>CM062291.1:263762049-264281154 GCA_031216915.1 Pictodentalium vernedei | reverse complement strand
AACATCACAAGCAAAGTTTTCTAGCCAATGGACCTCCGGGTTTTAACCCGGAGGTCCATTGGCTGAAACTTTGCTTGTGTTTTTTGTCCATATGTACAGAATTTGAAAGTGATACTTTGGGTGTGATACTCCACTCCGCGGGTGTGTTTTAGTTACAATCCACTCTCCACGTACTGTAAGTTCATGATTTGAACTGAGATTGAGTAACCTCGACCTTTATCTAAGTTAATAATTTTTTGTTGTCCAGTGACGTGTTGTTGGGTACACGAAAGGTTTATTTACTGAATTTGTTATCGTAAAAGTTGTCTTGTTCGTACAAGCTTCCTTTTTCATTTCAAGGTATGGGTTTTTGGGTTATGGGGGGGGGGGGGGGGGGGGGGGGGGTCTTTCTTATTGGAAACATATGCGTTATTGTGATGAATTTGACGGTAACATTTCAGTTATATTATATATATCAATCAATAAGTATTTATTTCACCTGGAAAATATCAAGATTATAAGTTATTGTGATGAAATGACGGTAACATGGACTGAGGTTTGCGGCTAGGAGCGCATGTTCAACCGAGACGCTTCGGTTGAACATACACTCCGACCCACAAACTTCAGACCATGATGCCGTCAATTTATCAGAATAACTTATAATCTTGATATTTTCCAGGTGAAATAAATACTTATTGATTTATATATATAACTGGTATCTCTGTATTTTGTGACCAAAGGAACTTCACATTACATCGACGGTCGCGTGCAAACTTCACGGAAAGTGAACAAACGAATTCCTTCCAGAATTCAGCTAGTGGCCTGAGAGCAAAGTGTAAGCCATTGAGCATCGAGTAGAAACCCTTTGGCTTAGAACATTGCTTGTGCTTCTCTTTCACGCGTTTTGGAAAGTTAATATCTTGGTTGAAATTGCACTTTGTGAGTTTTGCGATGCTAATGTACTCTTCGCATATTTTTCTGTCTTTTTACATGTGTTTAAACCTGTGTTCACCTGTCTGTGAATGTGGAGTTCTAAAAGTAAAAAACTGAAAAAAACATTATATACACATCCATTAAAACTTTAAGCCCTTGAATTCAATGGAATCGCCCGCTATGACTTAAATGTTTCTTTATTCAACTGGTGATCTTCAAAACCGGAACTATTTTTTCCAGCAGCGTTTATACTAGTTCGTTTCCCATCTAGTCATTTGCTACGCTTCGAAAAGTTTCCAAATTTCGTTATACAATTATCAGTCGTCTGTCGCGTAGTGTGAAAATGTGAAAACGTCCAAAACAAAATAAAGTCGGTTCACAAAAAATTAGTTAACCAAAAATGAGATAATATTAAAAAAAACCCAATCATTTCCAACCAGAACATTAAGCCAGTCCCGTGGCCGTCTCGTTTGCGGATCCCTTTATATCTAACTTTATTTCGGTAAATCTTCGGACATCTTAAACATGCTTTCGAACCTCTTTTAAAAAGTTTCTCCCAACTGTTTTGCAAATCTGCCCAAATTTGTTCTTATATTTTTACGAACAGTAATAGCCACCAAATGGTTAAACGTGAATGGACACCAGCCGAAGAGAAACAGCGATACGAATTTCAACAAACGCACCTGCATGGTTGCCAAAAGGTTGTTTGGGTTTTTTATCGATCCATTTGATCAGTACAGCTTCAAACAAAAATAAACGGGCTCTTCACCTTTGGGTTTAAACATCGGAATTAAAATTTGTTTATTTAAATGAATTTTAATGCATGGGATGTGCGATAAATACAGAACGCGATGTGTTTGAATCGGTGGGTGTTTTACATAACGAATTGGAATGCCGTAGTCATATTTCGCGAGGAGCCGTATAACTACGCCATTCCAACTGTCTATTTATGCTATGGCAATTTTCACACAACCCCATTTATATAACTGAGATTTTGAAAATGTCTATTCTCACCATTATTATCCACCTACTGAATGTCTTTGAACCTATCACCATTAATATTGAACCATGCTTTGAAAAGAGATAAAAAAAAAACTGAAGGACATATTATCGGTGTTTGAAAGTGGTCTTTCAAGGAATGACATAAGAGAAGCCATGTTTTGAAGAGTACCTTGATGGCACCTTTGGGGTCACTCCTGTTCAAGATGAGGAACTTAGAGGGAAAATTGGGCAAGACAGTGAAAAGGAGTGCCAAATGTGTAAATTAGGCGTACTGGAGACCCTGGAACACTTTGTATTAGAATGTCCAAAATACCAGTCTAACAGAATCACTGGGAGTATAATGAGAAGTGGGGTGGGGAGAATGAAGGAAATGTGGTTAGTGAGTGAAACAAAGGAGAGGGTTGATATTCTTATCGGAGAGATTGGGAAGAATGGGGTATGGAGTATCATCAAGAGGTTCGACTCCGAGTGTTGGTAGGAGAGAAGAGGCGTGGGCATATCGAGGCATTTCGGAGCATGGGGTTAAACAAGGCCTTCTCATCCGAGAACCGCAACAAATCAGCGGCCGGCCAAAGTGTTATTATTATATTACAGTACATTGCCATGTGGTAGTCAGGGATGTTTTGCCGAGTGGACCAAACTGTAAACCAAGTTGTGTTATCATTGCAGCAACAAATAAGAGAAATGGATAAGCAGTGTACTGTACACGGAAAGTAGATTACCACTTAAACAACAGTGGAATGGAACTTCCAGCAGGCAATAACTCTATGAAAAAATGCATATAAAACACAAGAACATGTCTGCCAATGGACCTCTAGGTTCAACCTGGAGGTCCATTTATTCAAACTTTGCTCGCGTTTCTTTTTCTTGTCTACATAATATGAGACTTGGTGTCTGGGTGTAATTTCAGTCAACGGGGTGTTTTAGTGAGAATTCACTCTGCTCATACTGATAATCCTTTTATATATACCTGTGTTCTCCCCATACAATAACTGCATAGCATAATATTCATTAATAATCCGATGAGGTGTAAGTAGCTTAGTGAGCAAACATAATCACTTTTATTGAAGCACACAGATAGGATTGGGTTGGTTACATTCCTGGTTGCTCTATCGGACTTGATATGTCAGTATTTCGACATCAGTGTGCAGAGGATTAACCTGTCTATGTATTGATCACTAATGTGCAATGGGGCAATCGACTGAAATTAACAGGAACATGACTCCAGTGTTTATGCGCAAAAATGTCCAAGGTGTCTGTCTTCTAATCCCCCCCCCCCCCCCCCCCGCCCTCCTGAGACGATCTTAATCTGCTGCGTACCACGAAACTGCTTCTTTTTTGAAGTTCTGCCAAATACGCTGAAATAACCGGTGAACCTGCGACGACATCGTATATCAGCCTGAAACTGCCAGGGGACGTAATTCCGGTATTTATACATGGAAATTGTCAAAAACTAGAAGGTGACCCAAACATTACCAAGAAAGAGCATCTTGAGTCCGAGGTTAATGTGTTTGGTCACATCACATGATATGCATGTGCCCAGTTCGAGTCAGCTGGATAATTACGAATCAGTTCTTGCGAGTCATCCGTACATGTCAGTTCGACTTTTAGAAACATTAAAAAAGGGTATTGGGCTAGTCATGTTTCTAATTCAGCCAATGATTTCATGTTTATACATGTTGTATATGTGAAAAAGGTGAGATGTAAACCCCTGCCCCCGAGAAATGATGATAGCCTGGCAGATTCGTTATTTGTCTATCAAGCTTTCAGCATGCGTTTCCAGAAGTTTTTTTTATCTCTGTTTCTGGAGATGAGATTTTATCGCTGATGTTTCGTTATTATTTATTTATTTATTGGTGTTTAAGGTCACATATTGGTATTTCGTGAACATCATTACTTTAAAGGGGAATGTTATGGAAAGCATCTAACGTCCATCTTGCAATAAAAGCTCGCATTCGGTTGACAGGAGAGTTGCTTGTTACTTACGGAACACTGTTCAGACTGTAGGAACTCTTCTATTCACAACAGGTAAAAAGAGGAATAAAGGGGCATAACTCCAGTTTCTGTGGGAACTGGAATTTTTATCTTCCTGTCTTCATCGGTGTCCATCGTTTTTCGTGTTTACTGAAATGTAAAAGTAGATGCAGTCTTGTAGAGAAGGTGGTCACATATTATCGCCTTTCTGTAATATGGTCCAAGAGTTTATTCTTTCACCCTTTGAACCTTGATGGTATATTCCATGCCAGTTCAGAGCCATCATCTGGTTGAGTCTATATTCATCACTTGGGGAAGACCAATCAACATTTTCAACGTGCAGCCTTGGGGCTGCACGTTGAAAATCTTGATTGGTCTATCTCACAGATTCACTGAGCAACTGTCTACTTTATGAATTCAGATCGTATCCCGATCCTGGGCCGGAAAGCGGCCTTTCGGGTTCAAAGGGTTAAGAAAATTAAGATTCACGGGTGTTTCCGTCAAGTATATATACTTATAAGATTCTTAACAAAACACTCAAATTGTAAGACTCTTGAAGTCGAATCTGGGAGAGAGGAGCCACGAAGAGATAATCATCAATCCTGCTATAATTTGTAACGAGAAAAGTTGTGGTGGTAACTTTTCGGTTAAGGTAACAGCCATTCAAGCCAAAAGTTAAATGCGTTGTCGGGAAGTTGCTGGGTGAATACGAGCCACATAGAAGCGCTCAGGCGCAATGTGACTAGTTGAGCTATTGAGAGCTTTAAAGAAATCTTTTTGGAGTGAAGTGGCGTCGCGGTAACCGGTTCTCGTCATATCACCGAAGTTAAGCAACGTCGAGCGCGATTAGTAATTGGATGGGTGACCATTTCAGCATCTGATTCGCGCTCCAGCAACTGATTCGCGTGATTGCCTACACGGGGGCACGATGACGCTGTGTACTGAGGCATACTGCACGTCGTTGGTGCGCATGTCTTCAACCAATCTAACCCTGCGTGTGCCGCGGTGCAGAGTTCAGAGTTACGATGTTGAAGAGCTGACAGCTGCTCGTCGTTGCTCGGTGGTTCTCTCCGGGTACTTCGGCTTCCTCCACTCGTAAAACTGTCACGGTCACGATTAGCCATTCTGCATAAGTATGTGACCTTAAACACTAATAAATATATAAATATACATTTTGGAGTGAAGACCATGATGCCTTCCTGTGTGAATAGAACACATTGATGCAGATGGGTGAAAAAAAATCGTCGAGGCGGAGAGCACAGTTAACCCTGTAAGGCTTTCGACGCGTGTTGCAAAACATTGCTGAAAACCCAGTGTGGAGAAAAGGGACACCACTGCTATAATTAGTGTCAGTTGAGATGGAGCTTCAAAGCTAATATATTTCATGTCTTTTCCTATAGTGTGTGGGTTTATGGGGTTTTCTAAATAGACTTTATGTTTATCCATTGTAGAAAGAGCACATGTTGGACATGGGTGGAAACGTTAGGAGTTATCGACAAGAAGGAACGTGGCCGAATAAATCTTCGAACTGTTTTTGTTACGGGTGTATTGTGAACAAGTGTGCAATTGTGTAAATTCTTGACCATTCTTAGAGATTCCCTCCGAGTACATATGAAGTTTTATTTTAAATGTACAAATAAATTATTTTAATAGAAACCGTGTCAATTCCTTTTAATGCTTAACCCATTACTCCAAAACAAATAGAGGTCGATACCAGCAGAAAAGTATTCTTTAATAATTTTTACAAAAAAATTTATTGCCTTAAAATATAGATTATGACCCCTCATTGGAACTAGCGGAACGATCTCGTTCCATGTGAGATCATAATCTATGTTTTTGAGACGAAAAATGAAAAAAAAAAATGATTTGCAATTTTGTGAACAGTGCTGGTCGGTTTCGGTCGTTACATTGTGTAAAAGGTTAAAGTGATTGACATTTGCAGAAGACAAGTTCGCCGCGCTGTGTGAGAAGGCGAGACGTTCTTTCGCTCCAGAGTCCAAATACATACTCGAAATACCGACAGTGACCATGTATATAGATCCTTTGTTTCTAAACCCACCTCATATCATAATATTTTGTTTCTTTTATTGGGGTTTTAACAACACTTTCACTAGTCTGGATCACATTGTGTCGGACTGTTGTACGGGTGGAGGAAGTCGGAGTGCCAGAGAAATCCTCCGAGCAGCGACGAGCATCTGTCAGACTCCCCAACATACTAACTCTGCGGGAACAGGTTTAGCGGCGGTTGAAGGCAACTGCACAATTGACGCACAGTACGTCTTAACCCTTTACCAACGCAGACGATATCAAAATTTATTATTTTAAATATCATTTTTTTCATATTTTTCAAAACATTTCAACAAAACCATATCATGTGACTCCTCGTTGGAACGAGCTCGACGAGCTCGTTCCAATGAGGGGTCACATGATAGAGTTTTGTTGAAATTTTTTGAAAAATAATATTTTTTCAACTGCTGAATTTCAATATTACGCGGGCGGATGCGGACGATTCGTTGGATAAAGGGTTAATATACACAAAGCCACCGTGCCCTCACTCATATCCTAATCAGTTGTAGGGCAATGGATTGAACAAAGAAAGGACGTGACTCACTCCTGCCAAAATGCCCCAAAATCGAAATTAACCAAAAACATGCCGAGAAATATATTTCAATTAAATATTACTCGAATTGATTGAAAAATGTTGTAATTCTGGTGTTCACATTATATACTGAGTCAAAAAAGAAAGTATAATAGAAACAAATGTGAAAAAATAGCATAAAGGATGAAATATAATAGTTCTAATGTTGCATGTTTGTGGACAAGAGGTCGTGCAAAGAGTTTAATGACATGTTGTTGTTGTCCACCCACCGTATACAATTTTGCTACGGATTTCAAAATAGCACGTGCTACCCGAGAATGTCAAATTGAATGGGTGACCTACGATTTTCTTTGTGTTATGTTGTGCTAGAGAGTCTGGGTTATTAAGAAAATACGCTAGTTTTGGTCTTCCGACATTTTAAAAAATGTCAAGGTTAACCGAAAATCAGAGGTTGCGTGCCATTGGTATGCATGAGGCTGGGATACCTCCAGATGAGCTCGCTGCTGAGTTCGGAGTCACTGTGGCCACTATTTACCGTCTCATTGGAAGGTATAGAACCACTGGATCTTCTTCCGACCGACCGCGTTCAGGTCGACCAAGACTGACGACCCCTGCACAAGACCGACACATCAGGACGTCTCACTTGCGGGATCGCTTCCTTCCGGCGACGAGGACAGCAGCGATTATTCCTGGTAGAATTAACAATAGAATCAGTGCACAAACTGTCCGCAACAGACTCGCTGAACACGGCATCTGAAGTAAGCGTCCATACCACGGACCAATTCTTACCCAACGTCATCGTACCGTCAGAATGGAATGGGTACGTCAGCGTTGGACTCAGCAGCGTTGGAGCACAGTTTTTTTAGTGATGAATCGCGATTTTGTCTACGGGGCGCTGATGGTAGGGCAAGAGTGTTTCGCCGACGAGGAGAACGGTTTTCTGATGCTAGCGTGTGGGAATGCGACCGTTTCGGCGGAGGTAGCGTAATAGTTTGGGCAGGCAGTTCCTTGCACCATCGAAAGCAGCTGATCTTCATCGATAGTAATCTGAATGGACAGCGATATAGGGACGAAATTCTTTACGCTGCTGTTGCCCCGTTGTCCAACGCTCACCTCGGACTGCAGTTATTCCAGCAAGACAATGCCCTACGTTATGTGGCGCGTATCTGTCATGACTTTCTTGAGGAGCAGAGCATCGAACAACTTCTTCCCTAGACCCCATGTTCGCCAGATTTGTCGCCAATCGAGCATCTTTGGGATCAATTGCACCGTCGGGTACGACTTCATGATCTTCAGACGTTAGGCGATTTACGTAATTTTCTATGGCAGGAGTGGAACGCAATACCACATGGTGACATCCAGAGACTTATCAGGTCCATGCGCCGTCGATGTCTTGCCATCCAGGAAACAAGCGGTGGACATACACGCTATTGACTGCATGTGTGAACGTTTTATTTCACCCCGTGTCTGAATTGCAACGTCCTGACGTGTCGCCGGCAACAGTAAAGACACGAAATTATGCAAATTCATACAGCTAGACTCGAAATATGAATTTACAATTATTTGTTTGGGATTAAAGTCGATAATACTAAAAAAAAAATTGCTCCTCAAAGTTTATTATACTTTCTTTTTTGACTCAGTGTATTAAGAATTACTGAATAAACCAAAGGGGGGCAGCAAGTATTTAGACGCAGAAAGTGCAATGATGAAAGCTTCAAAATTCATACATGAAAAATGTTTAAAGTCGAACTTGCCAAAGGACTTTCGAATTTTCTCCAAAAAGAGTTTAAAAATGTTGGAACTCTGCTGTTCACAACACGTTATAGATCTTTCATAACTCAAGTGTAAATGAAGCGAAATGGTCAGAGGTATAATTTATCGCAGTGTTTTATGTAAAAAAAAATTCCCTTTGGAAGTTCGACGCAATCGGTGGAAAATGTAGAAGCCACGTTTTGCACAATTTGTTGTAAAGTAATAAAATGGATAAAGAGAAGGCATAACTCTGGAATTTGAATTCGAATATGTCATTTTGAACGTACGTTAAACATCAAATAATCGAGAACGGCTGTTCACAACATATTACTGAGTTACAGAATCAGTAAATAAAACCAAGGGGCATAACTCAAGTATTTGTGTGAGGAAATTGACAAAAAATCGAACTTGATCCAGAAAAGGCACCCTTTCGAATGTCGATCCCAAACGTTGAAAAGAAAGGAACTATGCTGTTCGCATCATGTTAATGAATACTAAGATTATATTAGTAACGCGTGTTAACCCCATTGTGTACACGCGAACATTCTAATAAGTGGACCTGTGGCCTAAAAAAGTTAAAAATCTGTTTTTCAAGCCATCCCGCGTGGTCCTTTTGGCTGCCGCATGCTCTCCTTTTATAACCCATGCAAACGAAAAAAAATTAAATGGTTTATGTCTGATATTTTACCCAGGTTAATATGTCCCTTGAGTGCAACACGACTTTGCAATGCTTTAGCATTGCAAAGCCTTCTTGAACTCAAGAGGCGAAATACACCACCACCCATGTTATTCTGTAGATTGTGAGGCCAAAAACATAAAACAAACCAAGAACACGAACTTTTGATGGCAAAGAAATAACCACAAAAATAAAAAATAAAATACAAAACCGCCCGCCCACATGCAATTTTCCAAAAATTGGCCCGAGAAACAGAACATCTACTTTGTGGGGCCTAATCTAGAACTCATGTTGAAATATGTCATCTGGTGAATTTCAGACAGCTCGGTGATATAAGACTTCACTGCTGAGGAGTAATAAAATGAATATCGAAGGTGCACATGCTCAATATTTTGTGCACAGATCTTGATCTATAAATTTGCAAGAGGTAATATCCAATAAACATCATTTAGGTTGGTTGAAAACTGAAGAAATTGTAGTGGGAAACCTTTGCCTAACATGAAACACAGACGACACATAAAGAAAAAAATTCTTGAATAAGTAATTTTTTTCATTTTTTGTCTCAAAAACATAGGTTATAACCCCTCATTGGAACGAGCTCGACGAGCTCGTTGCAACGAGGGGTCATAACCTATCTTTTCGAGACAAAAAATGAAAAAATAATGAAAATTAATTGGCGATTTTTGAGAATAGCGCCGGCAGGTTTTGGTCGTTACGTTGGGTAAAAGTGTTAAAGAGGCTTAAAGTTGTATTAGACAACCTAACCATGGGTACAGCGTTGGCATTTATGCACAGTTCATGATAATATTCGAACTTGAAAAATACTTAACAAAAGAAAACTTCAGTTCACATTCAATTTAAATCAGTTGAGTAAGATGCTTACAACGGGCATCACACCGATATTTTTTAACCAGAAAAATGAACTTAAACGAGAGGTTACCAAGCAGCCCCTTATCTTATTGCGTTTCAATGCAATAGGCAAAAATAATAGGATTTACAGTGTTCGCAGAGTTTTAAGATGACAGACCGAAAGAAAAACGGAAGTGTACACACCGAAAGAAAAGCAGAAGCACACACACACGCCGGCTATATAAGATCCTCATATTTTGTGAAGGAAACGAAAATGTTAAGCACATTGGCTATAGTATGGGCGTGGTTAGCGTTTTCTGTTAATTGTATTTGTATTAGCGCGTTTCATGCCTTAATTGTTTACGAAACATGAGGGGCATGTCCACCCTGCCCTCTTTGCAAAAGTCGACATTCAAATACTATTATCTGTTTCAAATTTGCCTGAAAAACTTGGCTTATGACACCTCAGTGGAACGTTCTCGTCGGTCGAGCAACTGTGCTCGTTTTATCTCAATTGTAACGCTCGTTCTGACGATTCACATCTGACTTTTCGTGTATTGACGGGTAATTAGTATAGCATCTTACATGATCAAGTCTAGCGGGCCACAAATGGTCCATAATGTATGCGTGCTTATCGTTTCTTACAATTCGCATTGTAATAATATACGGGCGACAACTCTTGCAAGTAAATTTTTGTCATCAAAATAGAACTACGGAAAGCCGTCTTGAAACCAACACACAATTTCGTATTTTTAGAGAAAATGTAGTCGCAAAGAAATTCCGAAAAGTTACAGGATATGTAACTCCGTTTTACCCATCAATTTTAATACTTTAAAGGGATTGGGTGGTGGTGAGAATTGTTGAAACCCAAACGGGGTCCAGTGCCTTTCTGGATTTGCTTTTGGCGCACCCGTTGGAGAAAATGCACAGTATTAGCATTATGTGGATGTATATAAACTTAAGTTGAGATGTTTCCAAAGATATAACGCTGGGCCCAAATATGGATGCTCAATGACCATTGTGGCAAAAGCGAGATATTAATGCAAGTTCGTGTACTTTCATCGTCGTCGTCGTCGTCGTCGTCTATAATACTGTTGACACTAAAAAAAATTGAATGTCATTAACTGAGAGATATAACTAAATCTTATACTCTAATTAGGGTCGCGGAATTAACAATTACCAAAAAACGTAACTGATCATCTCTTCAGATTAGCTGTTGAATATACCGCCTAGTGATCAAAGGCAGAGGCGACGGAACCGGGGGGGGGGGGGGGGGGGGCACAGGGAACACGTGCCCCTCCACTTTTTTCCACACACATGTTGCGCGGTTATATAATGATTTAAAAAGGGCGCACGCAAACGTGTCAGTATACAGCCATTCCTGTGATATATTATTTGCAAATCGAAGCAACATTTGGCAAAAGAACCCCCACCTTCGGTCAGTTCGGTCTATTTCTTCTACTTCACCCATCTTCCAATCTGAAGGCTAGCCTTCGGATTGGAAGATGATTGCAGTAGAAGAAATGGACAGGACAGTGACCACACCGCGGCATGCTAATCTAGACGAGAGACTACAGTATGTCACTGCACATTTACTGATATACGATTATAACTTTTCTCCGACTGGGCCGAACTATGGTAGCCTTGAAATGTTGTGCTCCTCCACTTTTATCGAGCTTCCGCTGCCTCTGGTCAAAGGCAAACAGTTCCTGCGTGCCTCATCTTTATGCATACTTTTTAAAGGGAGTAATTACTATAGAGCACTGGGAATGTCAATAAATTTACCCGTTCAACTTCACGTGCATAATTTTTTGCGCAGAGGTAAATTTGACAGTCGACAAGCCCCATGGGCTCGTTCCAATGAGGGGACATAAGCTATGTTTCAAAGGGGAAAATTGAATTAAAAAAATAATAAAACTTTATTGACAATTTTGGCGGATGCAATCAGCACCAAGGCCATGGTTCTGAAAGGGTAAATACAACGAAGGTTTTTACCCGCTTGGTGCGATGCGCGCGATGTATAACAGTAACAATTAATGATTTTTCTTCACAGGTCGGATTTTTGACAGTGTGAAACCTCTATATCGAACCTTGATAGCAAATGAGGGAAACATAAAAAAAGAAAAAAAGTCCATTGTTCAACGTGAAGCATGTAATCAACTGAAATAGAGGAACTCCAGTGAGTCGCGTTTTAATATGAAATTTATGTAGCGAGTTCACTAAACTCGACCTCAGACGAGGTTTACCGATGCTCAGGTCGATTTAAGAGAACGAGATTCAAGAAAAACATGTCAAATCGGGACGAATTTGAGATACCTTTTATCATATAATGTGTAATTAACCTTTTATCTAACGTGACGAATAAAATGGACAGCGCTATTCACGAAAAAAACCAGCCATTTTCCGTAATGGGCTATATTTGATCGTGATTATGTGATAATACAGAGAGCGCAATGGCTCAGTGGTTACGACATTGGTCTTTACACCGGAAGGTCTACGGTTTGATCCCCGGGGTAACTGCGTTGTGTCCTTTGGCAAGGCACTGAATACCGATTACCCACGTGGGGCACGGTGGCATTGGTACTAAGGCGTTCTGCACGTCGATGGTGCACTTGTCTTAAACCAATTCTAACCCTGCTTGTGCGGAGTTAGTGCGTTGGGGAGTCTGACAGTTGCTCGGTGGTTCTCTCCGGCTATGCCGGCTTCCTCCACCTGCAAAACTGTCCGACACGATGTGACCCTTGTGGGGAATGTGTCGTTAAACCCGAATAAATAAATAAATAAATAAATAAATAAATAAATAAATAAATAAATAAATAAATAAATAAATAAATAAATAAATAAATAAATTCGACGGAAAGATTTGGTTGTGTCAAAGTAATGTTTCATTGATTCAGAATAGGAAACAATCGTCTTTGTTTAACAGGAAAACACGTATCTGAGGTTACACATTCTCTCCTAAGTGAAAACTGAGAAGAAAACACTTAAGTATCACTACTTCGTTGGTTAGAGTCCAATACTTGCATCACATCAATGGGCGTCACGAAGATGATATACTGAATGGGAGGGGTGTAAACCTGATTTGTCCCTGCTGTGATGATCCCCAAGTTCCGACTGATAAATGATAACAGTTACATCATCAAGGAATACCTTCGTCGAAAGCATGCCTTGATGATGTGGTATGAATAGTTCTCACTCGGGACTGCACTCTAAAATCATGTGGATTAACAATTAACCCAAATCAACTGGGTTGAGTGAATATGAACCCAATGGGGTTCATATTCACTCAACCCATTTGATTTGGGTTGATTTTCAACCCAATTGATTTTACAGTGTATAGTTAAAAATTCAAAAGTTCTTGGAAATTTATTTGTGGATAAATGCATGTGGTAGTCGTTATACATGACGTCTCACCACCTACTTCAAATTGGTCATACTTGGTCCCAACAGCCCGAATCGGCTACCACGGGTCTTCCTCGGTTTGATTGACTGTGTGTGTGACAGACGTCCAATTTACAAATTTAGTCCCGTAAAAAGTGCATTATTACTAGCAAGATAGAGAGAGTTACTTGGTTTGGGCATGTTTTGGGGATGAATAACAACAGACACTTCAAAATAGGTCTGAGGTATTCACCAGCAGGACAGAGAAAAAGAGGAACGCCTAAGGGTACACGGAGGGAAACAGTGGAGGCAGAAATGAAGATACTGGGCATCGGAGAGATTGACACAAGACAGACACCGGTGGGGATCAGCTGTTGAAGCCTAATACATCGGCAGACGCAAAGGGGACTGAGTGAGGAAGTGACTCGCA
The DNA here is from genome assembly GCA_031216915.1 of Pictodentalium vernedei. Taxonomy (NCBI): domain Eukaryota; kingdom Metazoa; phylum Mollusca; class Scaphopoda; order Dentaliida; family Dentaliidae; genus Pictodentalium; species Pictodentalium vernedei. The sequence continues at coordinate 264,267,579 of CM062291.1, read as the reverse complement.
ATGGCGAATCGATATCTATCTGAGACTAAAAATATTTGGGGGTATCACACTCCCAAATTAAGACCCTGGTCGCATCCAGTGTGTAAAAAAACTTTAGTTTTGAAGCGTTGCGTGTACAATCCGTCCGTCTATCACAAATTTGAAACCGTCTTCAGATATTCTCATAGTGTGGTCAAAACACGTCACGGTAAGGATCTTACATGCTTAATTGGTGATCATATCATATTTATTGAAATTATCTTTGTCCAGTCAGCCACGGAATAGCAATGATTGTGTATGTTATCAAACTATTTCTCTTTCCTTTTAAGTCCGCCATTTAATGACATCGAACACCGTTTTCATTTGTTTCGGACTTTCACACAACAAGCATTGATTATCGTTGATACCTTTCGTGCAGACGGACATTAGATTTGAGCGGATTACGAAAACATCTGCGAAATTCATCTGAATCCTGACGGCTCATTTCCGGAATGTTTAAACAGATTTGTTGCCGCGTTACTTTGTGTTAACCCTTTACCCAACACACAGGATATATAAATTTATTATTTTAATTATTGCTTTTCAAAGGTTTTCAACAAAACCATGTCATGTGACCCCTCATTGGGACGAGCTCGTTCCAGTGAGGTGGCTACATGATATGGTTTAGTTGAAACTTTATAAAAAAGAAAAAAAATGAACTTCTAAATTGAAAATTACGCATGTGGATGCGGCCGATTCGTTAGGCAAATGGATTAACCTCTGGTTATTTACTAAAGCAAGGGTCACTACCTCTCATTTTTCCGGTTACTAAAAAAATCGAAAAAATCTCTTTCCTCTAGATACCATCTTATCCACACAGAAAGGAACTTGTTAAACCCTTTTAACCAACGATAATGGTATCAAAATTTGTTATTTTAGACTTTTTAAAATATTTTCAACAAAAAAAAATCAAAAAAATCAATAAACTCATACAATACCGCCCCTCATAGGGACGAGCTCGACGAGCCCCGTTCCAATGAGGGGGTCATATGATATGATTTTGTTGATTAAAAAAAATCAACTTCTCAGTTTGTTAATTACGCTGTCGACTGAGACCGATTCATTAGGGAAAGGGTTAAAATCAGACGTTATATTTGCGACATGACATTAAAAAATGACAATATAATATAATGTATAAAAAAAATATTGCACAATGTTGCGAGTGATATGGCAGTTTAAGGACCGACAGTCAAACCCTTAATGTGCATATTGACTTCAGCGAAACTTCGTTCGACACAAACATTACACGGATTGACTGGCCGGTCCATAAACTGCCATTAGGCTCACAACCCCGTGTAATATTTGTCAAAGAATAAGTAATAATTGAATACTCCAGCCTCTTTGGGCTGTAGGATTAAAAATATTGCTCAGTCCCTCTACACATGCATGGGGTACTGTTGCGAGTATATTACATTCGACGTTCTCATTCGGGAACTTGTGGTCACGATTAGTCGTTGTGCAGAAATATGTGACAATAACCACCAATAAATAAATAAATTCGGGAATTTCTTTTCAAATGACCAGTGCACAAGAGATGTCTAGAAATTGAGAAAATAAATCAAGTGTTTTATTGTTGAGCTGACAGATGAGAAGGACGAAAATCCTAAGCTTCTGGTTTTTCAGCTATTTACTTCAGCTTGACATTAAAACAGTTAAATAAATGTGTTATTTTTCTGGATCTCTAGAAATTCTGTTTTAGTTTATAGCTGACGACGTTTTGCTGTTTAAAATGTTGGAGAGAGCTTGAATGGTCTTTTACATTAGGTATATGGAATAATCGTGTAATCGCAGCGGAGATTTAAATATATTGACCTCCTGTTCCCATCATAAGCTAGAATATGGTTTTGAAACACTTTAACCATTTACCTAACATGAAAAGCAGACGATACTTGCAAAAAAATAATTCTTGAATAACTTATTTTTTGCATTTTTTGTCTCAAAAACATGTTATGACCCCTCATTGGAACGATCTCGACGGACTCGTTCCAATGAGGGGTCATAACCTATGTTTTTAAGACAAAAAAAAAGAAGAAAATTAATTGGCGATTTTTGAGAATAGCTCTGAATGGTGGTTTTGGCCGTTACGTTGGGTAAAGGGTTAAAACTCGCGGATTTATTTATCTGTTTTTATTAGGGTTTAAACGACAATTTCGACAACCAAGGTCACCTCGTGTCGACAATTTTACGAGTGGAGGAAGTCAGAGTACCCGGAGAGAACCATCATTCGCCCTGGTACACACCTGTCATTTTAACTTTACAAATGAAACACTTGTATTGGAATATTTTGTCCGTCGAATGTATTAGGACTTCACGAGCGTATGGAGTAAGGAGGTGACAATTTCCCTCTTCCATTCCGTATGACAGTTGATGAACAGCAAACTGCAAGACTGGACACGTAAATGTAAATCATTTGGGGAACTTATCTGGAAGGGTGTAGTCTGTAGAAACATTAATTGGTTGAGTGCTAGAATCCCATATTTGGGCTTTATTTAAGGCTTCTGATATCATAACTAACTCTTTATCTAGCACGAATAGAAGACGACACTTGCAAAAACAATTCTTGAACAATTAAAAACAATTTGCTTCGAAAACGTAGCTTATGACCCCTCATTGGAACGAGCTCAATGAGCTCGTCCCAATAAGGATTCACAAGCAGTGTTTTTGAGACATAAATTATAAAGATAAATAAACTGTGAATGACAATTTTTGTGAATTGCGCTGACTGGCAGTGGTGGTGCCAGGATGTCCTCGACCAGGGGACTTTTGGGCCATGACAGGTGTGAATAGGGTATCGGCAACAAACACACCATAAAGGAAGCTGTTTTTCTTACTGGGGCTAGACCTCCCGACAGGGGTGAGGGCTGTAGCCTCCACTCACCCCCTTGGCGCTACCCTCGCTAACCGGTTTTGGTCGTAACTTTAGGTAAAGGGTTAGGTAACGGCTTCATATACTTTGGATGTGCACTGTATTCATTTATAAGCAGAAATATATTTTTCTTGTAGGTTTCTGTTTTTGAAATTCAATCTAGTTTCTGAAAATATCTTCTTTTTTAAATATATGCTTTGACCAAGAGCTTTCTGTGATGGACCTGGAGGAGGGGGCAAAGAGAAATAATTCTTCACACCCTTGAACTAAAAAAAAATAGGTTAGAGTGAAGACTGTGAACACTTTATATTGTTATCTGTTCTCAAAATATTGAAATTTATAGTTTAACCGCTCATAGGATACCGATGGATATAAGCTGTAGGATAACAGCAAGAACATTTTACTCTCATTTTTTCTTTTACTGCAGATATCAACTGCTGACTTTGAGTCTTAAAAATCACTCAGAGACAGTTTGTCAAGATCAGACAAAGGATAGTATAAAAAATGAAAAAAATAAGAGAAAAACATTCTTGCAACTAACTGCCTTTCGGTGTTTTCCTATTAGTTCTCTACACACAGAGAAATTTTGGTTCTTCCGGGAACCCAAACTGGCTCTTCAGTTTGTCCTGTTAAGCTGTTAAGGGGAACCAAATTTGGATACATGGAACCAAACATACACATGTTTTGATTCTTCAATTTGTCACCTTAACTGGTTTGTCAAATCCTCTTGATATTGGTTTAATTGTAAAATATAGAGTCGTGCCAAGTTACAATTTTAAAATGGAGACGAAGCACCGTCAGAAACACGTTAACCCTTTATCTAAGGCACTCGAAATCAAAATTGATTATTTTAATTATTGTTTTTTTTTAATTTTTCAAAAAATGTTAGCAGAACCATATCACGCGACCCTCATTGGAACGAGCTGGTTCTAATGAGGGGGTTACATGATATGATTTTGTTGAAATTTCTTGAAAAATCTATTTTTTTCAACTGCTGTATTTGTAAATTACGCGCCCGATTCGTTAGGTCACAGAGTTAAGTTGCGTGACAACTTGTAATAATGGATTTTTTTCATTTAAACAAGATCGGCAAATCTATATGAAATTGCCTGGTTCTAGATCACTTGAAAACTCTTTTGTTTTGGTTCTACATGGAACCACATTTGCCGCGGATTTTTTAGTGTACCCCACACAAATGTTAAATCTTGAAGAGCCAACGCCCAGGCAGACAACCATATTACTGTTTGTATCTGAAACATTTTAAAACGAGAGGGAAACTAAACACACAAATCAGCTTTCTGGAAGGAGGCCCCCTTTCCCGAATCTTTGTCCACTCACTAATTCCCAGTTCGGCCTCTCGCTTTTCGACGAGATGCCTATTGGTGGCTCCCCTCCTTTCACCAAGCGATTTCAATCATTTTCTTGCTCTTAGCTTCGCAACAAGTTTTAACCCTTTTAAAGTTTTACAGCGAAAGAAAACTCGAGCGTTTACAAGAACACAACAGAATGATCAACAAATCGATGGGGCGGGCGGGATCAGTAATAATTTAATCCTACAGCCCTACAGGGCCCTGGAATTAAATTATTACAGAGCCGCACCCTTATAAATCCAAATGGATCAGCCCGTTAGATGAAACAATATTGTATTTTGGACCATTCCATAGGGGTACACGCTGCTGAGGGATTAATGAAGCACATTTAGTGTAAGGTCATTGAAAGATAAGTTATTGAACAGCTTCTAAAAATATTTGTTTAACACTGACGCTGCCAAAAGCGACTATTGTCGCCTATTTTATGATGATTATCTGTATGTTCTGGTATGCGCAGATCAAACCTACCATCTGATTAATTGTTGGAAAGGGCTCTGAGAGCCCTTTCCAACAATTAATCAGATGATAGAGTTTCAAGTAAGTCATAAATTTTTCTTAAACTTCCTCGCATACAGCCGGACTTAGAGGTCTTCCATATATGGATAAAGTGGGCGTGGCGGTAAAAGGGTCAAATTGTTGAGTAAAAGGGTTTGGGGAAAGAGACGATTTTTAATCTATTGTGTGTTATGTAATTTCTTATAGTATATATGTATATATACATTTATAAATAAAGTGAAGTGATAACATTTTATATTGCCTTGATTTCAACAGGTATTCGACGGAACAAAATGAGAGAAATATGTGAACAAGTTCGCTGAAACGCTATAATGAGCAAGGGTGCTTCTGTTGCAATCTCTTGGTGGGGGATCACTTTACTGAGTGTAATTAGCGTGTTATTTCATCCGGTCAGTTCCCATTAACAGATGATTTGGGGTAGGGAGAGATGGACGACCCCCTGTAGCTACACAGTTGATAGTCGATACTGATCATGAAAAATATAAAGTAGACCTAAGTTAAACCCGATGGCGATTAAATCATTTGTAGTAACATGGTGAGAATATTTTAACAGCACTTCGTCGACAAGTGTGTGGATTACAAAACATAAACTAACAGTGCGCTGCTTTTAATGTAAAAATCAATAGGCTCAAATCAATTACTACTTGGTTAAATCCCTCCTTCTCTGCACACAATACAATCGAAAGAATAACAGGACGATCTATGCTAAATATTTAGAAAGGCTTAGTGGGAATTATTACTTGATTATTAAAAGATAAATCCACGAATAATCAGATTATTCGCTCAGTTAGAGATCCGGGCATTTGCAGTGATACTCTAAGTCAATTCTTTTATAGAAACTCTCATGCTGTGAAAGAATTAGTTTGGTTTTGTATATTTTAGCACCAATATATCGTGCCTTTGGGTCATTGATGGCGAGCCTCGCAGTGACAAACAAAATGCTAGAATTATAATATACTCAGAGAAAATACTAGACTTATAATATACTCGCTGAGTGACTGATGTAAACCTCGGTAAACACTAGGTAATATTTAAATTAAAAAAACTTTAACCCTTTACAAAACGGATACAATATCAAAATTTGTTATTTTAAATATTATTTTAAAAATTTTTTCAAAATATTTCAACAAAACCATATCATGTGACCCATGATATGGGTCACATGATACAGCTTTGTTGAAATTTTAAAAAAAATATTTCAAATGCTGAATTTGTAAATTTCGCGTTGGATGCGGTCGATTCGTTATTAAAAGGGTTAAAAATTAAAAAAAAAAAGAAGAATGAGGTCGGTACCAGCTGAAAATTATTTGTCCGATAACAACAAAATTTGCTGCCAGACCCTGCTGACATTAATTAACCCTTTACCCAACGTAACGGCCAAAACCGGCCAGCGCTATTCTCAAAAATCGCCAATTAATATTTTCATGATTTTTTCATTTTTTTTGTCTCAAAAACATAGGTTATGTCCCCTCATTGAAACGAGCTCGTCGAGCTCGTTCCAATGAGGGGTCATAACCTATGTTTTTGAGAGAAAAAATGAAAAAAAATAGTTATTCAAGAATTTTTTTTGCAAGTGTCGTCTGCTTTTCATGTTAGGTAAAGGGTTAATGGAAAATTTCAATAATAAGTTTTTAAGAATGAAAGTCAGGCTTTAGTATTATCAGTGAAAAAAGGTTGGTTTAAAATATTCTTGATTGTTATCTCCAGGCTGAAGAAAAAAAATGAAATGGTTCAATTTTCCCTGCCGATCCTAATTTTTCATGCCCGATACTAATATTTTTATGAGATCCTGGAAGAAATTTATATTTATTTAAAACGACATCTGAAGATACCAATATTTAAACAATAAAAAATAGCCCAACCACATTGGTGATCTATGTTCATCACTACTTAGTTTTACAAACCACTATTGTTTGATATCGGAGTCAGGGCCGTAAATCCCGAGTGGGGTTAGGGGTGGGGCGGGGTGGGTAGGGAATGGGCTCACCACCTCCAGTACTTTCGCCGACAGGGACTTCGTCGGGCAATTGTTGGGCATTGTACAGTGACCGACCAGGAATTATGTCACAATTGTCCAATAGAACTGCAAGTGACGTGTGGTTACCCGACGTAAATTACTGCTGTTAATCGCAGGCAATCTTTGTTTTCTAAATTACGCTTGCCCTGTTGGGCAAATGCCGTATACATGATGATACATCCCACTGCTGTGTCAAAGTTGATTTACGGTGCTCAGCAGCCGTGGCGTGCTCTATATTAGTGCGCCTATGATATCTGAACTGAGTATCAGAGTATAAAATAGGTCACCTATTTTATACTCAGTTCATATACTTGTAAGTTGGTGTTTTTTGTATCTCCATTAGTTTGCAAGGCTATCTGGAAGGTCCATGGGGAAGCTCGGCAACATATGTCGCCCAAATCCCTGGACTAATATAAAGATTTACACGCATTTGGGGCGAGGGGTATATAGAGGAAAAAGGACATAAAATGCGATCACTATAAGCTCACCATGTTGTCCTGTTTTTTTTCTCCAGCGCTTAGAAAAATACATATCTTAATATAATGACTGGAATTGTGTGCTATAATGTTATCTGTTGGGCAATTTCATCTAGATTCCAGACGTCGGGCAAGAGTTTGTTACACCCCTTCAATATCTTGGTCTCGTTAGGTCCCTGATCGGATTACTCTGGTGGGGAAAGAGGACGTGCTTCTAGTCCTCCCATTCCCGATACGTCCCTGGTTATCTCCCAACTTATTTCCTCTGGTAGTGCAATAGAAATGTGTTAGACAGGTGAACATCATAAAAAATATTTGCAAAACAAACAGCAGAATTACGTTCACAAACATGACACCCACAATTTGTTGTTAAATCAAATTACACAAACCATAGTTCCCATTCAGAAAATAAAATTATATCTTTACTGCACTTTTTCGAGTCACTATATTAACCCTTTACCCAACGTAACGGCCATAACCGGCCAGCGCTATTCACAGAAATCACCATTCAATTTTCATTATATTTTCATTTTTTGTCTTAAAAACATAGCTTATGACCCCTCTTTGGAAGAGCTCGTTTCAAAGAAAGGTCACAACCTATGTTTTTGATACAAGAAATGAAAAATATTAGTTATTCAAGAATTTTGTTTGCAAGTGTCGTCAGCCTTCGTATTAGGTAAAGGGTTAAGACATAATACAACGAGTATGGAATACGAGGGACTGGAATCAGTAACACGAGGTGGAGCTTTTCCTGAATTTCACGAGCGCCGAGTTAATTAATAAAACTTGAATTAAGACATGAATTAAGTAGACGAAGCTGACATTTTTAAAGACAAATATCTCATTCGGCGATCTGATTATTTTCTTGCTTAATTAACAGTGTTTTGTGTGGACGCATTTTATTCACATCATAACGTCATTCAGACGCATGACGTCTAATTAGATGCGTTCTTGGCGTTTTTACGAGTAATCCAAATTCCACACGTGGTTTACCTGGTCCATTTCTCAGTGTCTGTTTTGTGTCATGTAACTTTGAATACACTCAGCTACCGCGGTATACAATGTTGTTATAACATTCGTTCAAAAATGTGAATGTGTAAGTTACGCTTGGAGGAAGCCCTTTATAGATATTAAGAAAAAGGATGACATTTTTTAGCTTAGAACCAAACTAAGCTTAAGTTAATGGGAGTAATAATAATAATAATAATAATAATAATAATAATAATAATAATAATAATAATAATAATAATAATAATAATAATAATAATAATACCCCCCCCCCCCCCCCCCCCATACACACACACACTCATAAATTTGAAAGAAGTGTTGTCTTAATGTTAAACATGATATATTACCTGAATTTCCAGGGAATATATCATGTTTGACATTAAGACAACACTTCCTTCGCGTTACGTTAATTTTTGAATCCAACAATGATCCGACCGTCATCAAGGGTGTGCATATTATACCGCGACAAATAGCGGCCGGCCAAAGTGTTAGTATTGGTGCGCTAAGTTCCTCCCAGATCTCGTCTAGATGAAGTGAACTGAATGGGTAAAAATGAACAGTAAAAGATATGGTTCGTTCGCCAATAAGCTTGCCACATCTTACACAAAATGGGTAGGGTTGGGAAGAGCCTCCATGGCATTGGAGATGATTTGGGGTGAACCCATATACAGGGATTTCAAAAAATGCACTCCCGCAACATTGGGACTGACGAATACACTGTCGGGAAGAGTACGCAGACAGTTGTTTCTCGCCCATGCACTCGTAGTGTGAAGTTTCCGTCCATAACTGATGGTCTTAAGTTGCTTAAGTTGTAAAACCAACGGCTCACACAATGAGGCAACGATGCAGACAACAGACCGCCGGGTTCAGTCCCGAGCTTCTTTGGATGGAACATTTCTAGAGCACTTAATGCATTTTTCCACAGATTTGAAAATTATTGTCAGAGTGAAGAGCTCGCTCGCTCTGATCGCGTTTGGAAGTGATTCACTCTCCGTGTACAATTGATTTTAAACCAATCGTTATTTAGAGTTTTCGAGAATTGAAGTTGGGATTCAGTGGTTCACGAGCTGAAATGTTATTTGCGTTTTTTTTTTAATTTTGCGAATTTAAAATAATTTCCAAGACAAATCAGACCCCACTGTGTCCTGTTTACAATCTGCTCTTCACATGTGGTATGTACGTGAAGAATATTCACAGACAAATTATCTTCTCCATTTTAAATGTCCCTGCTATCACGGATCAATCTGTTAACTAAAAAAAACCCGCAAAACTATTGATCACATTGATCATAAGTTAACTTTCTGCACAATGCTGTCGAAATACCAAAATTTCAAGAAGCGATATTTCTCCCACAATGCACTATGAACATAACAAGTTCAATCTTGTTTGACTGAGCTCATTGAGCTCTGTCAAACAAGATTGAATTGGTTGAATTCCCATTAAGCTATGTCAAACAAAACTGAATTGGTTCAATTCCTATAGTTGCATCAATCATGGGAAAAATTGACTGCTGGAAATTTCGGTATTCTGACACTAGCGTATTCTTGGGATTAGCCATTCTCACCAACCCACAGACAAGCGTGTCCATGGGATACCTTAATTTTATGATAGCTAATGACTTATCAATAGAGTTGGTTAAATAATATTTTCATCTCCAATAATGAGACTGAAGTCTACAAGTTGGAACATTCAACTGAGCTACGTAAAAATTAAAAATGCAGTCTTGGACTTTTCGTTGTTTAAATGTCTGTGCATATACAGCGGCGTGGTCAGAGTATGGGGTTGGGGCTCTCTCCCACACTTTTCCTGAGAAACTTTGTCAACCTTATATACAATCATGCCTGAAATCCATAAAACATGTAGTCTCGTCATGGTGTTTCTTGGGTCATTTTACTATGATTCTTCTCTCTATTTTCTGGGGGCACTTAAGCCTTCAAAAAGCATCCAGGATGCTCCGATTTACATGAGAAGTTAATATTTCCCCGGGGAATACCCTGGACCTTCAAATATGAGCAACAAAAAAAATATTTTATCCCCCTGCTTCATTTGGCCTGTCCACGCCTCCGTCTCTGTAGAATGCAGTAAAACTGAGCGAAGACAACTGGAGTATAATACGTTATCCTCAATCATAAACCACCCCAACATCTAAATGAGAATATGTGCAAGGTAGTTAAATCTTATGCTAAAGAGTATTTTAGTTTCCGTCGTTGGAATGATTCAACGGAATTCGTTCCAATAAAAAAATTAAAACTACATTTTCAAAGAATTTTGAAATGAAGGGAGAAAAGGGTAGAAATGGGGTATTTTGGGTAAACAAAAGAGTTTCAAGATGCTTGTTTTTTATTTGGGAAAAAATTCTAAAAAACACTTTGTATATAGCGTAAATATTAGAAGTGGTAGTGAAGGTGCCCCTCCACATAAAAAAATGTCCACAATTTTGATTCCTATCGGATTTTGTTTCATTTATGACTACAAAATAATTCCCATTTGCAATCAAATGCCCCTGGAGGTAGGAATGGGGGGAGGGGGGGGGGGGGGGCACGAAAGTTTTTCAGAACATCTTCAGACCTGTCGGAAAATATCTCAGTACTGTATTCTTACTAAATATGCATAAAATTGAATCTAATGGGGGATAATCGTGAGTTCCCGGTCAGAATCAACAATATTGCGTCCTTTAGACACTTACTTAAAAAATTCAGGTTTGGATACACCATCACTTATTACTGCGGTCAAGGTCGTGTAATTTTCGACTTGAATTAGCAATGGAATGCTTCGATGGGTGCCATTTATGGGGGTGCTCCTATAATATACCCGGTGACTTCTCATTCAAATTGGCTCGTTCCGATGTAGTGCTGAATCACGGATTCTGAGTGGAGGGAAGGGGGGGGGGGGAGGGCACCACATTTGAATAATTGGTCATGATGTGAACTTCAACTCACATTGCGAAGTATCACCCAGCGCGTTGCGGCGAGTTGAGTGTTCCATTTTTGTCGGCCGCGTCTGCGCGCCTCCCGATGGAAACTATTGAGAAATGATAAGTTTGACCCACCGTGGGCTTTCTCCGGTAGTGGATGCCCATGTATTATCACGGATATTTCCGTGTACCCTCGTCTCGATGCTTGCGAAAATCTGAGTTACAAAAAGAGAGGGTGGAAGGTGCCCCCCCACCTCCCACACACTCTGAATACGCACATGTCACGTGCAATGTTCTGAAATAAAAATTCATTTTGTATGGAGAATTTTGTGAACATTGGCCGTATCTTGGGACAATGATTAAACTGGAACATACAATGCGTATTCATGTAACACTTTAAACAAGGAATACCTTTTTTCCCGTCCATGAACTGAAACGTGATAATTTCATTAAGCATGGCGGCTGCTAAGTGAATATGTGGAGTAGCCTAATCAATATTTTCAAAGTGCAGCCTCAAGGCTGTCCGTTGAAAATATTAATTGGTATACCCACAAATAATGAACAAACATTCTTCCATTTACTGACATTGAACTGACATGGAAAATGCCACTAGGTTTTAGAAGGTTAATGCTTTGTTGTTCAAAATTGTATGTGTGAAAAAAATATGCGCACCCATGTCATAACAGTTGATTTAATTTCAATGAAAAATTATATATAAACGTTTATTGTTATTCACTGAAAAGCAGCTTAGTAGTCCCATTATTATTTCAGAGTTAATTCAAAAATACCCTTCTCAGCTTCAGCTGTGCGAAACAATGTCAGAAAAACTTGGCAACCAACAAACTTAACAATGAAATGGACTCTCTTAATTCCAAATGCACAGTGCCATTTAAAATAGTTTGCTACTGAACCGCCAATTCTCCCTTCAGTGATCAAATCAGGACCTAAAAATAAATTATTCGATAGCTTTTATCATAAAAAGAACGTTTCACAAAATATTGAAATTCTGATATTTCTTGTTTCATTGATGGAACATATATGTCATACGTCGGGATATCTTTTTCGTAATTCAATGCCGACAAATGAGGCAAGGTTTCGCTCTTTATCGAGGCATTCGCCTTGTTCATTCAAGTTTTCAGTTTGGTTCAAACTTCATTATTTTTAGAGTCGAGCAGTTTTTGCTCTGCAACTGCGACAAAAATGTTGGGGGGGGGGGGGGGGGGGAAACGCGTTGTAAGATGAAGAAATTCTCTTTCCTCTAATAAATAAATAAATAAATAAATAAATAATAAATAAATAAATAAATAAATAAATAAATAAATAAATAAAGTTAAGTGGATAAAAACATACCAAGTACTGCAAATTCCGCAAAATAAATAAATAAATAAATAAATAAATAAATAAATAAATAAATAAATAAATAAAGTTATGGGGATAAAGACATACCAAGTACTATTAATTCTTCAAAATTCCACCAGGCGTGAAAACTCGAGAATATTAACACAATAACATGATTGTAATACAAACGTTTTCTTTAAAAATATCAAAGCGGATTAGTCACGAAAGAAAAAAAATGTTCAGTGCTCCTATCGCTTGTTTGTTTTTTAATCATGTAATAGTGAGAAATAAGATATGCTTTGTAAACTTGCTAATCTTATTTTGTTTTCAACCCTATTTCCATTGAAAAAGAATTGTAAACCCCGTTCTTGAAACAACATGAGTTTTTACACAATCGTGTTGAAATGGTGGTAAATCACATAATTGGTTAATAGGTGTGGCTTAAAATGAGTGCTCATTTCATGAAGTGTGGAAAGCTATCATCTTACAAATGTTACCGCCCACTGAGTGGGCGGTAACATTTGTAAGATGGAAGCTGGCGACACCAAAGTGGAATGACTGACAGATCTCAGAAGAATACAGTCCATTCTCTAGAGTTCCCAATATTCCTTTAAATACTGTCATTCTCAGCTTGAAGGCACACTTGATCTGTGAAGAGCACAAAGTGGGTGGCCACTTCTCACACTTTAACACGCTTTTGGTTGAACACATTCATTTCATCACAAACTACTGATTTTTGATGTTATCTGGTGGAAGATTTTTATTGAAGGTTTCATGTTAACCTCACCGCTGTGCGATTAACTCCATTATTTTAATATGAAGTGGCAGTGAAATTTAATTTTTCACTTCGTTTTATCAAAACGTCTTGTGAGAGATTCCTACAAACATTCCGCAGAAGCGTTTTGCTTATCGTGAAATATTTTGGACTCTGTTTTTGCCATGCGTTTTGACATGGACGAGACAGTCTCAGAGAGACCGTTTCAGATTCCTATCCACCAAACATACTTGGCCTACAAAGATAAGTTAGCATCAACTCCGAAATCTATACCCATGCCGAGCAACGCCGATTTTGATGAACAATATGATTTGGACAGTACTGGCAAAACAAAGTTTGATTCAGAAGATGATTTCAGTGATGATGACATTCTTCCAGTGGATGTAGAAACACCAGACTCGGCGCCAACATCACCCATGTTGTCACCAGGCTCAGATCTAAAAGACAGCAAGGACATTACAAGTACGAGTGAGTTGGACAATTCTGATTATTCCGATGATAAATGCCCTGACGGTGAATCCACGGGAGAAGGCTCTGACAAAAATAACAGTTCCAACAGAAAAGGTAAAACAAATTTAGTGAAACCACCCTACTCTTACATTGCATTAATAACAATGTCGATTTTGCAGTCACCAAGAAAACGATTGACTCTTTCTGGTATATGTGAATTTATCATCAGCAGATTTCCATACTACAGAGAAAAATTCCCTGCTTGGCAAAATAGCATCAGACATAACCTGTCTCTGAATGACTGTTTCATAAAAATTCCAAGGGAGCCAGGAAACCCTGGGAAAGGTAACTACTGGACTCTTGATCCAGCCAGTGAGGACATGTTTGACAACGGAAGTTTTCTTCGCAGAAGGAAGAGATACAAAAGGAATGGTATTGAAATATTACAACAACCCGCAGCTTTCATGTCAGCAACAGGGCATCCTTATTTTCAACACCAAGGCTTCATGACATCACCCCCGTCTCATTCAATGTCCATGGGGGCTGCCGCAGGATTTCCGTACCCGTACATGTCTGCACTCCACGCAACGCAGTTTGGTGTATTTCCATCTAGAGATGTTTCAAGGACTGCTCTGCAACATACACCTCTGAATCTTACAGCATTAGGGCATATGGCCCCAGTTATGAACAATATAGTGAACCCCACACATTCGTCGAGTGAAAATAAACAATCTTCAACAAAGACAGGCTTCTCAATAGAAAATATCATCGGAAAATCTAGTGACTCTGACAACAAAAATACTTCTTCATCAGCATCCATATCTTCATCATCATCAGTAAGTTCTTTAAATGGGCCCAGTTTGGGCCACGGACTGCAGACCCTTACCGGTCCAGTTAATCTATCTTCGGCCGCTCGTCACGTCGGTTCTCTAGACTTTATCAGAAGCGGGAACAGTGCGTTCTCGTCACCATTAGCAATGGCCATCCCGGGAATGACGGCACTTGATCTCGAGAAATATCGTCAATACGTGCAAGCATGTGGTTCATTTGGATGGCACAGGTGAGTGTAGAGAACTGCAGATTAAAATTTCAACACATTGACAGACCTTTGATCTCAATGTATACAACAATATTTTAACGAGAATTTCTGACTTAACTTGGTTTCTTTTAATTTAGAAAAGAAACACATTGTTGTGTGCTTTGGAGAACGACAGGGGCTCTGTTGACAGTTCGAGTCAAAACAAGTTACCTGTACATGCCGATATTTTATTTATATTATTTACTGCTACTGCATTGGTAAACACTTGGTAATGAGCTGATCCCAGGAAAAAATCATACCATTTCCAGTCATTTATAAAACAGACCCTAAGATTATTTACTGGGAAGCCCTCTCGGAGATTTTGCCAGTAAATATGACATTATCCGAAATCATTAATGTAGGAGAAAAAATATTGATATTTATTTTTCTTTAATCTTCAATTATTGCGTGGAACGTATCCCCTTGCACACCGATGTCAAAATAAAGAAATTTTAAACAGCAAATTTCCCCCAGATTCTGACTGGGAATTTAACCAATTCAATCATGTTTGACAGAGCTCAAAAGAGCTCTGTCAAACATTGTTGCATTGGTTAAATTCCTCCTTGCATTATGTGTAAAATTTGCATTTTGAATTTTTTTTACATTTCGACATCAGTGTGAAGAGAATTAATATTGAATCAAAAGATGTCTGGTTTTCTGAAGAAAAAAAAATATAATAAATTTCAAGTTTTGTATATTTCCAGCTAAACATTCAGTACAAGTGAAAATAATTCACAGGATGACAGCAAGACATTTTGTCTCTTTGTTTCTGCATTGAATACTCGACCAGATACTGATTTCTGGAAAGCTCCAAGAGCTTTGCACGAGTCAGTATCAGATCATGTAATCATTGAAGGAAACGAGAGAATATTTCTTTCGGCTCTCCAACGAAACATTTTATCTGTCAATCTGCACCGAGGGTGATATCGTATAATATATAAATGTTTTAAAAGTAATAATTTTTAATAGATACATATGAGCCATAAGTATCGTTAAGAAATTTTTTGATTCTTTTGCAACGGCTTTCAAAACGACAAAGATCTAAGGTATATTTTCGGTATTGTTTGGATAAAAGTATAGTCATCTTTATTCAGTTATAACATCCGTGGAAATTTCGCTCGGGTTATAACTGCAATTCTGTGAAAAAGCATAACTGGCACGAGCAGAATTTCAGCCAATGGACCTCCGGGCTAGACCCGGAGGTCCATTGACTGAAACTTTGCTTGTGCAGTTCTGCTTTTTCTCAGAAATGCAGGTTGAAGTCCCACGTTGCGAATAAATAGTCTGGTCCTTTTGTTTTGGTGTATTAGAAGTAGGGGCAAAGGGTAGTGTCGGTGGTAGCAGTAAGAACACAAATATCCAACTTGCTCGGACTCGAACTGTCAAAAGTCGCCGGTTCATCGCAACCAAAAGAGAACATTCCTCACCGTTTCGAGAGAAAACTTTTCTAAAAGAAGTCGACAAGCGTGGATTAAAAACTGCGACTCGTACATGGTACGGGTGCCATTGAAGTTGTAAATTGATGTAAACTTCGCCTTTCGATTTTGTTTGTGCAAGACAACACCGAAACAAGTTTGTATGAAAAACCCCTTTCACTTCTAAGAATTGGGGATCATCTCCTAAGACTGGTAAGTCGTCCAGCGTGCTCCTTAAGAAGGTATCTGTTAGAAGAATGTTTAATTTTGATAATTAGCATGATATAATCATCACACAACACCTGAAACTATGTTAATGGTACCGTAATGTTACAGTAACCATGGAAAAAGTTGTAGGATAAACACAGGAAAATTTATGTATTGTTTTCCTTTACTAATAACATCCGTATGTGACAAAGATGTTTGGGACATTTTCTCAGAGAGCTTTCCAATAGTCTTGTCGGGGAAGTGGTATTATCGGTCATGGAAAAATAAGACATGAAATTTCTTGTGATCATCCTACAACCCATTTCTGCTGATCTTGTAAAAATCTCGAAATATAATGGTGGTCGATAAATTACACAGGGGAAAAATACTTGTGCTTGCATCCTTTCTTGGAAAGCTATCATTTGGAGTACATTTTTGTGTAACTTCTGTCAAGTTGCTGAAGAGTTCTTGGATAACAGGTTACACCGAAACCACCCATTAGTGGAATTTCCACTTGCATCCAAACTTATATTTTACGAGAACCAATAAAAAATCCCAGCAATGTTTCAGCCAATGGACTTCCAGGTTGGACCCTGAGGTCCATTGATTGAAATTTTGATTCTGCTTCTTAACTTGTAGAGAGATGAATTATTTTTTGTCATCAAAATGTGTTAACATATTTTTTCCTTGTTACAATTTATGGGAGAGTGCCCACACTCTCCCGTAAATTGCAGCTCGGCAAATCCACACAGATTATTTAATTTCGTTTCAAAGATAATAAGAAGCACTTCCACATATTATGAAGCCTTGAAGCTAGGGTACCTACACTAAAGAATAAAGCCCAATACTGGGCTTCCAACACTCTATCAGTTAACCCTTTAGCCAACGAATCGGCTGCACCCGCCCACGTAATATGTAAATTCAGCAGTTGAAAAAAAATTATTTTTCAACAAATTTCAACAAAACCATATCATGTGACCCTCATTGGAACGAGCTCGTCGAGCTAGTTCCAATGAGGGTCACATGATATGGTTTTGTTGAAATTTTTGGAAAAATTTATAAAACGATATTTAAAAATAATAAATTTTGATATCGTCTGCTTTGGGTAAAGGGTTAAGCGTTTCTATGGAATTACCGGTCGTTGTCCGCGTGGTAACCTCATCCTGCAAGTGTTTTAGTTATAACCCACTCACCACAAACTATCTTCTTGTAATGTGAAAATTAACTGGTTCAAAACCATGTTTTCTCTGTTGATAATTCTAACACATGGAATCATTCGAGGGAAGCTCTTCGTGAGAGCCTCCCAAAAATGATGGCAGTGTTGTTGAATTTTTTTTTACAAGTGATTAATGAACAAAAATCTTCTTGTGTTGTCCTACATCTTATTTCAGCTGGTACGGTCCACTTGGTATTGCGAATTATGTGCACCTTTCTTACATCATATTCCGACTGGTACTATTTTTCTGAATTTCTCTAGAGAAAAGTTTTACTCAGAAAGCGATGTAATTATCGTATTTGTTTTAATGGTTTCTTAAATAATTTTCGCACGTACTTTTCCACATTTGGAAAAAAGCTCATTCCGATATTCCAGATGAATCGATTTTCAGAATTTATTTGACGTATTGTAATTCTTGCATTTCCCAAACAACTTTAGTTGAAACAAATTGGTGAATATTCGGATTGAAGTCACGATAAAATTATACCAGAACTCCCCGTAATTTCCTTCACATCATAGTTTCATTTTAAAAATATCAGAACACCGTTATTTTCTTGTTTCCATGCAAGTTAGTTATTCGTATTTGGCGTTCTCTAATATTATTTCATTCCACAGAAGTTATTTATAAAAGAGTGTGGACTATACACTGGAAGATTTCTTTAATTATATACTTTCTCTAATCCTTTTCTCAAAACTGAAGCAAGACTGCTTGGTTGTTCCGTGCCAGTGTTTGAAAAAAGAATTTAAAGACGGGTGGAGAATTTAATTTACGGGTGTGACTGAACATTTAAATATGTAATCTGGACAAATTACTTCTACCGGAGTATTAAGCGATTACCAACAATTAATTTTATTTTAAAAAAAATCAACTTTATCCAGTTCTTAAAGCTTTCAAGCAACACCGAATTAATCAAATCATTATAAGAAATATTAGAGTACACAGATGGTAAAGTACTTCTGACACATTGTGGGTATATTTTCTACCCAACAATGATTTACAATTTTTAGAAAAAGTGTACAAAACGAACCAGCAAACTGTCGGCTCATGGACCACCGGGTCCCCCCGGTGGTCCATGGGCAGAAAGTTTGCTGGTGGTGCTTGTACACTTTTTTCAAAAATTGTCAACATTCGACAGGTGGAAAACCAGCCTTCTGCAATGACAAGAGACCCCCCCCCCCCCCGCCCCCATCTCTACGTATAATAATAATTTCTGTCTAATTTTATTTCCACAATAATTTTCAATTATGCCAACCAGCATCAGTCTGTAGGTTGTCAAAATAAGAACCATTTTCTTCTGTTGACGATTCCAGGTTACGACAATATTTCCGAAACTTCTTAATGGTTGATTTGGGGAGGGTTTTCGTAAAATGGTGTTACGGATTGGAATCATCAACGGAGAAAAAACAATGATAGAAGTTATTCCCACAGCTTATCTTAATCAAGACTTATATCCACGCTCGCTCACACAATAAGGTTCTTCTCTATACAAGTTTGAGTTCGTGGCATTACTATAAAATAATATAAAAACATATTAATGAACAACACATATTTTTATTCATTCTAAGAAAATATCGCAAATAGCATTTTCAGTGCAACGTCTTGAATAAATTTCGTCTTCATTTAGCATCATCCCGGTAAAAATAAAATAAATTAATATACAAACGACGTACTGGAAGCCTGAAATATTATTTTGGAAACCTATATCAACTGTAGATGAAAGAAACCGCACGCTATAAGTTTTTCCTCACGGCCAAACCACCATATTTGATTTTCAGAATTCATTTCCATCGAAAAGCAATTCTCTTTTAACAAAAGAAGTAAATTTTAAAGCTTTTTATTACAAAAATATCACTCTACGGTTGAAACAAATGGCTAAATACTCGAAAATAATTGTGCTTGTTGAAAAATGTGGGTAATACCGAATTACCTAGGAAATGTGTTGAGATGCTTGAATCAATGGAGGAGAAATAAATAGGAATGTTCCCATAATTATTCTGCACTTTACAACAATGGTAGCGACACAACTGCTGGAAAATCTCACGGCCTCTTATTTTCGAAGTTATTTTTTCATGCGAAGCGCACAGACAGAGAGAGAGAGAGAGAGAGAGAGAGGGAGAGAGAGAACTTTTCAAGTAATATTTCTTGCATCTCCAATTATGAATAAGAGAAATATAGGAGAAAACGTTTCTATGAAATATCATCTCTTGAACGCATAAAGGCACCAACTGCAATGCTTCAGCATTGCAGTTGGTAGCCTTATGCCTTCAAGGAATGATATTATCCTGCATTATCATACGGGTACTGTATTTCTGATATTGGATCTGTGCTTGCTTCCATCTAAAAATAACTTACATTTGCCAAATAGTTACGTATAAAATATTCGTTTTATGAGGAAAAACAAATCCATTATTATCTAGCGGAATTGGAGATATTAAGTTGTCTATATTTATCACATTATTAATTTTACACAAATATTTCGGCACTGCTTATTAAAAAACTCCCTTTGGGGACTGCTCCAAATGATTACAAATTCGGAAGTATACCATTGTTTGAGCTGTTGCTATTTTATATATGATACACACATGTTAGAACTAATTTATGATAAGCTATGCAAAAGTGAATAATTTTCCAATTTTTCATTTCAAATATTTCAGTACACTTCCCAGTTTGAAAAAAATGAAAAAAACGAGGTTAAAAAAGGCATTTGATATACAAAATACCAGAAGAATGACGGAAATATTTAAATGTGCAGTCATAATTTCCCATCTCCACATTAATTTTGTTTTCCTAAAAATAATTGCAGAATAAAATGTCTCTTTGGGTACTGTGCAAACATAAATATAAGGCAATCTGGAATCGTCAGTGAAAAACGGAGAAAGATAATTGCCCGTGGATATCTCAGTTAACCCTTTATCAACATAACGGCAAAAACCGGCCAGAGCTATTCTCAAAAATCGCCAATTAATTTTCATTATTTTTTTTCATTTTTTGTCTCAAAAACATAGGTTATGACCCCTCATTGGAACGAGCTCGTCGAGCTCGTTCCAATGAGGGGTCATAACCTATGTTTTTGAGACAAAAAATGGAAAAAAATTAGTTATTCAAGAATTTTTTTTGCAAGTGTCGTCTGCTTTTCATGTTTGGTAAAGGATTAATTTCTACTGACATTATCATGAGTGAGTGGTGAAAGTATGAGCAATTGGTCGGCTCCTATTATTATCCTTTTGGGGTGGTAGGGTTTTGGTTGGTGGTGGTTGGTCGGTGGTTAAACTCCTTAAAATGGTCCCTCATTTTTAGGGATGATCTCAATTTTCGAATAATTGATGACAATTCTCAATGCCATGTGCCGTTGAAAAAGTCAGCGAGATCGCGTTCTGTTTGTCATAAGCCATTTACTTCTCACTTTTAGGAATATTACATTATATTTATGCAGCTGTGGTTAGATAATATTATTAGAGAACAGCCACACCAAATTGTTTCACCAGATGTACTTTTGAAATAAGCTTTCCTGAGTAATACATTTGTAGTCAATTCACCATAAGCTTTACAGTAGCAGTGAGAACAGGTTGTAAGATCACCATTTTAATTATCTGAATATCGTTTTTCTTCATATGGATTTCAGTATGTCACTTTAGTCTGTGTTATATGCGGAAGATGTTTTGTTATTACTTTACTGAGTACATAAAGATATTAGTTGTGCAGTGTGGGAATATCATTTGCAGTCATAGCCACTGATCTCTATACAAGTGGATTGCTGGAACGTCAGAGAAAGAAGCCACCACTCAAACTGCCCGACCCCCTCCCAAGAAGGCGGCAAGTTAATCAACTTAATAACTGCTCCCAACCCATAACGTTTGATGACGTGAAAGCCGTTGCGCTGTAGCGTGACAGCTTTCACCTCATCAAACGCCATGGCGTTTACCTTACGTTAAAACTAATAACAACATATCGTGTTTCTTATCTCGGCACTTGTTTTTTATCATTAGAAATTAAAATATGGAAATATTCGATTTGCATTGCCATGAAAAATATGCACACATCAACATATTCATTTTTCGGACACATTTAAATATATTCTTTGAAAAACGATCGAGATTCTCAGATTGGGAGGCGCTGGTATACTAAAAACCTTCGAGGATTTTCTTTTTCGTTGAGTATTATTAATTTTTTTCGCTTTTTGCAACTTACGCCCCCCCCCCCCCCTCCTTCGCCACCTTAGGTAGCGACAGTGGAAACACTTTTCACCATATCGTCAATGAGCGTTCCAGCATTCCAATTATTTTATAATCAGTGGTTTTTGCAAACCTCATTTCGAATAGTGCTACATAATTAAAAATAAATTCAAATAGAATTCAAAATGCAAAATAATTTTAAAGCTATCTGGTGAGTGTTGGAAGCCAGTATCCCAGTATCAGAGCTTTCAAAAGTGTGCGTACCAGAGCAAAAGCCAACATTTTTCTTGCTCGTGTTTCATATTCAGTCAAACGCAAATAATATTTTGTTTATATAAATTTGTTTTATCACAAATTATTGGAGAGTGCCTGTGGGCACTCTCCAATAATTTATAATAAAACAAATTTCGAATAACAAATTCAGACCACCGAAAATAGTCTAGCCTTCAACCGGGAAATACAGCACAAATAATATTTCTGCAGTAATGCCTAAACCCACGATCTATTGAAAGATATGATCACATCCCCATAATTTTGAAAAAAAACGTTTTCACGAATTTTCGTAAAATGAAGTCATGGCTGCTTTACAGCAGGGATGATTTGATTTTGCGAGAAATGCAAGTAAAATACTGTCGTGGAACATGAACAAAGTTGGAGAAAAAACTAAAAAAAACCATCACGATAAATAAGTTGGTTATTAAATATAATATTTTTTGTTTCGCTCAAGGCAGTATTTTTTATCTCAAGAAAGCTATCCATGAACAGTGACGATTAGGGAACGGTTATTTAGTATTCAAAGAGAGTTATCAAATATATTTTCAAATTATCAAATATATTTTTTTGTCACATGACCCCTCCCCTCCAAAAAATGGCTTTAAAATATGTCAAGAAATTTATTAGGCTGATCACGAACGACTGGAGGGGTTAACGCTTTTGTTTCGAAATATAACTAAAATAACTGCATATTTTCCAATCTGTGAAGGCACTGTCTTCATTGCTTTGAAGTATCAGGAAACAAAGAAAATTTTTGTCATTAGGTCCCAGTGTTCAAAAATCGATTGCTGTCTTTTTAACGAAAAGTCAACTAATGATAAAAGGATTCTCTGACTTCAAATGCGTATACACGCACTAATTAATATACGCAACAAAACCAAACAACCTTTAAAGCAAACAATATATTCGGAACTAATTTTCATTAAAATCTAAGATAAAAGTTGAGGGCCAATATTTTGATTTTTAAAAAAATAATTCAAGATATATTTTAAAATGACCTTCTTGCAATTAACCTTACCGGCGCACATAATGCAAGGTGTATTTTGAAAATACTTATCTTTCCAATGTAATACCAGCACATCACTTCATCACTACATTTTTGGTGCTTTGTCGAGTACCTTTGTAAGAAATGACATAAAATAGTTTAAACAAGGGAAGACAGCTCCAAGTTTGAAATTTATCTGACGCAAATATTGTTGATTCTAAGTTATTGAGATGAAGGAACTTGCGTTTTTTTGGTAGCTTTTGGGAAACGGATTCAAAACTACATTAGCTGACGAAAAAAACGTAAGGTAATTTATTGATTTATTAATTGGTGCTGAACGCCAGAACAACAACTAAGGCTATATCGTGGCGATACATAAGGTAATTATAAACTCTTGTTTCTTTCTGTGTTTCAAGCTAGCAACGTTAACTCCTCTTTCCTCTAATTACCAGATTGGTGCATTCCCTGTTGTTAAAATGATTTAGATCGGGTGAGCCCTTAATAATTATATGGCGGCAGACCAATTAAAATTTTCAGCCTGCAGCCCAGAGGCTGCAGGTTGAAAATATTAATTAGTCTAAACTAAAAATTCATTCAGTCATCATCTCGAGTAATCTCGCTTCTTATCAGCGAACGCATTCTGTCGATCATGAAACATAAATGTGATAGATATAGCCTTTCTTTCTGTTTCCATCACTAGTCAAGCATCAGTATGTTGGAAAGAGAAATACATTTTCTGAAAACGGCACATTCACTTCGCTGGATTCATATTAACTTCAGAATGACAAACAATGAAAGATTGGAGATTTTTTAAAAATATTTTAATTGAACTTTTCGTTTCTGTTATGTAGTAGACTTGTTCGGTGTTTCTCTTCCTGCTTTCAGTTTTATGTAACATTTCACACTCAGTTCTGTTGGTAATATTTTCCCAAATGTTACACTTGTCTGCCATTCAAAATACTTTCAACACTTTCTCGCAATGATAACAATACGGACCACGTACACCTCTACAGTATATTGTAACAGTTCTACTTTAAAGTTCATATCATTGCATTTCAAGCTGACGCAATCTATGAACTACATTTTGATGATGTCGTTCAACAAAATTACATTTTGATGGAATGAGTTCAGCAAATAGATTCCCCCACAGGGTACAAGGCATTTTTCTTTCGTGATCCTTGACTTGACATCTGGACGACTCTACCAAGAATTGTCTTGAATAATTAAAATAAATTTAATTATTTTTTCTTTCAACTCATAGCATATTATCCTCACTTGAACGATCTCGAGCTCGTTCCCATTTGGGGGATATAAAAATATGGTGTGGAAGAAAAAAATGGAAAAAAATAATCGAATCTGAATTACGACTTTGTTTGTAAGGCCGAATCTTTGGGAGAACGAAGGGTTAGTCATTTTAACCCTAACGCAACAAATGGTATAGTCCTTACACTACGGCATGCAGCGAAATTGGAGATTCTATCTTGTTATTGAGGGGAGGTTCAGTAATAATTTAACCCCACAGCCAGATAGGGCTGTGGGATTAAAGTATCACCGACCCTCCTGTTGAGTTAGGTAATTATTCTGTTGTCCACTCATAGTCTGCCAAATTTTGCTTCACGCAAACATTTAACCATAAAACGTTGAAAGGGTTAATATAGAAACAGAAACACGTTTTAGCAGATTTGGCTGTCGGTGAAGGCGATTCTAATTGATAATGAATTGGTGGAGTTTACAAAAATTTAATATGCTTTACACTACTGTAAGAAATTGTCGTGACACTGACGTAAATTATTGCCTGGCAGAGAAAGACACGCGTGTTCACACTGGTCGACTTATGCTCTCACACGGTAGTTTGTTATTAATTATACACATCTCTATTAGTTATTATTGAGACTAATTGTGTAATTAATTTATGTTATGTAATTACCTCTAAGTTGTTAAATTATGTTGTGATAAAGTGCTTCATGTATAAAGATGGCAGCAATTGCCATAAAATTATCATCATGTTTATGATTATATTAAATTCTATGTTGTAAAAACATATTTTATCGTTTGTGTTGATCTTTCCCAATCTGCCCATGACATCAAGATCAGTTCCTTCACCAGTTGGGATTGCAGGAGGGGGTGATGATGGGAGTTCGAAAGATGAGGGGGGAGGGTCAAGTCCTGAATTACGAATTTCGATGTGGAAGGCAGGCCTGAAAATAAGCAGTCTGACATTTGCAGAATGAGGTACCCAGAGGGTGAATTTGATGATGCTAGCCCATACAGTGGACCAGTTCACCCTCTGGGTACCTCTTTCTGTTTAGTTCTGAGACCCTGATTCTGATTGAGGTTCACAGATCGTAACTTTAGTGATGCTACCCTGCTATTCAGGGTAGCATCTCTAAATTCACCCTCTGGGGACGTCATTTTGCAGATGACAGTCTGCTTATTTTCTGGCTTGGTGATTGGCCGGGTGGGTGGTGGGTGAAATAGGGCACAGTCACACAGCAGATACCATCCATTCCTGACCAACTAAATACGTTTGACTGGTTGTTGGAGGCTTAACCCGTTACCCAACGTAACGGCTAATAACCGGCCAGCGCTATTCTCAAAAATCGCCAATTAATTTTCATTATATTTTCATTTTTTGTCTCAGAAACATAGGTTATGACCCCTCTTTGGAACGAGCTAGTCGAGATCGTTTCAATGAGGGGGTCATAACCTATGTTTTTGAGACAAAAATTAGTTATTCAAGAATTTTGTTTGCAAGTGTCGTCTTCTTTTCATGTTAGGTAAAGGGTTAACATGACTGGCAGTAATCAATGTACTCATTTAGTTACCAGATTTCCCTTCCGCCTTTAAAACAAGGACTGTGAAATGGAAGCCCAAACGCCATCAGAAGACCTATTTGATAAACATTTCTGACATAGCTGGCCCGAAACCTGTAGCGACACGTCGTTGGCATGGGGCAATTTCCAGAGAAAACAGGCTTTGTTTCACTTTCCCCAACTCCCAGCGGATATAAACATTTCTACACTTTATAAAATCAGTTGAGTTAAAAATTAACGCAAGTCGACTGGGTTGAGTAAATATGAACCCAATTGGGTTCATATTTATTCAACCCAGTCGATTTGGGATGATTTTTAACAGAACCGATTTTAAAGTGTAGTCAAGATCCCTATCCCACCGTATGGAGAACCTGTTCAACCATTGTCCATTATGAAAAAAAAGAAAAGACTTTCCCCACCTTTCACTTAATCGTTACATACATACTCCTACCCGATGGCAGGCATGCTGTTAAGTTCAGGTAGGGAGTGGAGATGTATGCCTCTGTGGTAAAATTTCGACAGGTGTGTGCTTGTTCCTTTTTTCCCCACACACTCACTCACTTTGTATTTCAGCGTTATTGGTTGGCATGCTGGATAACTGATCGATGACGGAAAATGGTACAGTGTTACGATTCAGTAGTGGGTGTGGTTTTTCTCAAGATTTCCTAGCCAAAAATATCAAACACTTAAGCCCAGAGTAAAACAGATTAGTAAGGCATAATCTGTTTGCTTTTTCCAATGCGTTAATAGCTTCCAATCGGTCGTTATAAAAGACATGTCCGCCCTTTTGTCAATTAACCCATTTCCACCTACAGACGAATTCACCTGGTTGGAACAAAAGATACCTTGCTTAGGTCTCATTATAGTTATTCAGCTGAATAATTATGTCGGTTTTCAAGACAAGCACATCTTCTCTTTAACATGGCTAAGTATATTTTACATTTAAATTACCTCCCCTATTCACAATCCTCATAATGAATACATTTTCCGGAAGCTCTCAGTAAACCCTTTCCTGGAGAAAACAACACACAGTCAAAATCTTACTATTTCATTGAAATACCATCAGCGGAATGACAAAGTTGATTGTTCAAAAATGGGCCAAAATGGTCAAAATTTTGTCATTTGTTTGATAAAGTTCCAAATTTCGTGCATCGGCAACGGTAGAACTCACAGGTGTTCGACATGTACCAAAGATCATTAAAAATGGTATATTTCAAGCTTTTTTGACAAATTATATAGTTTTCTATGATTAAGTATTAACTGGTAGAGTGCTGGAAGCCCATATTTGGGCTTTACTCTGAAGTACAGGTTCCACAACTTAAAGGCTTCATATTCAGTGGATGTGCTTTGATTTATTTTTGAAGTGAAATTATTTAGTCTGTTAGGATTTGCCTTGTTACAATTTATGGGAGAGCGCCTATTGGCACTCTCCCATAAATTGGAACAAAGCAAAGCCAGGTGAACAAATTCTGATGATCAAAAATAATTTAGCACTCTACCAGTTAAAAGAGGGACAAGGTGAACAACTCGCTGGCTTGGAAGATATCAGCCTGCCTTATTCAAACTCACATAAAAACAACGCACGAATTTGTGGTCGAGATATTGATTTCGTCCGACAGTTAAAACATTAAGCTTTACACCGGTATACCACTTGGCCAATTAAATACTGTTTAACGCTAAAACCGGTCGAATATATCTCGGAGACGAGTCACTTTCGTTTAGGTCGTAACCGATTGTGGACAGAGAATTGACTGGGCCGATCAAAACAATCGATCAATCGATCAAATCTTTCAAACGGAACGTCCAATTTTCTAACTACGATTGTCACTCTATCACCACACAAATCATACAGTATGGTATTGAGGCTTCTGGGCCTCTTGGACGTTATAAAATTAACCCTTTGAACTCTGGTGGTATCTTCCATTACCGTTCAATGGCAGCAATTGGAAGAGTCCATATTCATTATTTGGGGTAGACCAATCAATATTGTCAACGTGCAGCCCCGGGGCTGCACGTTGAAAATATTGATGGGTCTACCCCACACATTTTCTGAATAGCCATCCTATTTAATGACATTATGACGTATCATGTTCCTGGCGGGAAAAACGGCCGCTAGGATTCAAAGGGTTTTAAAAATATGTATTTGCAGTTTTTTTCAATACAAATAGAAATTTCCTTCCGTCGCCATACATGCACGATATCGCATCGAACTTGACCTCATCATCTCATTGGTAGATAAACCTGACCTCCTCATCCTATTGATAGATAGTTAAAAATAAAATGAAGGATTCCCGTATTTTTCAGTCTCAAATATGGCAACCAATGGGAAGTCTGCCCACTGAAAGAAAGTAACTTGTCTCCAAGATAAATTCGATTCGTTTTAGCGTTAAAACTTTTTTAACTGGTCAAGTGGTATACCAACGTAAAGCTTAATGTCTTAGCTGTCGGATGACATTAATATCTCGGCCACAAATTCGCACGTTTGTTTTTTCCTGTGAGTTTGAATAAGGCATGTAGATATCTTCCAAGCCAACGAGTTGTGAACCTTGTCCCGCTTTTAAATTTTAATGCTTAATTATTGGAAAACACATAATTTGTCGAAAAACCTCCAAATACACCATTTTTCATGATCTTTGGCACATGTCGAACAGCTTTGGTATAACTAAGTTCTAGGAATTTTTTATTCCCCACGGAGATTGTTACAACAAAAGATGAACATTCCGACTAAGAAAATATATATGGGTTTCTCATTCATTATTGCAAAACGATTTCCCAAGGCAAATTTACACAAAAATTGTCCCATTTCTTCTCACCTGCAAAATATCAGCTCCTAAACAGTTCCGTGTTATCCATTAAACACCACCGCGTGTCCTTGACCTCTAACTGAAATGTACCTGACTGTACACAGTTTGAACCAAGAACAGCAGCAGATTAGTTTGGTTATATGTCCATAAATGAGCATTGTTTACTAAATCCACACCATCAAAAATTACAATTATGGCCCAAAATTGTCATTTGGCAGAGAATATCGAATATGACCTTTTAATAGGAAACAAGACCTTACCCAGTGGAGGAATGTTATTGGCCCATGGTAACAAAATATACTCATATTATGAGAGGTAGTCCTCTTCACAATGTTTTCTTGTTGCCACACTCTTCTAAATTTTTCATCAAATCAAGCCATGGCTGCTTTGTAGCAGCCATGACTTGATTTTAAGAAAATTAATAAAAGTACTGAACAGATTAACAGCCACTAATACATTAACACCCATTACAGTTCACTCCTGAATGTGTTTCTCTAAAACATACATTAGACTCATTTGGTTATATTCTAATTAATAGAGCACCCCTTTTAATTGCATGTATCTAACACTAAACCAATTAATAAACATTTGCCCTGTTAACTGCAATGGATTATAGAGTAGATCTTTGTTGATTGAATAAAAGTTTTCTTTAAGTTGATTGCCAAATGTTCCTTGAGACCAAAAGAAAAAAAATCATGAAAACCCTGTCAAACGACAAAGATTAAAAAGACGATAGGAACTACATTATGTTCGGAAAGATTTAGAGCACAAAAGTCCGGCGAGTTTGACATCAGCTTATATCCGTACTTGCTGGACCAATAAAAACTCGGCGACACAAAATGTCTATTTGCAGTTCGTGGATCAATCGTAGACTAACCGCTAGGGCTGCACGATATTCAAAACTGAATAAAAAACCCCGCGGTATACCGGTATATCGAAAACTGTTCAGATATATGAACATAAGTACCACAATCGAGACTTGAGGCATCACAGTCGGAACGAATTAGCATGCTTTGATGATGCGGTTCGATAAACCTTTACCCAATGCAAACGATATCAAAATTTAGTATTTTAAAAATTAGTTTATCAGACTTTCCCCCCAAATTTCTACAAAACAATATCATGTGACCCCTCATTGGAACGAGCTCAACGAAATTGAAAAAAAATTTGAAAATTATTTTTTCAACTCCTGAAATTGTGTATTACGTGAGCACACGCAGACGATTCCTTGGGTAAAGGGATAATATTATTCATTCGTGGCTACAGTTAAAACACTCAAGACATCTTGAAAATTATATTGTGGGTAAATAAATAATGACGATAAACCGATATTTTTATAATTACATCGGTATTCAATCGATATTGGTTTGAATACTGGATTCAGAAAATTTCACTCTCGACTGAAACGGCATTACTCAAGGTTCAGAATGACATCTTCCTTAATATGGAGAGTCTGGAAGGGTAACATTGCTTGTTCTTTTAGACCTTAGTGCTGCTTTTGACACTGTTTGTCATAAAACTCTGCTAGAGACAATGAATTCTGATTTTGGACTTAATGGTGTTGCTGCTAGCTGGCTATCATCATACCTCAAGAATAGACAGCAGCGTGTATCAATAAACGGTAATCTGTCAAAAGACTTCCATCTTGAATGTGGAGTCCCACAGAGCAGTTGCCTCGGTCCTGTTCTGTTTCTATTCTATATTTCAAAAATGTTCACTATCATTGAATCTCACCTGCCTGACGTCCATGGGTATGCTGATTACACACAGGTCTATTTCTCTTTTCGACCATCAATCAAGGATCAAACTAAAGCTCTAGAAAGTATTGAATCATGTATTTCGGACATTCGCACATGGATGGTTTCAAACAAATTAATGATAAATGATGATAAGACTGAATTCTTAATAATTGGTTCACGTCAACAACTCACTAAAGTTGACATCAATTAGTGAAGGTAGGAGATTCCGTAATCAGTGCAAGTAACAGCGTACGTAATCTTGGTGCCTTCTTCGACTCTATCATGTCCATGGACAGACATGTTACAAATATGTGCAATAAGGCTTTCAGGGGTCTATATAAAGTTAAAAAGATAAGACAGTTCCTCACCAAAGACTCAACAAAAACCCTAGTTCATGCCTTTGTAACTTCACATTTCGATTATTGTAATGCCTTACTGTTCAACCTTCCACAATATCAGTACTCTCGCCTGCAGATGGTACTAAATGCACCAGCCCGAGTGGTATGTAGGGTATCACGAGCTCAACACATCACTTCTGTTCTGAGAGATATGCACTGTCTGCCAGTTAAGTACAGAATAATTTTCAAAACTTTATTATTAGTTTTTAAGACACAAAACAACATGTCACCAGCCTACTGAGAAGAACTCCTTAAAACCAAGAATGTGTGTAAATACAACCTGAGGTCCGATGGTAAAATGCTGCTACATGTTCCAAAACATAGGTGTAAGACATTTGGAGATAGGTCATTCTCATTTGCTGGCCCTCACTTGTGGAATAATTTACCAGAACACCCAAAAAGACTGTCAAATGTCAACCTTTTCAAGAAAGATCTCAAAACATACCTGTTTCAAAAAGCCTATAAGTGATGTTCTGGACTGTAAGATGCTGTATATATTTCGTTTGTATATTTGCACGAGCTCAGTAACATGTACAGTGTCTTAGAATATGGTTCTATATCTTCTGAACTATAATTTTGGCGCTATATAAATGTGTATATTATTATTATTATTATCTACTTTATACGTAAAAACAGTAACGTTTTATCTTTTATCGTTATCGAAAACTCGCCGTCAATAAAAAATCTTTTATCGTTACTGCAGTAAGAATAAAAGTCACGTGATATCGCAAGAATACAACGTTCACGCTCATCTCATTTGCATGACGTACTATTTCATTCAACACTTTGAATAACTAATTATCGCTGCCGCGGATCGAAACAAATAAAACGGGGCGTATTTATCGAAATGTATTGAATAAAAAAGAAGGCCATTAATTAAACTTACTGAATTGTAAAATTAAAATTTGACGGAAAAGAGTAAAAATTAGTAACTTACACTTTTTCAAATGAGATTATTTCACCCTTCGAGACTTTAATTATCCTGACGTTCAAACGTCACTGGGAATTCAGTTTCTTCAACATTTTTCAAAATGTGACGTCAAACGTCGGAAAGTACAAATAACCAGATATTTTTCACATTAGTGATTATCTGGTTGAAGGCTAGATTATTTTTAGTGGTCTGCATTTGTTAATCAAAACTTGTTTTATTACGGGAGTGGGGGAGGTGGGGGTGTAGATAAAAGTGCTATATACACATGGTGTTTGTAAAAAATCTTTTATTGCGACTCGAGCGTTTTCGGGGGCTACATAGCTACTCGTCGCTGCGCGACTCGTAGCTATATATGCCCCCGAAAACGCTCTCGTCGCGATAAAAGATTTTTTACAAACACCATGTGTATATAACCCATATTTATTATCGATACATCGTGCAGCCTTACTAACCGCTGGCTCGTGCACTCCAAATTGCTTGTCTGGTCATTGGGGTTCTATTAGTTTATCATGCCGGTGTATAGATTTACTTCGCATGTTCGAAGTAAATCTATGCACCTGCTTGATAGACTAATAGAACCGTGCGTGCGTGCGTGCGTGCGTGCGTGCGTGCGTGCGTGCGTGCGTGCGTGCGTGCGTGCGTGCGTGCGTGCGTGCGTGCGTGCGTGCGTGCGTGCGTGGTGCGTGCGTGCATGCGTGCCTGCGTGCGTGCTTTACGCAGTATTTGTGCATATATATTCAAGAGAGTATCATGATCAAAGCCGTCAATAAGTCGCTAAACCTGTTTGTAATCGCGTTCTTCAATTGGATTTGTTCCTGTAACTTGTTGCTTGTTGATCAATGTTCTTGTCATCTATCTCTGTTGATTATGAGACAGTAAATATCTTATCTAATCTTTTTGATGTGACCATTTTTCGACCATTAAATTCAAGCTTTAGCCCTTTACCCAACGTAACAGCCAAAACAGGACAAGGATATTCACAAAAATCAACATTTAATTTTTCATAATTTTATCCTTTTTGTCTAAAAAACGTAGCTTATGTCTTCAGCCTCGTTTTCTTAAAGGGTTAAATACGATAGAGCACGATTAACAATAACATTTCGGACGTAAACCCACGTGTAAGCAATTATATTCTTAAACCCTCTGGTCTTTTGTTGACATTTTGTTTGCTACGCATCTAGTGACAGCATTTAATGAACAATGCATCGTCGTTTCAATACATTTTATAATAGAATGCTTCAAAATATCAAAGTCATTTGGAACTATTTTTTAAGTGGACGCTCTGCCAAACAACACATTTGTTTTTATAACGTAATTCGTGGCCTTACAGGAAGCCCTGTTTGGTTCTCGATCCAACTTATACTGGGTTTTGGATCAAGCTATAAATGGAATCTTCAGTTCGTGCCCAGTTTATCGCGAAGTTTTCAATACTCGTCCAGTAAATTCCCCGATAATAACAATCAACGGCGGTCTGCGCGCAAAATCCACGAAAAGTGGCTGAACAAATAGTCCATAACAGCAGTTGCCCGGATGCACCCCCCTCTCCCCCTCCCTGTATGAAGGCTTTGTGAAATTACGAATACACTGTGCTCCTGAAAGTTATCATCCTATAAATATATTTTGGAGGGGGGGGGGGGGGTTAATGATACGATCAATAGTATGGGTCATATCGTGTCGGACAGTTTTACGGAGGGAGAAAGGCAGAGTACTTGGAGAGAACCATTATGCAGTGGTGAGTAACTGTCGGACTCAGCAACTTACTAACCACACACAAGCTGGGATAGCGCCGGCTGAAGGCATGTGTACACTCTAAAATCTGTTGAATTAAAAATGAACCCAAACCAACTGGGTGGGTTCATATTCACCCAACCCATTTGATATGGGTAGATTTTTAACCACACTGATTTTAGAGTGTACTATCGACGTTCTGTTCGCCTCAGAAGATTGTGCTACGTGCTCCCACTTGGGCAACTGGGATTAAGTGTCTTGCCCAAGGACACAACGTTGATGACGCGGGGCAGTGCTACTTTTATTTTCTTAGAAACAAGTAAGAAATGTTTCCCAATCGAGAGCTAATTTGACCAAAATGACATCATAATACTGTTAGAGATGTTTAGAGAATTGATTTGACTTATTTAGTGTTTATTTATTGGGATTTAACGACACTTTCGACAGCCAGGGTCACCTCGTGTCGGGCAGTTTCACGAGTGGGAGGAGCCGGAGTACCCGGAGAAAACCACCGAGCAACGTCAAGCGAGTTTCAGACTCCCCAACATATTTCCTTCACAGAAGCAGGGTTCGCATTGGTTGCATTACACCATCGACGTGCAGCACGCCTTAGTACACGGCGCTGCCGTACTTCCACGTGGGCAATCTGGATTAAGTGCCTTGCCCAAGGATACAACCCCTGGCGTGGATCGAAGCGTGGACCTCTCGGTTGAAGTTCAATATCGAAACCACTGAGCCACCGCGCTAGCAACTAAATATTTAATGGCTTTACAGTACTGTTAAACATGTTTGTCACCTCTCTACTCACGAATGAAGACTCATCATGGTTGTATATATTTTAGGATTACAAAGCGTAGTTCCACCAAGTATGTTAAATACCTTGATTTATACCATGGTTACCTATTCCACTATATATGAAAAGCCTATGACATAAATTTTAGCTTTATACACCAACCGTGATGAACACGCCAGCAATGGGATTTCAGTAGTTAATATTTACACCTACAGTGGCATTACATCCATGTTGACCTTTGGTGACGTCGACCTGGAGGCGAACTTGTCTAAATTTATTGCACGTCGCCTCGTGAAGAGTGAAATGAAAGTGGCGGTTATTTATTACGTTTTTAAATGAGTTTACCCCACAAAACACCAGAATTTTACAAACATGCATTGTCTCATGTTAATAAAGCATCCATAACTCGAAATAATATGTTATCGTGTTATTAAAATGAAAAAGGTCCTGTTTCTTTTTCTATTTCGTTTCGCTGTTAAAACAGACAGCGGAAGTACCGCTCACCGATGCTCAAGTAAACAAAAACAAATTCGCACGTATGTACGGCTGCTGCTTAGTAAAATCGAGGAAAAATAACAGCGGCTCTTAATAATCTGACGATCATGGTATATATAAAATATACCCAACGTAGCTTGGTGTACCAGATGTTCACCACTTGTGGTGAACATTTGGTACACCAAGCTCATATGGGTATATTCTATATGTTTACAAGGCGAAATACATATTTATTGATTGGAATATGTATGAACGGAGCGTGAAAAATAGCAGAATATTGGTCTATTCAGTGACCAGACTGCAACTAAGTTTGTTTACATTAACGGATAACATATTACATGAATGCATGAATATTCATACGTTTCTATTGTCCCACAGTTTTAAACTCAAGGTGCAATTTTGTCAAATATCGATGGAAAAAGTATGGAGGATTTTGCCTCATTGGCCCTCCCCACTTCAGCTTCCTATAATAAAGGATCGACAGAGAAGAGCATTCTGGGAAACACAGGATCGTATTGGTATGCAATGTGCAGTGCAGAACAGAACAGGAACCGTTTCGATTCCTTTGCTTGGATGAAATCTGCTAGTCTAAAAATTGAAATAATATTTCACTTTTTTCACCACCACGAAACT
This sequence comes from Pictodentalium vernedei, assembly GCA_031216915.1. Classification (NCBI taxonomy): domain Eukaryota; kingdom Metazoa; phylum Mollusca; class Scaphopoda; order Dentaliida; family Dentaliidae; genus Pictodentalium; species Pictodentalium vernedei. Next base: position 264,232,150 of record CM062291.1, on the reverse strand, counting down.
GGCAGAAAATTGTCTCTTGAATGCGTCAAAGCACCATTTGCAATGCTTTACCGTTGTCGATAGCGCCTTGGTGCTCTAAAGAGGCCCATTTATTTTGAATGGGCGTGCCAACATTAAATTTCTTCTTTGTTATGAGTTCAGTGATACATCCTAATATCTTGGTGGATGTCCTGCTGTAACGAGAATGTTTTTTACTGAAGCGCCGGGGGTGCGGTGGCATTACGGTAACCGGTTCTCGTCAGATCACCGAAGTTAAGCAACGTCGAGCTCGGTTCTTCCTTGGATGGGTGACCGTCTGAGCGATTGATGCGGACTCCTGCGTTGTGTCCTTGGACAAGGCACTTCACGCCGATTGTCCATATGGGGGCACGATGACGCCGTGTACTAATGCTCACTGCACGTCCATGGTGCGCATATCTTCAACCAATCTAACCCTGTCTGTGCTGCAGTGCTGCAGTGCGAAGTTACGATGTTGGGGAGCTGGCAGCTGCTCGTTGTTGCTCGGGGGTCTCTCCGGGTACTCTGGCTTCCTCCTCCCGTAAAACTGCAACTTTTTCTTAGCAGCTTGATTCCGATGGCCTTCCATGTTTATGGCGTCGTGAAAAACAAGACTGAATTTCATTCTGTCGTGGATCAGGCCAGTGTACATTATAAAGACAGTAACAGCCAATAAACCCGATCTTGTGTATATTTTACAAAACGGAGAAAGTTATTTATATTATCTAGTTTAGTGTAGCCTTGACACAAATATCAGTGATTAGACTCTGGAAGGGGTCGATAAATATGCGCGCCTCGATATCAGGTTGTCAGTCTCACCCTTATCGGTTCTTAGGTTTTCTACCTTCTGATTTGTTAAGACCAAAGTGCGGAACACCATTTCCTGGGGTGAGGCCCAGTGCGATGGGTCTGTGGGGCAAGTGGTACAGAAATGTGCCCTTTTGATATAAATATTTTTTAATAGTATCTTCACATAAGGGTCTGATCAAATAGACAAATGATTTAAAAATTCGGCCGCGCATCCGCCTACTTCTACTTTCTCTTTTTCAACGATGCTTTCAACAGCCAGGGTGATATCGTGTCTGACAGTTTTACGAGTCGAGCAAGCCAGAGTATCGGCAGAGAAACACCGAGCAGTGGCGAGTAATTGTCAGACTCTTCAACTTATTTATTTATTTATTTATTTATTTATTTATTTATTTATTTATTTATTTATTTATTTATTTATTAAGGTTTAACGGCCAAGGTCATATCGCGTCGGTGACAGTTTTTGCGGGTGTAGGAAGCCGGAGTACCCGGAGAGAACTACCGAGCGACGACGAGCAGCTACCAGCTCCCCAACATCGTAACTCAGCACTGCAGTGTAGGCAGTATTAGATTGGTTGCAGACATGCGCACCATCGACGTGCAGTACGCCTTAGTACACGGCGACATCGTGCCGCCATGTGGACAATCGAGGTTAAGTGCCTTGCCCAAGGACACAACGCGGGAGTCCGAATCGATCTCTCAGAATGTCACCCATCCAAGGACAAACCGGGCTCGACGTAGGCGGAGAGTAATTGTCAGGCTCCTCAACTCTCTAACTCGGAACAAAAATAGTTAGTATAGCGACTGAAGGCAAGAGCATTATCAACATGCAGTACGCCTTAGTGCTCAATGCCATCGTACCCCCATGTGGGATTAAGTATCTTGGCCACGGACACAACCCAGACCCAGATGGCATCGACCTATTATCGTGTATATTAGCCATTATGTTCCTAAATGAAATAGGGATATGTAATGCAGTGTAGCCCTCTTAATTGGATATCTCTTAACTGAATAGCCCTATTAATTGAATATAATTCCCCAACACAAAACCATTCACCATACCTCCAGAACATATTTGACCCGTTAATTGAATATAAGTTATAGAGTAAACTCCTGTTAACTGAATAAAAAATCTTGACCTGTCGAGAAATTACCTTGACTCGCCCCAGTTTTCCTTTGTTTATAGATCTATTTGGCCTCAGTACATCTAATACAGGATTTAATATATTATATCTTGTTTGACAGAGCTCATGGAGGAAAGTGACACAATCCCTGTTAATTGAATACTCCTGTTAATTGAATAATTTTCACTGGCAAAGTGGGTATTCAATTAACAGGGTTCCACTGTACCGGAAACAGTACTCTTTGCATTTGTACATGGAGGGTCAGAACTAATACAATCCGACAGCACAATAGGACGGTTGGTTCAACCCTTTACCCAACGCACACGATATTAAAATTTATTATTTTAAATATTATTTTTCGAATTTTTCAGAAAGTTTCACCCGAAACATATCATGTGATCCCTCGTTGGAACGAGCTCGTTCTAATGAGAAATCACATGATATGATTTTTGTTACATTTTTTTGAAAAAAAAACCCTTATTTTTTTCAACTGCTCAATTTGCATGTTACGCTGGTGGATGTACCGATGTGTAATGTAAAGTGTTAACTCCCTAACACTGATGTCGTAATATCAACATTTCAAGTTATAATTTTTTCTCATAATCTTTGCAACTACAGGAATTTAACCAGCTCTATCGTATTTGACAAAGCTCTAAACTAGTAATAATATAAAAGTAAATAATAAATTAACTTAACATGTTATGATATCGAACTCCAGGATTCATTGCAAATATAAAAAAAAATCAAAGTGAAAATAAGAATTTTGTTCATCTTTCATTCGTTACTTCATTGCTTCCTTTTCACACCATTATTAGTTTATTTAACAATGGTCTCTGAAAATTCACGACTGAAACTAAGAACAAGAGCATGTCCCAGTCAGTGGGAGGGGGAAAAACAGTTATCCGCGTGGAGGGGTGGGGGATGTCCAATTGTGTAGCATTGAACTTACATTAAACGATTACCCGCGATTACAGGAGAAAAACACTGAAAAAACATAACAAAAAAACCCATGGAAAAAAAAAAACCAAAAATCGCATGGGCATAGGAAAAAACCCTAAACGTATTTTTCTTGTTAACTTCGCAAATATTTTTACATAATTTTATTTTTAGTTATTTATAATTCCAATTTCAAAGATAATTTTTGTTATTTCATTTTTACAAGACCTTTTCAGTATGATGATCTCTGTTGTGCTCATGATGTAACTGAGAATTACACAATTCAATCTTGGTTGTCAGATCGTCCCCTGAGTTCCAATGTGTTCTATGTGCCGGTGGACACATAGAACACGTTGGAACTCAAGGGACGAGATGTCATTGAGCTCTTATTTTCTTTTACTCGTGTGTACCTTTTGAAAATTGTTAATCATCAAAGAAAAACAGTCGCAAAGAAATTAAGAAAAGTCACCAGATATACCTTCATTTTAAGTCTCCGTTTTAAGCGAGGGTGGTGTGGGGAGTGGTAAGTGGTAAACATGTTTCCGCCCGAAATTCGACCCAGTCTCTTTGATATTTCATGCCTTATACAATGTGAAATACAGAAAGCAACAATATTGGGGAGTCTGAAAAATAAATCAGTTTTATGAAATCCTCTCATTGGATTCAACGAAGTCTTGCTTCCTGGAAGTGGTCTTATTTGCTGACTAGGCTACGTGTAGAGGAGATTAAAACCCTTTCCTAACGCAACGATAAAAAATAATCAGCGTTGATCACAAAAATATTTATTCCAATTTTCTTAGTTTTTCATTTTTGGCCTAAAAAATTATTGATCCCCAGTTGGATTAAGCTCGTTCCAAGGAGGTCATAAGCTGTGCTATTTTCAGGAAAAATGAGAATCTTCAGCTATGCAAAAAATTTTTGTTTGCTACTGTGGCCTTCCATTCGAGTTGATTGCTCTGACCTGATGATGAAGCTTCGAGGAGTAGCTGCCAGGACAACCCGATTCCTCTCTGCTGTTTTATTTTTCAACTGCACAATAATAATAATAATTTATATGTAAGAATGTGTCTGCGCTGACACTCCCTTTGTGTGAATAAGCGCGGCTGTTGACATTAACGAGATGATAAAAATGAATATTTACCAACTGTTCTTGTCGTGTTTTCGCTGTGAACCGAAAACATTTATTGATGGCACTTGTCTTCAAAATAATGATCAATGATCCTTTCATCGTTTCTATGCGAATGCTCCATCCCCTAATCATTGATTTTAAGCCGTTTTACCTTTAAACGACAAATATTTTAAAGAACTTCAAAACAGACACACCGCATTTCAATAGAGGCATTCTTTGCAGTACTCGAAACATATAGATAATTAGGAGAGATAATTAAAGATTGGAACAATTGAACGGAGATTCCTGTATTAAAATAGAGATATTGAGATAATGTCTTTTATGAGTATAATAGGAGAAAAACAATATAATCCGGACAGAAATGTAGCATTTAGTGGCAAACTATTGACATTTCAATTGGTTATTTTAGAAATCACCTCCCCACACACTTCGTATTTCTTATAAATTAGTGGCCTTATATGAGGTGTGAGTGTCTGATATTAACCGTTTGCCCGGCGAATCGAATAAATATGCCCCAGATATATACGGAAAGCAGCTTTTAACCCTCTACCCAACGCAGGCGACATCAGAATTTATTCTTTTAAATATCATTTTTTTTTAAATTTTTCAAAAAATTTCAACAAAACCATATCACGTGACCCCTCGTTGGAATGAGCTCGACGAGCTCGTTCCAACGAGGGGTCACATGATATGGTTTTGTCGAATTTTTTTTAAAAATGATATTTTTTCAACTGCTGAATTTGCATATTACGCGGGCGGATGCGGGCGATTCGTTAGGTGAAGGGTTAACAATATTTTTGAATTATCAAAATTTTATTAAAACATAGTATTTGTCGCCTCTTTGGAACGAGCTCAGTGAGCTCGTTCTAATAAGAGGTCCTAAACTATGTTTTGGGAACAACAATTGAAGAAAAAATGATAAAACTGAAGTGCGATTTTTCTGACCATCTCCAACAGGATATGGTCGTCCATTTGAAGAAGGTTTATGAATGAAATGGCTAAGTAATTCAGAAACAATATTGAACTTGTAGGTCACTACTTATATGCAGAGGGGGCGCGGTGGCGCAGTGGTTAGGGCATTGGACTTCAAACCGACAGGTCCACAGTTCGATCCCGATCAGCGGTAACTGTATTGTGTCCTTGGACAAAACACTTAATCCAAATTGCTCACACCGGGGTACTGAGGCGTCTTGCTGTCTTGCTCGTCGATGGATGGTGCAGTTGCCTTCAATCAATGCCAACCCTGTTTGTGCGGAGACAGTACACCGGGGAGTCTGACAGTTGCTTGCTGCTGCGGTTTTTGCCGGGTACTCGGACTTCCTCCAAATGTAACTATTCGACACGAGGAGACCCTGGCTGTCAAAACTGTCGTTAAACCCCAATAAGTAAATTCTTTTCTTACTTTCCAAAGTGTGATTTACTGGGATTTTCGGGTTTGATTATAAACGATAACTTAACAAGTGAATTGTGCAATCAACAATTGGGTCATGTATCCGTGCGCGCAAACAAAGACGCTTTACTGTGGGAGTAATGGGGACTTTATTGCTTTTTTAACCCTTTACCTAACATGAAAAGCAGACAACACTTTCCAAAAAATTCTTGAATTACTATTATTTTCATTTTTTGTCTCGAAAACATAGGTTATGACCCCTCATTGGAACGAGTTCGTTACAATGAGGGGTCATAACCTATATTTTAGAGACAAAAAATGAAAAAATAATGAAAATTTAATGACGATTTTTGAGAAAAGCGCTGGCCGGTTTTGGCCGTTACGTTAGGTAAAGGGTTAAATAATATAATTATCGTTAATAATGAAAAGTAATAAACGGAGTAATCGCTTGACTGGACTGGTTACGTGAAATAATTCATTCGAGGCGAGGGACTATATTGTAAAACACTCGTGCGCATTCGCGCACTCGTGTTTGTACAACAGCCCTCACCTCTCATGAATTGTATCACGTAACTGTTAACTGTTTATCTGACACCGCTTGTTTGTACATGGGTACGATAACATTTTAGATGGATACCAGAGCAATTAATGTTAGCCTAAATCACTTGCGTGGTGAACAAAACACTTCATAACGCATCACTTGCTGATGCTCGGCGACACAATTTGCTCAGATAGTTCGCATGCATTTGCCCATTGAGCTCCCATTGTGGTCAGTGGCGTAGCGCCCACTAAAAATCTTCGCTACTCCCCCCAAACATTGATCCAATGCAAGTTTACCATAACATAGAACCCCAAAATGATCTCCAATAGAGGACGACATATATTCTATTCTATACGCTACAAATTCCTCAGCAACGCTCTTAGAGCACCAAATTTTCTCGGGGAAGCCTAGTTCTAACTCGGACCCTCGGTCGTTATCCCCCAAACATTGACCCAATGCAAGTTTACCATAACATAGAACCCCGAATGATCTCCAATAGAGGACGACATATACGCTACAAATTCCTCAGCAACGCTCTTAGAGCACCAAATTTTCTCGGGGAAGCCTAGTTCTAACTCGGACCCTCGGTCGTTACCCCCCCCCCCCCCACTCCTCACACTTCTCTGAAATGGGAAGGGGTGATGATCGAGGGTCCAAGTTAGAGCCCCCGAACTCACCCAACGGCTTTCTGAATGTCATACCCCCACCCCCTACAAAAAACATGGCTTGGGCACTCCCTATTATAGAATCCCAGCTAAGCGCATACTTCTAGTTGGCTTTTTAATTGGTACATGTAACCGTTACTTACTGCTGCTTCATAGTTGGGCATCTTCTGCCAACAAACAGGACAAACTAGTCCAAACTTCTAATTTTAACCTTGATTCTATCAAGAGGCAAGACAAGGTTCAATCTCTGTTGTGGATTTTAAAGACCATGCTCAATCATTTACTAGTACAAAAGGCTGCTTAAGATGATTGCATTGTCCTTCTGGCTCAATCATATTACATACCAATATCATGCCTGGACAATGTCGGTGCTCGTGGAATCCCTCGAACCTAAGCTATTACGCAAAAGCATAATCATTACAATTTTAAATGCATTAACACGAGGTAATTTAGAAACAATGATGGTTGGTTTGCAAAATGAACTGAGAAAATATTCGGCATTTATAACGACCAGGCTTTATGATGTTTGATCTGCAGGAGATAAATAGAAGCCGAAATATCGCATCAACATTGGAGATAGATTGCAATAATGATAAGCTTGCTTCCTTTGGCTGAATATTTCGAACAAGGTATGGTCGAAGTGGCGTTTATTAGATGATAACAATCAAATAGCTCATTACGAAAAATGTCGTTCAAAACACGTCTAATACGGGAATGACGTCAGACGTCAACGTCGACATGGTAACGTTGTGATTGAGTTGGTTTTGGAAGTAGAGTTGATTTAATCTTCTCTTAATTTTCATTAACTGTCTACCTCATACAAATTCGGTATTTGCAGAACACATTTTCTGAATATCTAAATATTTTCATTTTTTCGTCTCAAAAACATAGCTTCCTCAGCCGAGACGTTCGGACAGCTGAACAAGGAGTAGGAGAAGCGGAAACTTCAGTCTTCGTGAAAAGAACGAGAAATAATAACACTGTCGGAAAACTGTAACAAAACTGAAAATTCTTGTAATTTATTTGTTTTGGTTTAATAAATAAAGAGTTATTACTTGGTTAGCAGGCCTGGAAATAAGCAGCTGACATTTGCAGAATGAGGTCCCCAGGGGTGAATTTGATGATGCTATCCCATGCAGTGGACCAATTTATCCTCTGGATACCTTTTTCTGTTTAGTTTCGTGACCCTGATTCAGATTGAGGTTCACAGAGGGTAAATTTAGTGATGCTACCCTGCTATGCAGGGTAGCATCACTGAATTTACCCTCTGTGGACCTCATTTTGCAGATGACAGTCTGCTTATTTTCTGGCTTGTTGGTTAGTTTCATATCGGCTGAGATATCGGACCTTGTTAACTTCACATCAGCCTTCGGTCTTCGGCTGATATGTCAACCAAAATGAACTAACCAAGTAATAATCCCTAGGGAGCTCGGCGGCTCAGTGGTTACGGCATTGAATTTCAAACCGAAAGGTCCACGGTTCGATCTCTGACAGGGGAAACTGCAGTGTGTCCTTAATCCCGATTGCCTTCGTGGGTCACAGCGGTACTGTGTTCTAAGGCTTACTGCACGTCGATGGTGCACTTGTCTTCAATAAATGTCAACCCTGCTTATGCAGAGCTCGTCCTTTGGGAAGTCTCTTTTTTACTCTCGCATGCTCGGTGGTTCTCGCCAGTTACTTCGACTTCCCCCACCCGTAAAACTGTCCGACACGAGGTGACCTGGCCGTCGAAAGTGTCGTTAAACGCTAAATAAATAATAACCTCTAAATATTCATATATGCCATTGACATGTATATTGGAAAGTAACAATTTTTCTATGGATTAGGCATGGGCTCTTTAACCTTGACCACAAGAATATTCATCTATAGTTTTATTATACCAGTTATACAACACCTAAGCAATATAAAACTGCCACTAGCGATTATTATGTTTATTCTATTATCCTCTTAACTCCTGTATTGTAGAACATGTTTATTAATCGCCATATTGACATGTTTAGAGATTCAAGATTGTTGATACAAGCAATATTAATTACAAGGCACAATATATCAGTCTTCATAATCATTTGTCAAACTAATTTAAAAATCTGGAATATACATTTTCGGAAAGCTAGAACTAAATACGGTTTTGTTCGAAATATGTGTCCCCATTACCCATTTCATTTCAACGCCGTACAAGTGGCCGCACCTGGCGCGTAGACAGGATCCTATAATAGGGGTGCTCTAGCTATTTTTTTTTTGTGGGGGGGGGGGGGGGGGGGGGGGCAAACATGATATTTGGAAGGCCATTGTGAGAGGAGGGGGGTTGATGCATTCCCTATTCTTAACTAGGACCCTCCGGTTGTTACCACTCCCCCCACTTCTCTTGAAGGGAAGTGGGAGAAGAAGGTAACATCCGGAGCGTCCTTGTAAGGACAAGGTCTGAAACCCCTAAGAAATGTTTGCAAATATCAGCCTAAGAGCGAAGTTATAGAGTGTGTGGCCCTATATTGGAGACCATTTTAGAGCTCTATATGTTATTTGAGTGTTGCATAAGGCCAATGTTTTTTTTTTTTTGGGGGGGGGGGGGGGGAGGGCAGCGAAAATTTTAGGGGTTGGGAAAATCCCCTGTAGCTACGCCAATACACACATACACTTTGGGGTTATTTTTTAGTGTTTTCTCTTAAGCAGGGAACATACTGTTGTGAGAAACATTGTTGAATAAGGAGGACAGACAGAATCTCCCCTCTCTCTCTCTGTACAAAATCCCCCATGTGTTTTTGAGGGGTTTAGGCATAATCTCTCTTATCAAAGTTCAACTGAAAGATGAAGTGTCCGGTCAAAAATCAATGAAGGGACAAAAGTTCCCTTATAAAAAACAATCAGTGACGGAACAAAATTCCGCCTCCCCCATTTTTCTTAACATTTTCAAATATCAAATATTATAACAACTGTAACCCTTTTATAGACTTGTTAAAGTGTTACAATTGTTTTAATAGTTGGTATTACCTTATTCTTCTTATCATTGTTCTGATATCCCTGTGCTTATTTTACACAGTGCCCTGTGAACCTCACAGCAGAACCACTCTGATATTTTTTTTTATGAAATCTCTCCGTTGACTTTTCGCACCACCCTGAACGACTCGTAGCGTCTTCCTGTCACTGGTAGACCTACTAAAGTAAGACGCACACTTGTACAGAGGGTTCAGGTAATTTTTGCCCAGCTGTAGCTCCATTGCCACAGTTTGGTTCTTCAACGTGCATAGTAATTAGAGCACACACGGGTCAGATATTTTCACGTCCTCACCCGACAGGACGAGCATAACACCATCCCTGATCATAGCGCGAAAGGAGGAGCATTACGTTTCCCCCCACTGGGATTCGAACCTGCAACCCTTGTGCACCGAGCGCAACGCCTTGTCCCCTCGGCTACTGCACCCGTAAGAAATCTTTTTCGGCTGATGTCAAAGTTGTTAACACTTACGTATATACTGACATTACACATTTTCCCTCAACGTTTAAAGTTCAAACGAGGCCCACATTTCGAAAAAATGTAACTCGGCACACAAGATTCCGGCTTATGTTAAATTCTCGACTCCGCTAAGAGTTTGACAAAAAAAAAAAACATATTTTTAAAAAAGTTAAGTACTAAGGGTTATAGGATTTCATTTTTATAAACCTTCTCACAAATACAAAAAAAATAGAGGATATTCACGAAAATTTGATGAATACCGAAAATATCTCGTGAGTGGCTACAAAGAAATATGAGGATCTTCACGAGCGACGCAATTTTCTTTAAAAATCTTCTTCTTCAGATCCAGCAGTTGGAATGTTTTGATATTTGGAAAACCTGGAACTACCAGCACGATTACAGAAAGCCATTTCAGCTCAGGGCGTCTCTTGCCCCATCTCCTGGACCATCCAGGAAATGGGCGAGAGCGTCCATCTGAATATGGAATTCAAGATTGAACCAGCAGAAAAAACCAAGACACCATTTAGACTTAGATTTAGTAAAGATATCAATTGGTCTACTCTGTATGGCAAACCAACAGCCATTCTCGTATCCTGGAGTGAAGTGAAGTAACAGCTCCTCCGTTTTTGCCCAAGATGGAACAAAAAAAGTTGGCATTGCTATTTAGTTAGTTAAATACAGTATTTTCACCTTGACATTTTACGGTAGAAGTATAGGCAGCTGGATTTCCAGTACTTTTACAATATGTTAACAGTAATTGTTTACACTGTGGGCTCACCTATTCTATTCTATCGCATGCATCACATGCTGGCTTGCTTTCATACTTTAAATGTCCTGTGATATTAGCTGAAAGAGGGGATTTTCCCACTTCTCCCCTTCCAATTTCAGTGGGGGCATTTCGTCCTCTCGTGGAACTTTAAGAGTGATTTGATCCTACATTTTGTTTTGGTCGGTGACTTTGACCTTCTACATCAATGGTGCAATTTGTCCAATGGGTAGTTTGTCATGCACCTGTCGAAGAAGGCTCAAATTTCAATTACATTACGCCATTTTATTAGCAAGGAATCGATGCCTACAATTTGAAACTAGTTTTGAAAGTAGATAACGGCACCAAAACGACGAAGGGTCATTTTGATACGCGACGTTTTCAAAGGCGTCAAGTTTATTTATTTATGTTATTTATTGGGGTTTAATTATACTTTCGCCAGTCAGGGTCACCTCGTGTAGACAATGTTACGGATGGAGGAAGCCGGAGTACCCTGAGAGAATCTCAGAGCATCGGCGAGTAATGTCAGACTCATCAACGTACCAACTCAGCACAAGTAGGGTTAGCATTGGTTGAAGGTAAGTGCCGCATCGACGTGCAGAACGCCTTACTACACTTGCATATTCACAGCCTCTAGACTCATTTTCCCAGCTTTTGTTATTCAATTCAATATAGTCATCAAAGAAACGTGGAATTCGTGAAAATAAACTTTATCTGAGCCTCGTGTGCACGTAGTCTTGTGAACTCGGTCAGTCAGTTCGACGTCTACACTAGAACACGTTTTCTGTCATCTTAACGCTCCCTTTGAGACGTAGGCTTTCCTTTCTTATCACTCGAATTCCGATTCTTTAAGACAGTTTTGTTCATGAGATTCGATCAGCGACATCAATGAAACAAATTGTCCGTTGCTAGTGACTATTTATTTGTATCGAAGGAAGCTGATGCACGTCCTATGTTAAACGACATGGATGATTCGCACATTCGTATTGGTTGAACCCGACGTTGTCAACTAATAAAAGCGTGTTAATGAGCAATGGTAAATAAAGAAAGCTATTGTGTTTTCCCGATAATATTATGGCATGGAAAAGTAAAGTGATTCATTCTCTTGTTATGTTGTTAATGCAGGCACTAAACGCGACTTTTAATGATTTATTGTAACTAACTAAAAGACCATTTAACTTGATTTTCCCCTTGTCCCTGGACAACCCAGATGAAAAGCATCACTCGTCCGGGATCAGACAATCACGTATTGGGCAAGTCGTATACAGGAATTCCATATCCTCGAGTCACATCACGCTGCCATTCAAGCAAACATACCACCAACACACACACTTGCTCCATCCCCGAGTTCACGAGCTTGCTTCCTGTTCCCCTGGAAACGGCGTGACACAATCACTACAGGAACGCAACAACGATCCACCCAAAGTCAATGTTAACGGTCGATGCTAGTATTTCTTAACTGGTAGAGTTCTGGAAGCCTATATTTGGGCTTTATTCTGAAGTGTCAGTATCACAACTTAAAGGCTTCGTATTCAGTGGATGTTCTACACATCACCTTTGAATTGAAATTATTTAGTCTGTTAGGATTTGCCTTGTTACAATTGATGGCAGAGTGCCTATTGGCACTCTGCCATAAATTGCATCAAGGCAAAGATATGTGGACATATTTTGATGACCAAAAATACTTCAACACGCTACCAGTTAAACAACACAACCAACGTCCAAAAATGTGTCAGAGATTACTGACATCACGAATAACCATAACAAACGCGAGATTTCAGTATAAATTGTGGTGATCAGTAGTCTCCCACGCAGCCCACAAGGTATTCACCTAGGTGAATACCTAGTGGGTTGCGCAGGAGACAAGGTGATAAGCCATTTCTGGGATACAACATAAAACGTCTCCCAAAAAGTAAAAAACGACAGTTACGTGTCTCGTTTGGCGTCTCCTCTAAATCTTTGAATTAGAATTTGTTTGACGCTCTAGTCCATTGTCTTATTCATTTTTGTAAGGTCGGTCACGGGAATTACTTCTGAACGAAACTTGGTCACTGTACATTGGGTTCTGCTTGAGTCAAACAATTCATACACAAGTGTTTATGATATGATTTTGAATCAGTTCAAAGTGATCCCGTTGTTCTGTGATGTTTTTTTTTGTCAGTGAAGGTTCTCTATGATCCTGACATACCTGTGTACTATATTCCTTTTATGTTGTGACATTACTTTGTGTCCACATGACTACAGACAAATGTATATAGACTACTCGTAAAACACCATTCTACGATCAATGAAGCTGATATAAGGGTGAGAGCATCAATGGTTTACAGTTCTGTCGGCATTAAACACACGCGGTGGTCTCTTTACGCTACAATAACTGTTTCAGTATTTATTTATTGGTGTTTAAGGTCATGTACTTATGCACAATGGCTAATCATGACCGTGATAGTTGTACGGGTGGAGGAAGCCGGAGTACCCGGAGAGAACCACCGAGCAACGACGAGCAGCTGCCAGCTACCCAACATCGTAACTCCGCACTGCAGCACAGGCAGGGTTAGATTAGTTGAAGACATGTGTACCATCGTCGTGCAGTACGCCTTAGTACACGGCGTCATCGTGCCCTCATGTAGACAATCGGGGTTAAGTGCCTTGCCCATGCACACAACGCGTGAGTCCGAATTGATGGCTCAGATGGTCACCCATCCAGTGATTAACCTGGCTCGACGTTGTTTAACTTCGGTGATCTGACGAGAACCGGTTACCGCAACGCCACCGCGCCCACAACTGCTCCAGTAATTATCTCGTGCGGTGAGCTGGGGATAACGCCTTTTGGAAGATCCGTTCTTTTTTTTAAATATGAGTTAATATGGGGGTGTCGATCCTATGAATGCCCAAAATAAATTGGCAAGACAAATAAAATGTCAGGCAGAAAGTAGTGATGAAAAACATCCCCGCGTGTCATTTGGCACGCGGAGATGTTTTTCATCACTCTTTCTGTCGGATATTTTAAAAACCCGACCATCAGAAAAAGCTGTCCTCACCATTGCCTACGCATAGGAGAAATATAATTGTATACGGTCCATATAGGACAGACTTAGCACGCAAGTGCAGTTCTCCAAAGATTTTACACCATCCCCGTTTGATAACTATAGTTATTATATGACTATTGCCAAGAGCTTAAATACCACCGTAGCATGCTTGTCTCAAATAAGGCACAGTACCGACATTGATAGTGGTACATTTTCGTTTATATTTCAAGTGTTGTATTACATTTTTAAAATTCCTACTGTCTTATGATAAACAAATTATTACAACAATCAATCACACCAGCAAGGGTTGTCATTTTGCGTCTGGATGGCGGCATCTTGTTTCAGCTGGCTGATCTGGTGGCTGATCTGGTCTCGTCGACTAGATGGAATACGTCAACTCTCGCTCTTGTTTCTAAGCACCAAAAATCTCGACTAACCTTCGACTCGTCGAGATGTGGCTTTAAGAAACAAAAGCTTGATTCTGATACAACATTTTGCACATAAACATTATGAGTATAATATATATGTAATTACGCCATTGATAAGCATGCGAGGGAACGTCTACGTTTCACGAATCTTAAGTCAGTGCCACATCTCCAAACATCTCTAAGGCGCTGCCAGATTAAATTCCTAGCGGCCCTCCTCACCTATTTTTATTCATTGTGATAGACTACACATCTTTCTTCAATCAAGGACAAGGGTGTAGTCAGGGTGGTAATAGGGGTAATGTGACCACCCCTCAAGAAAGAAAATTAAAAAATGTCCACTCATGGTAAACATTAGTGTCAACATGGGCAAAGGCCGTAATATGATTTTTGGGTGTGGCACGTCCACAGGTCGTACCATGCCAAAAAAGATATATTACAGCTTTGGGGTTCAAGCGTGGACAAGGTCAACATGGGTTTAGGTCCCATAGCAATACTGTAAAAAATCAGTTGCATTTTATTTCAATCATCAAAATTTACTAATTTAAATTCCCTTAAAAGAGCATTGCATGTGGCCACAAATTGTCTCTCATGGGCTTGAAATTTCAAACATTTCCCGGGGATGTCTCTCGGAACCCCCGAAACGAGAGGTGACATACCTTTCGGCCTCTCCAGAGTCGCGGGTGATTTTCGGTCATCAAGGGTACAAAAACCCCAAATTATGACCAACCCTGAAAAAAATCCTTCCTTCACTCAGTGACCGTTTTAGTAAGTAGCCAGTGTGAATTTGAATCCTAAAATTCTGATTTGGCTCCTGAATCTTAAATACAGGCTTCTAAGTTGGCTTGTGGCAATAAGCCCCTGTCAAGGTGATAGCTAAAAGTTGCGATTTTCTTGTTTAAAAGTGTAGATATTTTCGATAAAATTTCTGCCTGGGTTAAATGTAAAGCGTAGATAGGTACATGACGGACCCAGAAAACAGATTTGTTACTCGAACTCAGCTAATTAGGCATGAAGTTTAATGTCCATTATGGCGCACTTGTTGAACGCCACATGGGCTATCAGATCAGCACTAAGAGAGACAATATTCTCTCCGGTTATCATTATCTGGGTAATTAAAGCCAGTTAAAATCTAATTTTTGGAAACCAGTGCGTCACACATGTTCGGGACACACAACCATATTACGCATCTATCCTGTCTCCGGAATGCCAAAAGAATTTACCCCAAACAAAATTCGCATTAATTTCTCTATCCATATCGAATTACAAAGCACTCGTTAAATCAGAATTAATATGTTTAAACTTTGCGTTCCGACTGTATAAAGAGTAAAGCAGAATCCTGAGGTAGGCAGTTGGCCTGAGTGCACCCAGAGAAGGTCCGAGTTTAGCCTTGGCCGTCGAGGGTCATAGGCACCGAGATTGAAAGTCCGCGTATTGTCGTAACCCTGTGAGGGTTGTAAGGAACCGATAATAGTTTGTTAAGGTTGCGAACCGTAGTGGCATTGTAGCCAAAGAAGTAAAAGCTGTAACGTTGAGGTCTAGAAACCGTATTAAGAGCTTGAGTAAGCGCTTGAATAGCTCGCGAGTTAAAATAGTTTTAGGCGGTGCGAGAAATGGTGATGTTGAGAACAATATTATTATGTAACCTTTGTTAAGCATATATCTGAAGGCGAAGAATAACTGGCAAGGCAAGGCGCAAAGTGATCGTGAACTGTGGCAGACGCCGATTGAATTGTGAGAACGCTGATAGAGTCACACAAGCAGAACATTATATGTGTTAAGCCCGGATGACCGTGAAGTAACCCTGCGAGGAGGAAGCGACGAGAAGTGAATAGACACTTTGTATGTATCACAAACCGTGAGAAAATGAAAATGAAGTGAGGTTGATCCAGCGGACACAGCTGGCTGTGGGAGACGTCGAGGGCCCTAAAGAATAAACTTTTATTCGCGTAATTAGTGTATGCTTATGGATAATTTTGTGAGTAATTTGTTTCATATTATATTTCTTCGTACAAGTAAATAAATAATCTTTTCAGTAAATTATCGTTGATCACCCTTTGGCGTTGTAAGCCACAGGCACCTTCAGGAATCCTAAGAGTCCGAAGCGGATAGGTCATTGATAAGGTGGCAAGGTTTACGTTCGAACTGGGGTTCAGACGACAGTCACTGGCTGTCGGCTGAGCACTGATAAGAACAGAATTTTTTCTCCATCACTTCAAACATCAATTTAACCCCGTAATCCTGTGACAGCCCCCATTTCCTCCGCTGGTCACTTAGTCAGCCAAAACTTGACTAGGATCTATTGTGAAAAGGAAGTGTTACTGTGGTAGTATAAAAATATTTTTCAATCAGTTGAGAAACAAACTTTAAATATCTTTAATTATGCCAAAAAAGAATGTAATTAAATGTAACTGGTAGATGGCTTGAAGCCCATATTTGGAATTTATGCTGGTGTGAAGGTGCTGAAACGTAAAAGCTTCATGTTCTGTAAATCATATTTTCTTTGAAGTGATATATATATCATCTATGTGAATTTGCTTTGTTACAATTTATGGGAGAGTGCCTTGTTAGGCACTCTCCCATAAATTGTAACAAGGCAAAATGCATGAGCAAATTTTGATAATCAACAGTAATTTAGTTATCAACTGCTTAAGAAGTAAATCTGGCTTCCAGATTTCAAAAGTAGGCTCTTATGTTTAAATGCTCAGGTCGGTCCCTGTTTACATCCCTTAAAGATCCATGCACATTTACCGGACTGAAAGGGGTCAAAAATATTTAATTTTAAAAAAGTCTTTCAAATAAAAAATAACCTACGGAAATAATTTCATTCCCTGAACTGAATAATTGGTTATAAGTCTTTATAGATAAAATCTTAACATCTGAAAAACGATCGGTTTTGTTCTGTTCTTTTGAATAGGTGGGTTCCTTTTAATGTTAATCGTTTGATATTAAATATAAATATTTAGACAAATTTATAATGAAAGATTTATCTTCGAGATATACTGAAGTCGAATATGTGTTGTTAAATAAACACAAATAAGGCGCATATAATGCAGCACATTAGCCTTAGTGACACATAAACAGTAAAAAGGTTTGTTCATACTGCGAAAAATTAACTCTACAGCAAAATTTAAATATACTTTATTGCCTTCGAAACAAGGAGTACAAAGAGCACAGAATGTCACAATGTTTTTATCCACGTAAACTATATAACACAAGATTTGTAAAATGTTCAAAGTCAGCTGTTACATATGGATATACACGTTCTAGTCACATTGTATAGTATATATATTTTAGGAATTGCAAGAAACAGGATATTGTCACTTCTAATTTTTCTGCAAACAGATTTTTAACTCAGCGAATTAGACGTTCTAAGATACATTTGACACACTAAAATACACCCAAAACGTGAAATGTGAAAGGGCTAGCTTGGCGTGCTTCTTCGCTAGTTAATCGACTGGGTTATAAACCCTTTACCTAACCTGAAAAGCAGACGACACTTGCAAAAAAAATTCTTGAATAACTATTTTTTTTTCACTTTTTGTCTCAAAAACATAGGTTATGACCCCTCGTTGGAACGAGCTTGATGAGCTCGTTCCAACGAGGGGTCCTAACCTATGTTTTTGAGACAAAAAATGAAAAAATAATGAAAATTAATTGGCGATTTTTTAGAATAGCGCTGGCCTTTTTTTGGCCGTTACGTTAGGTAAAGAGTTAACCGATACAAGTCTGGGAAAAAAGAGCGAATTTATCACATACTTCTCTGGGTATCTTGCCTCGCAAGAGCTGTCAAGTGTCGTCAGCCTTATTCAGGCAGACGACACTTGGTTTGAAACAACTACTCAGATTTTCGACTCCCCGAGCACACTATTATCTGGACGTCAGTGCCAGAGCACCTGTTGTTTTGCATCACGGTCAGGTAACCTCGGTTTCAGCGATCCACTCTTTACTGATTTCCGCAGCGTGTACCTCATGATTCATGGTAATTTTCCGACTTAGCAGAAATATTGGAGCTCCATACTAAACAGGGGAAGGGAAGCAAAATAAATTCCGATACAAGAAGGGTGATGGTTGGGAGGGATGTTTGGGGCGACAAACAACGCATTTTTTCACACATTTTCTTCATGCATTATATCCACATGCGTTGTTTGAGTTTAATTGCCTTAAAAGTGTGTACAGGACTAGAGATAGAGCAACTCTTCAGTTTGTCAAGGTGATAGATTAAAGTTGCAATTTTTTGTTTAAAAGTGTATGTATTTTCGATAATCTTTCTCACTGGGCTAAATATAAAGCGTAACGATAGGTATATGACGAATCCCGAAAACCGATTTGTCACTTAAACAGACCAGCAATAGTTCAAGCGCTCCTAATTAATCATGGGATTTTATGTCCATTATTGCGGGCCTGGTGAACGGATTTAGGAGCTATCTGATAACCGATTAAAGAAGTAAGAGAGACCAGTGTACTCCTGCAGTCATTATCTGTGTAATTGTGCCCAGTTAATAGGTAATTGTTGTAAAACAGTACACCACAGAGATTATGGCCACACATCCACATTACGCATCTAGTCTGTCACCGAATGTCAGGATACAACAAAATGCGAGACTTTCAAAGGAACTTTAAATCGAATATTAAATTAAGATAGATCTAAGCGGCCAAGTTCAAGAGAAGCAATTAAACTGGGAATTGATGTTCTGGCTATCGAAATAAAAATTAGAGAATTTCTCGAGAAATTCATTCTAGTCAGAAGACGTGTAAGACTGTGGATCGCAGGTCGTAGGAGCTGGGGATGCCCCATGCTATAGGTTAGAGGAGGTACCTCATCAGTGCGGAAGTATAGGCACGTTGTAGTGTAGTGGAGCCACAGAACTCATATTTAGAATAGGGGCAGTCGCGGGCCAAGTCGGTGGCCATATCTGAGTGTAAGATCAGAAATAGAGAGTGCGAGCTCAGGGAGCTATTAGTATTTAGGTAGACGGCACACCTGTTGCAGAAGGCAATACATACGTAGGCAGAGTAAGCTTGCCTGTATGAACATTATTCTAAGATAAACGTAGGTGAGAGTTTAATTCCATTGGTGGCGACTGTTTAAGTAAAAAGCGCCCAGTAAAGTGACAATACGTTAGTGGTCGCGCGACGACAGTGGTAGAGTGACATTCCGTCACTTGTTAGAGGGAAAGCGATATAGTAAAGTGACAATACGTTAGTGGCCGTGCGACGGCAATGGTACAGTGACATTCCGTCACATGTTAGAGCAAGGCGTCCGGTGAAGTGACAATACGTTAGTTGCCGTGCGACGGCAGTGAAAGAGTGAAGTGAAGAGGCGACCAAAGAACAAACACCAGCGAGAAGGAAGGAAAACCAGCAACAACAGAGAATGCGGGCCCGCAAGTGACTCAAAAACTGTGTGGATGGGGTGTGATTGACGTTTTGTTTTTAATATTCATTGGATTCCATGCAAGTCACAAATTACCGTATTTATTTATATGTATATGTATTAAAATTGTGGTTTTCAGTGAACCCCTGTTGATTTATGCTTTTGTAGGAAACGTCATTGACCAATTCAGGATAAGAACCACCCCAACAAAAGTGAAACGGGCGGGTTCGTCACAGTGAGACATCCGTTCACGCACGGATTCAGGCGACACTCCTTGAGTTTTTGACTAAATACGCTGCGTGAATCTATTTCTTCCAGCAGCGACAAAGCCTGGTTTCCGACACAGTGTTTGTTAGTCAAGACAGGCAAGATTCTTGCTTCTTGTGGTGTAAAATATGGAAGAATTGCTCTTTATGTTGCGATGTCGTGGGGGTAAGTGCAATTTCCTGCGAGGTTAAGCCCACAGCACAAATAATTTCCTCATGTATATTACTATGACGTGACCTTACTTTAGAATGTGATGGTAATATGCAGTGAATCCCATTCGTACATTCCTGAATTATCTGCGGTGAAGTCTATCAATGCCAAGAGGGAATAGGAATATATTGTCCCTCTGGGCGCAACAAAACACCATCTGCTTTAGCACTGCAGGTGGTGCCTTGTTGCACTCAAAGGACCATTTTAAAGGCATTTTTTCTGAATTTAACCCTTTACCTAACATGAAAAGCTGACGACACTTGCCAAACAAATTCTTGAATAACTAATTTGTTTCATTTTTTGTCTCAAAAACATAGGTTATGACCCGTCATTGGAACGAGCTCGACGAGCTCGTTCCAAAGAGGGGTCATAACATATGTTTTTAAGACAAAAATGAATAAAATAATGAAAATTAATTGGCGATTTTTGTGAATAGCGCTGGCCGGTTTTTACCGTTACGTTGAGTAAAGGGTTAATGAATCAATGTCTAAATGAGACATCGGATGATATCCAAAATAACTCATGTGGGTATTCCCTCCAGTGACGTGTAACCTCGGTCATGTGATTGGATACACATCAGTTGAAAGTTTTGCTTAATGTTCAGGTTCCGTATCGTGGCCTGGAATAAACTATATGGCAGAGAAGACAGAATGCAAGACTCATTTTGAGATTCTCTCGTCAAATGAACTGCGAGACGAAATTTCAGAAGAACGAATGGGCTCAAATAAGATGTAACTTGACACCATTCACATAACTAGTTTGAAAGACGATTCTCCACCCCGATGTGTTATAGGTGTAAGGAAAGTGCCCACAGACAATTGCCCCAGTCCAAAATGCACAGTGAGACATCTGACCCGCAGTGAAATCGTATCGGCAATTGCGACAGCAGTGTCCGAAACAACTCCCACTACCGCCACAGTGAATTTGTCAGCCTGACAACTAACCCCCACCCCACCCATGAAATTGTTAACCAAGGTAACAATATCTGAAATCTTCTTTAACAAATATTCATCACTGTATATTGATTGAAAATATATTTGCATTGCAAGCCAATTGTATAATTCTTCTTCCAATTCTCATAGAAAGCTGCATCTGAAAAGATAAATATTATTTCAGATGAAATAAGTTCATATCCATATATGACAAAAAATATAAAAAAAAATAAATTAGATTAAACAAAACAATGCTTTGTAAGCTAAACTTTATGCAATATGTTAGTTTGAAGTTGGGCCAGTTATTAACCCTTTACCCAACGAATCGACCGCATAATTTTAAAATTGAGTAATTGAAAAAATATTTTTTTAAAACAAACATCAACCAAACCATATCATGTGATCTCTCATTGGAACAAGCTCGTCGAGCTTGTTCCAATAGGGGATCACATGTTATGATTTTGACGAAAGTTTTTGAAAAGTTTTAAAATGCCCAATAATTAAAATAAAATAAAAATTTTGATATCCTGTGCGTTGGGTGAATTATTAAAACAATCATATAAGCGCGGTGGAGACCCTGGAACACTTTCTTCTAGAATGCCCAAAATACCAGTCTAAAAGAATAAGATTCACCGGGAGCATAATGGGGAAGAAGAATGGGAGAATGAAGGACATGCGGTTAGTGGGAGACTCAAAGGAGATTGTTAATATGCTAATCGGAGAGATTGGGAAGAATGGGGTAAAGGATGTCATCAAGCAGTACGTCTCCGAGTGTTGGGAGGCGAGAAGAAGCGTGGGAATAGGGAGAGAGAGAGAGAGAGAGAGAGAGAGAGAGAGAGAGAGAGAGAGAGAGAGAGAGAGAGAGAGAGAGAGAGAGAGAGAGAGAGAGAGAGAGAGAGGGAGAGAGAGAGGGGGGGGGGGGGGCTGGGGAGAGGGAGTATCAGCCCCTATTTCAGTGGCCACAACTGTACTGTAGCTGTCATAAATCTAATAGACCAGTACGTATTTCAATGTTCGAAAATGTCTGTTTGTCATGCAAAAAATCACCCAAGATTTGCTGAAGAATGGATTTCCCATTTTTGGAGGCAACACGCATATAACGTAATTAAGGGCTTCGTAAAATGTGATTAATGAAATCAGAATTATGTGTTGCCCTCCATTGCACACGCACTTGCACCCATTTATTATTTTTTGTAATTTGTTAAATGTACTGGGAGAGACGTTGATATAGGCTATGCCTGTTCGTCAAACCCTATTTCTATTTTGAGAAATAAAATTATATTTAAAAAAAAAAAAATGTCCGCGCATGGGTTTACCAGGTGATAAAATCATGATCAGCAAATTTTAATTAATGAAGTCCCGGGTTGTACCCGGTGCTTCATTAATTAAATTTTTTATGATTATTCTTATAATTAGTGTTTGGAATCTAATATTATTGCGTCCGTGGAAATATGGCCCAGTGATCAGTCCACGGCGGCCGTATTGTAGATATTCTTTGAAAAATCTTGAATGAACCTAAGAACAATTACATGCCCTAGTCAGTAGGGAACAGTTATCCTGGGAGAGAGGGACATGTGTCCGATTGTGTAGTTTTTGGACTTACTTTAAACATTTTATTTCCAAAATGAGGCATGTACAATAGTGTTATTTATAAAAATCAGAAATACGTAATTGAAGAAAACGGATACAGCAGAAACT
The DNA here is from genome assembly GCA_031216915.1 of Pictodentalium vernedei. Lineage (NCBI taxonomy): Eukaryota > Metazoa > Mollusca > Scaphopoda > Dentaliida > Dentaliidae > Pictodentalium > Pictodentalium vernedei. Next base: position 264,209,409 of record CM062291.1, on the reverse strand, counting down.
ATAGAGATTTAAGCTGTCTCATAGGCAGCAGTAGGAACACTGTATAGTGGAAGTATTTTTTCAGTTTTGGAATTCTGAGGTGTGAGTGGTGGTGGATGGGGGGGGGGGGGGGGGGGGGGTAGTACCCGTACACCCACTTAATATTCAATTTTTTTGTATGTTATTTTGAGATTCAAAAACCCATGCCCCAGCACTTTTGAGCTCGATATGTCAACTGGAATTCGATTCAAATATGAAGGATCCACAATTTATAGATGGAGTTCTCAATCTTGACTTATTTTTTCCAATTTTACAAGGTTCAGGGGCGTGGACTTCCAAAATTTCATGGAGCAAAAAGCACCCAAGGGGTGGGTGTCCCAACAATCGAGGGTATTACACGTCTAAAATTCGCAAAAGCCAAAAACGTTCAAAAGTTCCTCCACTCCACCACTAAACGCTAATTTTAAGATCCCTAATATTGTCTATACGCTTTTCTGGTCTAACATTTTCAACCTCTATTTAATTAAACTATACGAATGAATAAATTCAATAACAAATTTGGTTTCAATTATTCCTAAATAAAGAACACGCCGTCACGACATCACTTCAACACTGAAATACCAGAACCCTTTCAAATTATCTGTAGCTTATTGTGTCGACAGTATTGTCAGAGTGTCGAAGCGGCGATAAACCTGAACTGGCGTTTCAATTGTATCATTGTCACAGGAACAAGGGCAACTTGGGTTGGTGTGTGCATCTTTAGCTGGACACGAAATACATACACAGAACGACACGCGTGTGTGAATGGGTTAATCGATATGGCACGATTGCCAGCGAGGAAGGATAGAACGAGAGGCCGCATCACACACGCGTGTCGTTCTGTGTTTATTACACTCCTTCACGTCTATAAAAAAACAATTATTAGAAGGACACTCAGCAATTCATTTGACAACTAACAACAAAAATAACACATTTTAAAGGACAACCAAATTTGCGAGGGGGACCCGTGTTACTATTTCGTCCTCTGAGTTTCAATATGTTCTATGTGCTTGCTGGTACATAGAACACATTGGAACTAGGGGACGATTTGTAGCTATCGTTAGCGAGTCAAATTGTAATTACGGTGAACGATTTGTAGAAAATTCCAATGAAGTTTCGCTTCTTTATAAAAATAGTCCGTTAAAGATTTCCGTTCCGCAAATGTGTGCAGAACGGATTTTCATTTTCCGCATGGTTTTGTGTTGCTGAAGATGGGGATTTCAAAGAACAGGTGTGTAATAAATATTAGAGGGGACATAGTAGCTCATTGGTTTGAGCATTGGACTTGAAACGGAAATTCCGATTCCACACATTTGGGGACGGTGGCTCTGTGCACTAACGTAGGCATAATGCACGTCGATGATGCATTTGCCTTCAACTGCTGCTTTCCGCCAGCAGTATGCAACGAGAGTGAAACCTCAACAAACTAACAAATACTACAGTAAGTGTAGAGTGTATTTTCACCAAATCACCCACAGAGTGGACATTCCACTCAAACAATGATTGTAAATTTTTTGCAAAGCATAACGAGTACACGAAACGTTCCAGCCAATGGACCTCCGGGTTGAACCCGGAGGTCCATTGGCTGAAACATTTCTTGTGTTTTTTGTCCGTATAGACAGAATTTGACAGTCATAATTTGGGTGATAACTCCACTCCGCGGGTGATTTTGTTACAATCCACTCTGCACGTACTATAGATCGTATAATGAACATGAAGTCAATATTCCAGTGTAAAAGATTAACCCTTTACCCAACGTAACTGTCGAAACCGGCCAGCGCTATTCTCAAAACTCGTCAATTAATTTTCATTATCTTTTTCATTTGTTGTCTCAAAAACATAGGTTATGACCCCTCATTGGAACGAGCTCGTCGAGGGGTCATAACCTATTTTTTTGTGAGGCCAAAAATGAAAAAAATTAGTTAGTCAAGAATTTTTTTTGCAAGTGTCGTCTGCTTTTCATGTTAGGTAAAGGGTTAAACACGTCCTGGGCAATCAAAGTGATCGAAGTACCCTCAAATGTGGTCATGCATAAAAGGTTGCTTCGAAAAAGAATTTTACAGAAAACAGTGAGCAGGGAGAAGTTATTTTTCTGTTTGGTGCACGTGTGACAAAACTCAGTCTTATGTTAAGGAAATTTATTAACAGTTTAACTGCCCTTCGGTACACAATCACCATGTCCTTCCTGTTTTTAGCCTTTCTTAGCATTCAATATTAGCTTGTTTGATCCTGTCATAGATTTATCGAGATGTCAAAATCTCAAGAGTTATATTGGGGGTTTGTGTATCAAAATGGTCCTCCAAAGGCTCCGCTATCAGAAAAACAAACTGGGCTAGAGCGTCAGCGGTTCTTAGATCTTAAACAAACATTTTCAAAGTGGAATATTAGCATAATTTATTGTGCTAGTTTATTTTCAACCAGCGACCTGAGAGTCCACTATGGCAAGGACATGATATAAATAACATGTGTATATCTCCTCATGTCATGCTGAGACGCCTCTTGTGTATGCCTTGGCCAATACTTACAGACGTAAGCCTATTCCGGGAACACGGTGGCTCAGTGGTTACGGAATAGGACATCAAATCGAAAAGGTTCACGGTTCGATTCCCGCCAGGGGTAACTGCGTTGCATCCTTGAGCAAGGCACTTAATCCCGATTGCCCACGTGGGGGCACGGTGGCGCTATATACTAAAGCGTACTGAAAGTCAATGGGTCACTTTTCTTCAGCCAATGATAAACCTGCTTGTGTGGAGTTGGTACGTTGGGGAGTCTGGAAGTTGCGGGCCATTGCTCTATGGTTATCTCGAGGTACTCCGCCTTCCACCACCCGTAAAACTGTCCGACTCTTGGTGACCCTGGCTGACGAAAAGTGTCGTTAACTGGTAGAGTGCTGAAAGCCCATATTTGGGCTTTACTCTGATGTGCAGGGACTGTAATATAAGGGCCTCATACTCAGTGGATATGTTTCATATTATCTTCAAAGTGAAATTATTTAGTCCGTGTAGATTTGCCTTGTTACAATTTATGGGGGAGTGCCTACAGGCACTTTTTATTAGGGTTTAACGACACATTAACAGCCAAGGTCATATCATGTCGGTGACAGTTTTACGGGTGGAGGAAGCCGGAGTACCCGGAGAGAACCACCGAGCAACGACGAGCAGCTGTCAGCTCTCCAAAATCGTAACTCTGAACTCTGCACCGCGGCACAGGCAGGGTTAGATTGGTTGAAGACATGCGCACCATCGGCGCGTGCAGTACGCCTTAGTACACAACGTCATCCTGCCCCCATGTAGGCAACCGGGGTTAAGTGCCTTGCCCAAGGACACAACGCGGGAGCACGAATCAGTCGCTGAAATGGTCACCCGTCCAACTTCTAACCGCGCTCGACGTTGCTTAACTTCGGTGATCTGACGAGAACCGGTTACCGCGACGCCACCGCGCCCCGCCTTCAGGCACTCTCCCATAAATTGTAACAAGGCAAAGACATGTGAACAAATTTTGATGGTCAAAAATAATTTAGTACTCTACCAGTTAAACCTCAATAAATAAAATAAATAAGCCTATTCACCATAACTACAGCGTTTCTCAAATCATGGATATTATTAGTTACCCCGTGTCTGATCTCGTGGTACGGGTTTTTACCTACCCGAAGCCAGCCGTATCAAAACCCGTACCACGTGATCAGACACGGGGTAACGAATTTATCTATTGACTTTCCGTTTTAGAAGTACGATCTATTTCATGTGTGAACACACACAGAATGAGATCTTTTATCTTCCATTGTTGAGCCATACAGGTTTCTGTGGAATTTTTGTGCAAAAGAGTTTTTGTGAAAATATGCCGATATGACTAGTATAAAAAAATTATTGAATTTCTTTTTTGTCTCAAAAACGTAGCTTATGAACCCCACATTGGAGGGTACTCGACAAGCTCATTCCAATAAGGGGTCGTGAGCTATATTTTGGAGATAAAAAATTGAAATATAATACATGTACACTGTAAAACTGGAATGACGCGTCTTCTACGGGGTATGGACAATTTGTAGATTTCGATACGAGGCTTCCACTGGGTATGGGAAATTTGTCAGTGGCTGGGCGGACGTATCGTGGGTTTCAATGAATATGGTCTCATACCACGTATCTATCAACCAATCAAATCAAAAAATTCACTTTAGTCAATAGATAAAACAGTATCCTAACCTATGGGCTGGGTAGAGGAAATACAATTTTACATATTCTTTTTCTGTACATGTTGACAATCGGATAACGATTTCCTATCTACGAACCCATATGATCTCAAATATTCACAAAAATTATTATTATTTATTGGTGTTAAGGGTCGCATACTTAAGCACAATGGCTAATCGTGACCGTGACAGTTTTACGGGCCGAGGAAATCGGAGCACCGGGAGAGAACCACCGAGCATCGACGAGCAACTGTCAGCTCCTCAACATTCTAACTCTCAAGTTCCGCTCATGCAGGGTTACAGCGGTTGAAGACATGTGCACTATCAACGTGCGGTACGCCTTAGTGCCCGGTGTCATCGCGTCGACATGTAGGCAATCGGGATAAAGTGCCGTGCCCAAGGACACAACGCGGGTCGTCGATGGGATCGAACTCGGAACCTCTAGCATAGAAGTCCAACAGTCTACCACTGAGCTACCGCGCTCCCATTCACAAAAAATAAAATTGTCTATCGATTGAGTCATAACGTAATTATAACTGCGAAAATATCATATTAATCAAATCGGTCTCCTCATGTTTTTGTTTCAGATGTGCATTTTTACACTCTAAAATCAGTTGGGTTAAAAATCAACCCAAATCAACTTGATTGAGTGAATATGAACCCAATTGGGTTCAAATTCACTCAACCCAGTTGATTTGGGTTAATTTTTAACCCCACTGATATCAAAGTGTATGTTTTCTTCATCGGGCTGTGCATACGGTTACTGGTCCGGATTCATTGGCTTCGTCCAAGGGATCCGTCTCGTTTTTTTTTTTCTGCGAGAGGATGATCATAAATATTGAATGGATAGACAGAAATGAAATGGTTTTGGGACGGTGTGGGGCAAGCGCCTTTCGACCCTCTTTGACTGTTTTAGCGGCGTTTGTGCCGCTTGCTTTTCTTTTTGGTGGAGGTGGCTGTGCTGGTGAGACTGAAGTGGTTGTTGGTGTAGTCGGGCTGTTGATGTTCTTGCAGGACTGACTTGGATGGAGTGGTCGAGTCCTGGCCACTTCAGGGGTGTTGTGGCTGCTGTGTTGTTCCAGGATTGCCTACACTAGGTTGTCGTTGTCAGGTGATTCCTTTGTGGTCTTTTTTGATGTCTTCCTTCAGACTTCTCAGGTGTGCCATCATGTCAGTGAGTTCAGTGCCAGCTCCTGATCCGGAGGGAGGGGAGAGATTGGATTGGGAGACTTCGGAGAGCCAGTTTCCATTTCCGCCTCCGCCTCACTGATGACATCGCCATCCTCCAGGTTGCCCCTCAGAGGAGAGGCAGCTGGGGTGTGGATGGGAGTCACAGGAGTTGGGGATGGGGACAAGGTAATGACTTCCTTTGTCTTCTTTTCCGCCTTCTCTTCCTTCTTCCTTTTCATGAACTTCTCCAGCCGCAGGGCATCACGGCGCCTGGTTGATGGGCTCTTCTTCTTGTTCCTCTTTTCAGGGCCATGTCCAGGCTTCTTCGGGTGAGGACCAGTGTGAGGGGGTTCCTCTCACAAAAAGTGCTACCTCTCCCCGAAGAAGGTGTGGTGGTGTTCTCCTCTGCGTCAAACTCCAGCGTCAGGTGGACGCTCTTGCCTCTTGTCTGGAGAGTCCAGTTGAGAGGGAAAGAGACGCCCAGAGCTGACAAAGCTTTCTGTAACTTAATTGGAAAGTCCAAATTAACCATCGTGATTGCTTTGTGAACAGTGTAATGGGATAATGTAACTGTAACTCGTAATGATGGCGATGGATAGACAGTGGGATCTCCATCATCTTTATAGAGATGATATTGTCCGTCCCTTCTATTTTTTTTATTTTTGCCGCGATTGGCTGGCGAGCAGCTTAAACAGTATTTAGACTAGTCTGGCTGCATGATTGTCTGACCACTTATATTTGTGATCAAAGGGTCTGTACACTGTCTCGAATTCAAAAGTTCTGTTCGTTATCAAACACTTGAATATTAGAGCTTTCTCTTCACTAGACCAAATGAATGAAAAACAAATAGTTGCTACTGGGCACTCGCTCTTTATGAATGTTCACATGTTTTTTTTTTGTATACAGAAACAATGTTCTGGGATAGTTTCCATTTGTTAAGCTTTGGCCATCTATGTGTGTTTGATTGTCAAAATTGAACTTTACTCAACTCCAAGTATGGCACAACTGTAGTTCTAAACTTACCCCCCCCCCCCTCCCAACAGTGGGGGAGTTACATCCATGCGAGAAGCTAGTGGGGGGGGGGGGGGGGGCGAACTGCCCCCCCCCCCCTATGGCCACCTCTATCGGAAAATTTGGCCCCCTTTTACAAGAAGTTCTATGCAATAATGCATACAAAATGGAGCTTATTGGGCATTTTAGGGCATTTTCCCATTTTTTACGGGAATTTTGCCGGAAATTTTCAAAAGTTCGCTCCCCTGTAATCTGCTGATGGGGAGAGTCTGGCTTCGGCCTGATTACCTCCTCCTCTACATTGCCTGAATATACAATCGTCACAGGCATCTTTCGAAACACGAGCTACAAATATGCGACAAAAGTATTATTTAATTTCACTAATCACAGGAAGTTCATTAATTTTGAATTTACTAATGATGCTTGTCTTGTGTATGTTGGTGTCGTGTCTTACCTGCAATTCATTGCCATTCTGTTATATCTTCGTACCCTTTCTATCCTTATGGTAATAATAAGTCTCCCAAGTGAGTTTCGCTCACGCTCATAGAAGGCGTGGACTCCGATTTTTCGCTGATCTCTTGGATTCCAGAGGAGCACTACTACGTTTTATTTCCAATTAAATCGAATGTACTGCTGGCAGGTGGATTTCAAGATAAAGAAGTGCTACCACACAATTTAAGAATATGTCCCCGCTTATCTGTTTTGGAAACCAAGGACGAATAGGCTATAATGTTCCGCTACTTGCGGACAAAATGTCTTGATCCGAGAACCCCAAAAGAAAACTTGATTGATACTTTTGTTGTAGGGGTTGAAAAAGTAGATAGTTTCTCACACATCACCAAAACAAGATTTTCACACTGTGTTGAACGTGGGCACTCAAAACGAACATGCATCGCACCCGCATTGCAATGTCGCTGATCCCGTGGAGTGGGTTTAGGTTTGTGATACCCACCACGTTACACTTCTAGGTCATAATAAGTATACTTAACTGGTAGGGTGCTAAATTATTTTTGGCCATCAAATCTTGTACACATGTCTCTGCCTTGTTACAATTTATTGGAGAGTGCCTATAGGCACTCTTCAATAAATTGTAACAAGACAAACCTTTGCAGACTTATTAATATCACTTCAAAGATAATACAAAGCGCATCCACAGAATACGATCCTTCAAGCTGTGGTTGATTGGTCTGCCCTACAAATTCACTGAAATCAAGACATAATATGAACCGTCTAGAAAATCGTCTTTCATTCTAATGGGTTAATATAGCCAACTTGCTAGCAGAGGCCAAGGAAAGTAAATGCTGGTGTGAGGGAGTGAACAAATGTCCGAGACTCACTGCTCCGTGGTTCGGCCCAGTGGGAAAAAATTGAAAAATCTGTCTACAAGATTGCTCGTGATTTCTCGTGATTTCTCGTGATCGTCCCAATGGAAAAAAAGAAAAAATCTGTCCACAAGGAACGTGACTGTTCGTGATTTCTCGTGATCGCAGTACTGTGCATATATCTAAAAGGCATTACTAGAATGGCGTGTAACAATAAACATACTCCAGTGTCAACCGCTAGAACGCCTTGTGACAGTGCGAGTATACACTAGACTTGTGACGACAAAAAGAGCTTAGCAACAGACCACGTCACAGGCGAACCAGGGTGTATGTGTGGGTGTACACTGGGAAGCGATTGTGTTTGTGTGTGGGTGAGTGAAGGGGCGTGTGTGTGAAGGTGTAGGCGTGTGTAAGGGGCGTCTGGTGTATGGGTATGACAGGGTGTATGTGTATGCGTATACGTGCACTTTATCTATATCTCGTGGGTTCAGTTCACTACTTACAAGCTCAAACGTTTTAATTCCTTTATTATTTCAATATGTGGGTTTTTTCTTTATGATACTTTTTCAAGCCACACCATTTTTTTATCTTACAATCAACGTGTATTTTGTCTGTATTAACTCCGCAACTGTCGTGTATCCGACCCCCTGATACAGATGTTTGCATCAGGGGGTCGGATATAAGCACGTTCCTTTCGCGTGAGTTCCATTTTTTTCTTTTTGTTCATCCGTACGAATAAATAGTTCGTTATATATTCGTCTACATTCTTGACTTATCCACAGTATATTGTAAGATAAAATGATTATTACCATTATGTCTTCGACTCGTCGTGATCTGCCCTTAGAACCCGGAGCTCGACTCGGATACATATTTTGTACATCCACATAATGGTAATAATCTCTATGTATCACAATTGGTTGTGCAATAAAGTATTATTATTATTATTATTATTATTATTATTATTATTATTATTATTATTATTATTATTATTACATATTTACGCCATGCCCTGATTCGGTAGTGGTGCCAAAAAAAAAACAAACTTTACTTAATCCTGTCTTACAAAATCGCACCATTGTTTGTTTCAGGTGATATTTTATCTAAAAATACCAATCGGTAACACAGTTTTATTAGGGTTAAGTTATGTAACGAATATAAACTGCTGTTTGTATTTGTAAGATACTCTATTAACATATTTGCTTTAAGGTGTTTGCGAGTGCTTTACTGTTCCTCGGTTGGACACCATATCACGTTGGGATGCAATTAAAGACATAATTTCACAGTCTGTTAAGGAGATACCATTGGAGGTATAATCGGTATGCCGATCGTCTTTGATGAGCTATCATCGCCCGTTGCTTGTGTTCATAAGGTGATATAAGTCATAAATACCCTGATAACAAACCGAGGTTTAACGGCAATTGGAACAGCATGAAATTAGATTATTTTCATTGGACTTGACATGATATCCCCAGCCCTCCTGAAGAGAATAACATGAAACTAACGGGTCACTAAACGTTGTTTATTATTGATCTGGGAATATTAGCTCATTCATTAAAAATGAAATTTAAAAAATACAGTCCGAGTTAATTTCGATTTACTTGGCGCGCCCTGAGGGCCAACACTATAAAACTTGTACAATTGTGTTTTCTAGACTTGTATTTTCTAGTTATGGCTTTAAATGGGTTAAAATAAACCATTAACATTTTCATAGATCTTGTAATTTCCAGGTGGCAAATTGCCATATCTTTTAAAATGCTAATGATTCATTCTAGTCAGTTATATTATTTGGTAGAAAATACAATTCTGGAACAGTGGTGTAGGGGATGGGCCCGCAGAGCCCGCATTGCGGGGTGAGGGGCGGCTAGAAAGGGGGGGGGGGCGTCTTGAAGGACGTCCCAACGCTGGAAGAAAGAGGGAAAGAGAGAGAGAGAGAGAGAGAGAGAGAGAGAGAGAGAGAGAGAGAGAGAGAGAGAGACTGTGTACCAAATACACATAATTTCTAACTCTCACTTCCACACGACGTACGCTTTGTTGTCTATGTATTATTCTTTTAACCCTTTACCTAACGTAACAGCCAAAACCGGCCAGCGCTATTCTCAAAAATCGCCAATTAATTTTCATTATTTTTTCATTTTTTTGTCTTATAAACATAGGTTATGACGAGCTCGTTCCAACGAGGGGTCATAACCTATGTTTTTGAGACAAAAAATGAAAAAAATTAGTTATTCAAGAATTATTTTTGCAAGTGTCGTCTGCTTTTCAGGTTAGGTAAAGGGTTAAGTGAACGCTATATCATTGTAATTGATAGGGGTGAGAAATGAACAATGTACATACATGGTGCCTCTCAAGTCACACATGTTGGGCGTGCATATGTGTATCGTTGGATGGTGGGGGTGAAACTTGAAACATGTTACGAAAAAATCTACAGAGTCGTACTTTTAGAATCTATTTTTAATTTATGGCGTATGTACTACGTGAAATCCTGTATGCTGTGCACGGTAACAACACTAAATTTGCTCCCGTTTTAAAGGCAACCACCATTATGAAAGGGTCCCCGTCTCTATCTCGCGGGGGGTGGGCCACAAGATTTTCCGCCACGCCACTGATTCCGGAAAATACAATTGTAAAAGTTTTCTTGTATTGGCTCCTGGTGAGAAATTTGTATCAATAACAACGGAGATAAACGGTGATAAACATTCGGAAAAAATTAACAAGAGCAATAATATTGCTTTCGAAGTTTCATACCATTAAATTTTATTTGGGGTTTGCCAAAAATCGATAAGGGTCTTGGACACAATTTTGACTGGTGATGGCAGATCAGTAAGGATTTTTATATATAAACACAATTATCAAAGTCTTCTCAAGGCTACCTCGGTGTCGAATAGTCAAAATGTCCCCATGTAGCCACACGGACGAATCTTACAAGTTCTGTTAATGTTTCTTCCGAAACACAGCTTGTGAGTCCTTATGAACTTGACGAGCTGGTTGCAATGGGAATCGAGATCTTTAGCTGCGTTTAGGGAAAAGATTGAATTTTTCAGTTTATTTTTTTATTAGCATTACTGCCTTCAAACCGTGTTGCATAAATGGCACTGAAGAACAAAATCTTTTCGGAAGCTGTAAATACACGAAAATAAAATCTTTAACCTATTATCTAACACGACACGCCGACAATGTTTGCAAAAACAGTTATCGAATAACAAAAGATATTCATTAATTACCTCAAAAACATAGCTTATGATCCCATCCCCTTAAGAACGAGCTAGTCCGGGTGAGAAGGTTATAAGCTATATTTTGGAGGCAAAATTTAAAAGTGTGTAAAATGAAAATAAAATTTGAAATGGCGATTCTTTTAATAAGGGGCTTTTTCAAAGATGCATGGCTTTTCTACATGAGAGCCTTAAAATTTCTCCATGAAGGTTTTTATTCATGAGAGCCTTTCTCCATGAGTGCTTTTCTCCCATTTTGTACGGGCTTCTCGGTGAGAATTTCACTTCACGGAGAGATTTCTCCATTAATGCTTTTCTCCGTGGGAGTCACTCTCCTTGTAAGCTTTTCTCCCTTTTTGTAAGAGCTTTCTCTATGAGGGCTTCAATCCATGCGGGGGTTTCATCATGAAGGCTTTTCTCCGCGATAACTCTTCTCAACACCTTTCCCAACTGCACATTCATAGGGAGACTATAGAATGTAACAGGGAAGCTTGATTGAGCATAAACAAATCTTTCTCGTTTCTCAAGAAAGTTGAATAGATCCACGAACAAATCAAATAAATGTTCGTAATTACTGAATCAGTGACTTGGAAAATCACTTTTAAGAACATTTTTCATTCAGTCTTTTAACAAAACAGACAATATGTTTATTTGGATGATTTAAATCAACGCTGTTCATGGGTGGGTGGGAGGAGGTACGTGCTCCACATTCTGTCTCTCGCGAAGGGCAAATCCAACGTAGCATACATGAAAAAAAAGTTTGGTATAAAGTTGCACAACAATGAAGACAATAGTGGGAATTTGTCGAAGGTGATTATCTTCGGTAAAAACACTTTGAACACAACTAGTTCACAAAAAAGAAAGAAAAGAAAAACAAAAGCAACACTCGATTGATGAAAGCAGAAAACTAACTTCTGAAATCTGGAGCAACATAGTTTAATTTTTTGTTTCATTGTCAGCTATATTATAATGTCTCGAGCGTTTCTAAAAATGAATAACGTTTTTTATTATACGCTAAACGATAGATTATCGAAGAAATTGCGGAAAGATAGAAATCGTATCCCCCACTGTGAAGATATAGAAATTTTCACTTTCACGGTATCAATCAAAATGGCTGCTTTCAAAGCATCACTTAAGGTGAATACGAGTCAAATTATCACTGGAAATACGAGTCACATTATCACTGAAAAGGATCAATTTGTTCTGAAAACGTATAATGAAAAGTAAATCTAGTATTTTTGAGTGGATACCGATCATTTCCAGTAATAATTCAACACGTATTCACCATGAATTGATGCATGAAACCCGCAAGTCTAAACATGGCCTGAAAGTCCGTAATATAAGTTTTTGGTTTGGTACGTCCTTTACAGACTTTCAAGCTATGTTTGGACAAGAAACCCGCCAGCTGAATCAGATTGCAAGGCGCTATCTGTTCCGAGTATCAATCAAATCACTTCCGCGTTTCAATGATTCAATGCGCTGTTTACTTTCATGCAGCAATTCAAGGTTGAAACGAGTGGAATTATCAGATTCTTATAAAAAGCGTATAATAAAAAGAAAATCTAGTGTTTTTGAGTGGATACCGAAAATTATCTCACTTGTGACCGAGACAAACGGTCATTTTCGCTCGCTCAAGCACTCGCGAAATATAAACATTTGTATCGGTCACTCATGAGATAATTTTCGGTATCCACTCAAAAAACACTAGATATCCTCTATAGAGCTGGCTATCTGTCGAGGTTTACAAAATATCCACACCAGACGTTGTATTGTTTTTAGATATGCGCCCAGTTCTGTTCTAGTAGTGACGCATGTTTCCAACAGAAGGTGTAAAAAGGGCGAATTGTTCCGGCGCATTTCAAAACGTGCTGCGAGGCCTATAAATCTAAGCTACAACCTCCGCTTCCAGTTGTCTTAAAAGGGTGAACACGCAATTCATTTCTTTTGATTGCCAAAAATAATTAACTGTTTGAGTGCGTGGAGCCCATATTTCGCTCCATTCTGAAGTGCAGACATCCCATCTGGAATCCTCATATTCTGATGGATGTACTTCGTAGTATCTTCGAAGTGAAATTATTTAGTCTGTACAGATTTGCCTTGATACAATTTATGGGAGAGTGCCTCTCCCATAAAATGTAACAAGGCAAAGACATCCCAAAATAATTTCGAACGCTATAAGCTAACACTCCATGCTATTTATTTATTGGTGTTTAAGGTCACATACTTATGCACAATTGCTAATCGTGACCGTGACAGTTTTACGGGTGGAGGAAGCCGGAGTACCCGGAGAGAACCACCGAGCATCGACGAGCAACTGTCAGCTCCTCAACATTCTAACTCTGTTCAAGCTCCGCTCAAGCAGGGTTACAGCGGTTGAAGACATGTGCACCATCGACGTGCAGTACGCCTTACTACACGGCGTCATCGTGCCCCCATGTAGGCAACCGGGATAAAGTGCCTTGCCCAAGGACACAACGCGGGTCGTCCCGGACGGGGATCGAACTCGGGACCTCTAGCATAGAAGTCCAACAGTCTACCACTGAGCCACCGCGCTCCCGACTCCATGCTAACTGATAGCCTAAACCTCTCTTACTATTAGGTTTTAGCTTTTCGTATCTAAATACTTCAAAATTTATTCATTATAATATAAGAAATTTGTATAGTTTCTATTTGAATTTAACCTGAGATATTTGGGAGTGCGGTGGCTCGTTGGTTAGAGCATTGGACTTTCAACGGTAAGATCGACGGTTTTCGATCCTAACCCGTGCGAACTGTGTCCTTCAGGAAGATATTTAATCCCGATTGCCCACAGTAGCGCTACGCGCCGAGGCGTACTGCGCGTCTATGGCGCATATGCCTGTAACCGCTGTTAACGCTGCTTGTGCCGGGCAAGTAAGTTGGAGAATCTGATAGTTGTTCGCCGCTGCCCAGTTGTCATCTCTGGTCTCCTCCTCCCATAAAACGTCCAGACACGACGCGACCCTGGTTGTTGAAAGTATCAGTAAACCCTATTAACCCTTTACCCAACGTAACGGCCAAACCCGGCCAGCGCTATTCACAAAAATCACAATCCAATTTTCATTATTTCTTTCACTTTTTGTCTCAAAAGCATAGCTTATGACCCCTCATTGGAACGAGCTCAACGAGCTCGTTCCAATGAGGGGTCATAAGCTATGTTTTTGACGCAAAAAAAAAAAAAATAGTTATTCATGAATTTTATTTGCAAGTGTCGTCTGCCTTTCGTGTTAGGTAAAGAGTTAAACAAAAATCTTTAGATATTTACAAGTAAAGAACATTACTATGATATCTCTTTAGACACTGACACAGATGAAGTTCGTCAACGCATGAAATCACTTTTACAAGAGGGCATTCAAAGTATTAATTTGGGACCTGGTGTTCTCAGTTAAAGATAATATTGTTTGCTACTTTCGATTCGATCTGTAGCTTATAAGATATGCAGGAATCATAGAATCATAAAAAAATGTATAAGCTTTTTACGCTTGATGACGAAAATCTTCCATATTTAATGAAATATTATTATGCAAACCACGTCTCTGTGTCTTCGAGGACATTTTGAAGTTTTTGAAAATCCATTTTCTTGAAGAAATCTGGACATTTCTAAGTCTTGAAGAAATTACTTAATGTCTTTTGTTTGAAATATATTTATCGAACTGAAATATTTTTCGAATGATAATTGTATCTTTCTGTCAAACTGAAGAACATGTATGATATCCTTCGTTTTAACAATTATGTAAATGTTTTAGTCATCAGTATTATTATGAGATAATGTGACATTTTTCTGCGTAATAACCTTTTATCTGATCACGTCTTCGGTTTTCACACAATAATTTTGACTCGTTAACCCTGCTACAGACTCGTGACGACTGCCGCGGATTCCATTGTTCTTCATTATCTGATATTTATTTATTTATTTATTTATTTAATGGGGTTTAAGGTCATATATTTCTGCACTGTGGCTAATCATGACCATCATCGGACAGTTTTACGGGTGGAGGAAGCCGGAGTACCCGGAGAGAACCACCGAGCAACGGCGAGCAACTGTCAGCTCCTCAACATACTAACTCCACACAAGCAGGGTTAGCATTGGTTGAAGACAGCGCACCATCGACGTGCAGTACGCCTTAGTACACAGCGTCACCGTGCCCCCAGATTTGCAATGGGGGTGAAGTGTCTTGCCCAAGGACACAACGCGGTTGCCGCAGGTGGGATTCGAACCGAGGACCTCTCGGCTTGCAGCCTGCACCTCTACCTACTGAGCCACCGCGCCCCCTCCATTTTCTGATATGCACACTTCAACACTATCACCTGCTAAATCGTTTGAATGGTCTCAGAGAGTTTTTTCCAATGACTGATCAAGGGCGTCGTGAAGATGACCGATTCGTCCCTACTGTGAGGGCTCGAGTCCCGGCTGACTTATAAACTAACTACGTCATCAAGGCATGCCTTCGGCGAAGACATGTCTTAACCCCCTGCACACTGATGTCAAAATATCCAAATTTCAAGTAGCCATTTTCCCCATAATGCAACTGGGAATTTAACCAATTCAATCTTGTTTGACAGAGCTCGATGAGCTCTGTCAAACAAATTGAATTGGTTAAATTTCTAGTTGCATTATGGGAAAAATTTGCACCTTCAACTTTAGATATTTCGACATCAGTGTGCAGGGGGTTAATGATGTAGTTGGAATATTAGTCAGTCGGGATTATAGGTAAAAGAAATCAAGACTTCTTATTAGTGAATAAATAAAATATACATGAAGTGGTCGTGACGCAACTTCTTATTTAGTTACACGAACCGTACAAGTACTCCCACTGGGCCACGTCGGGCACCAACAGCATGAATCGTGCCCTACAGACCGTGCCACCGAGAGCGAGGACAGGTCCCGGGACAATGTGTAAAACGGGCGTTACGGGGTTACCCTGGGTTGTCCCCACTTCTAATTCAGAGATCTCCATTGAATAGTTCTCTGTCACCTCACACGCTTGCTCAATCCATCCTGTCTTTGTTTTGAATTCCAAATATTCTGGAACATTATAGTTTACATCAGCAGCTATCCGGGAGATTTACCAAATAGTTAAGATAACAGAGTTTCACTAAGTCTATCCTGTCCTTGATCCTCATACACCCAAGCTCACTGCTGGTTGCTTCTAGTGCTGCGGCATTACTCATCCCTGTTATCCATCACCCTACAGAGTTTCCGTTTGGTTTAGGGTTCCTCACCATATCGTCACCTGAGTTCCAATGTGTTCTATGTGCCAGTAGGCACATAGAACACATTGGAACTCAGTGGACGATATGTTAACACTTTTCCTAACATGAAAAGCAGACTACACTTTCTTGACAACCAAATTCTTGAATAACTAATTTCTTTCCATTTTTTTGTCACAAAAACATAGGTTATGACCCTCATTGGAACGAGCTCGACGAGCTCGTTCCAAAGAGAGGTCATAACCTATGTTTTTGAGACAAAAAATAAAAAAATAATAAAAATTAATTGGCGATTTTTGAGAATAGCGCTGGCCGATTTTGGTCGTTATGTTGGATAAAGGGTTATACTAGGTATACCCACAATTTCTCAAATGGGTTTCTCCACAAAAACCTTATTGAAGCTGTTTCTCCCTAAAAGTTCCATTTGATTAAGAATTCGCTTCCCTTTCACAGTTGGTTTAGGTAGATACATCGACCATGTGATGTTCATATTTACCCCCAGATACTCGAAGTCGGCAATCTCCCCCACGCTAAGAAGTTTGCTGTTACCTTCTGAAATACAGAACTCCCCTACTCTGCATCTTTTAGTATGTTCCACCTTTCGAATCACAGGCTTAACTTTGCTTTTGTTTTCATTCAGTTCTACTTGTCTCCATTTGTTCTCATATCTCCAAACAGTTATCAGCAATTCTGTCCCATCTTCACTTTCTGACACTAGTACTGTATCATCTGCGAAAAATTGCCCGACGATTTCAGCTCCCCAACTGATACCCCCTCGTCGCTATGCAGGAGTTCATCTCCTAAATCTTTTATGTATAATGAGAAAAGAACTGGCGAAATGATACAATCTGCTTTAGGCCTATCAACAAAGACACCCGTTTTATTATGTTATCCAGACAAAGTTCGCTTTTACATCTTTATATAATCTTTCGTAATCCCAACAGACTCACCTCCCAGGCCCAATGCCTCAATCTTGCACCGCATACCCGCCATACTCATATCATATGCCTTTTAACATTAAGAAACGCCATAAACATCTTTTTATTTTTAGCTTTCGCAGATTCTATCATTTGGGATAGTGCGAAAAGATGGTCAGTGACTCTTTTTCCCTTCCTGAAGTTCATTCTGGATTTCTACCAAAAACCACTTCTCTTCGATCACATCCACTGTCTCCCATACAGAGCTTTACAAAAAACTTTTCCAACGTTGCTACTGACACAGATCCCCGATAATTATCCAATACGTCCTTGTCCTCCTTTTGTGTATAAATGTGACCTTGCTTATTCTCCACTCTTTTGGAACCTCTTGTTTTCTATGGCTAAGTTGAATAGGGGCGTTCCTCTCCTCCATTTTTAGGAACTCGTTAGAAATTTCATTCGTCCCTACCACTTTTCCGTTCCTTAACCCTTTACCCAACGTAACAGCCAAAATCGGCCAGCGCTATTCACAAAAATCGTCAATTAATTTTCATTATATTTACATTTTTTGCCTCAAAAACATAGGCTATGACGCCTCTTTGGAACGAGCTCGTCCCAATGAGGGTCATAACCTATGTTTTTGAGACAAAAAATGAAAAAAATAGTTATTCAAGAATTTTGTTTGCAAGTGTCGTCTGCTTTTCATGTTAGGTAAAGGGTTAATTTTGAGACCACTTTTCGGTCTTCTTCTACTTTCATTTCGCTGCATACGAAGTTCGATAAATTTTCGTCGACCTCAGTTTGGCACTCCGATGGGTTCCCCATGCCCCGTCGCTTATCATTTGCCTTTTCCAAGTGCTTGGCAGGTTCTGATCCGACTTGGTGTTGATCGTCTGTGTTTCCGCCCTCTTCTTTAATACCTTTTGAATCCTTTGTTTCTTTTATTCACCCATTTCCAAAATACGTTTGAACTAGCTCCCCCTCCATTCCTATAGTCATAATAAGACTGAAGTTCCACACCCTCCGATTATCGTCTTTAATCTTATTTACTTTTTTTCGTGCTTGTTGGTATTCTTCTTTTGCTACCCTGGCCTCGTCACTTTCCAACCCTTGAGTTTTCTACTCCCATGCGAAGCACATTTGACTTTTCTACCCTTTATAGCCTTTTCTATTCGTCAATGACACTGTACCCAAGTTCACGTGTTGGCACCCTAAAATCTTTCCTATACCTTCTTTCTCTGTTTCCGTGAGGCTTACAACTATATGGCGTCTACATGTTCCGAACATTGGCCCCCGCGTGTATATTCTAAAGCTTTGGTTTCAATTTTTCTTTAACCCTTTACCCAACGTAACGGCCAAAACCGGCCAGCGCTATTCTCAAAAATCGCCAATTAATTTTCAAAATATTTTCATTTTTTGTCTCAAAAACATAGGTTATGACCCCTCGTTGGAACGAGCTCGTCGAGCTCGTTCCAACGAGGGGTCATAACCTATGTTTTTGAGACAAAAAATGAAAAAATTTAGTTATTCAAGAATTTTTTTTGCAAGTGTCGTCTGCTTTTCATGTTAGGTAAAGGGTTAAACTGCGCCCAGTCAGCATCCTTTTTGAGTTCCCACATCTCTTGAAATCTTCGTTTGCTTCTTGTTGAGTTTTGCCTCCGATCGTAACTGTGATCAAGTTGTGTACTCTCGTCGTCCACTTCTACCTCTACCACCTCCTTCTATAAATCGTCTCTCTGAGAAAAACGTCGATTATCAGTTATTCTGTCGCCCCCCCCCCCACGCCCATTTCTCCTTACACCTCGCATCTCTGTTCAGAATATTCAGACCGAGCTCATTTGGGAAGTCCAACAGTTCCTTCCATTCCTGTTGACTTCATTATCCCCGCCCGGTATGCCTTCTTCCTTATCACCTATGTGTTCATAAAACCCCCCATCAGGATTATATCGAGTCACCTGTTTTCTGCTTCCGTGATATTGACCTAAGTACTGAGTATATTGTATATTGAAACATTCCACTCAGGTTTGCTTCCCTCCACAGCACTGTACAGAACTCCAAGATTAACTTTTTCCCGCCCAATTTCGTTAGATACATTAGCCGAGGTACTGATATCTGTCAGGTTTAAATCCTCTTTAATGTACTTACCTGCCCCACCCTTTTTCTGCCCTTCGGTTCGTCCTACATCTATCCATACGCACCCACGTACTTGGTCTACCCGTTCATCATGTCTTAACTTCGTTTCTCTAAAGCCAATGAGATCAAAGTCCCTCCCCCCTCGATCAATGTAGCTATTTCACTTACTTTCCTGTGGAGACCCTAGATGTTGCTGCACCCCACTTTCAGAGTATCGAAATTTCATGACTTCCCTCTTATGATTCTGTTATTTCCTCACGGTAACCTCGGTATTCTCATACTCTCCCTCTCCCTCTTGTTCTCCCCACTCATGTCCCTTCTTGCTATTGCCTCTGGCCTCCCATCGCGCTCATCTTCAGGAAAAGCTCTGCAACCTGCAGAATTTTTCGTCCAACACTTGTGTTCCCATCTTGCCGAGATGCAGCCCGTCTCGCCTCTACATGCACCCCTTACCCCAGAACATGACCCAGTAGTGAATAAAGGGTATTCGCAGTTCAAGACAGTAGTCCTCCAACTCCACATTCAACACCATAATCCGCGAATTCAGCTCATCACCACCCACTAGAACACAAGAACCCCATACCACTACCTTTACATTTCTACAGAGCAGTTTACTGACCAAATTCCCTGTACATCTCCACCAGTCTGATTGATGCTCTTTCCCTGATATTGTTGGACCCCACATGAACCACCACTACTGCCACAATACCATCCACCTGGTCCCTCAAATCCTCTACCGTCGCTCCAGGAAAACACAAGATAGTCCGATTGAGCTATCAAAACCACAAGCTACTCCCCGCTGCAACTAACTTTTTTTAATTCTCCTTCCGACTACTCTCTTCAGGCCCTATATTACCTGCAACTTGCATCGTTTGATAGGCATCCGAACTATCCTTTCTGTTGACCGTTATCCTTACAGTAACTGGCCTATCAACACTGGCAATCACCTCTGCTCTCTTGTCCTCTCTATCATCATCTCCCCAGATGCATCAGAATCTAAGACCCTGAACCTATTCTTTATACACTGCTTGGTAGCCTTACGCCGGCTCTGACCCCCTGTCTCTGACCTGGCTCTACCTTCCGGATTTTCCCATTGAACCTCTACTCCTCACTTGCATTTCCACACCAAGCGCCCCCATTCCACGCTTCCTCTTTGAATCCACAACCAGTTTCCAATCGCCCTTAACCTCACCATCGTAAGTAACTTTCATCGGGGTGACCCCAGCTATACCACCCTCCCCAGCCCCCTTCAAACACCACAATTTCCCACTCGAACCCAACACACTCCTCTAACAACTGTAAAGTATCCTTACAATTTCCACACACCCCGCCGCTGTTCAACGACTGACCACCTCCATACCTCATATTACACTGCCTGCAAGCCTCTGCCTCATCCACCTGAACACTCCCGATTCACACCCGGACCCAGACCCGACACTTGGACCCCTCTATTAACCATACGTATCTCCGTCTGGACACCCGCTGAACACTTCCCATTCGTGTTTACAAAAGCAATGACCGAAAACAACCGACACATACGAAAAAAGGCCACGTAAAAACAAATCGACTAAAATTCTTGATAAACCTATGGCCCAGACCTACTTGCTTCACCCTATATTAATCCCCTGTCGGAAACTGGACGTGGTCGTTGCTGGCAGAAATAGATTCACGACGCGCCTTCAGCATGGACACCAGAAGTGTTACCTGAATCCGTGCGTGAACGTATGTGAAGCCGCCCGTTTCGTTTTTGTTAGGGTGGTTCTTATCCTGAAGGGGTCAGTGACGTTTCATCAAAAAGCATAATCAACAAGGGGTTCACTGAAATTAACAGTTTTAATACATACAGAAAAAATATAGTAACTTGTGACTTACGTGAAATCCTTGAATAAACATAAAACGTCAATCACACCCCACCCACATAATTAATGAGTCACTTTGCGGACCAGCGTTCTTTGTTGTCGCTGATTGCTTTTTGCTTGTTGCTGGCTTCTACTTCCTTATAGCTGGTGTTTGACCTTCTCGGCTCAATGTAGTGTCTTTGGACTCTGGTCGCCTTTTCGGAACATACAACTGGGACTTCATGTCACTGCCATCGCATGGCCACTAACGTATTGTCACTTTAATGGACGTTTTTACTCTAATATGTAACGGAATGTCATTCTACTACTGCCTTTACACGGCCACTAACGTACTGTCACTTTACTGGACGCCTTTCCGCCAACAGCCGCTACTTCGAGGGTTAATTGCTTCACTCTAGTTACTTCAGACTAATGTTCATAGAGGCAAAGCCTACTCCATCTATATATGTCTTGTCCTTGTCTTCTTCAACAGGTAATACCGTCTACCTAAATACCAACATTCGTGAGCTCCCGGAGCTCATACTTCCTACTTCTGATCCCACACTCATATAGTGTCACCGACTTGACCCGCGACTGTTCCTACTCTAAATTTGAACTCTGTGGCCCCCTTACATCACAACGTGCCTATACTTTCTCACCGATGCGGCACCTCTTCTAACCTACAGCATGGGGGCATCCCCAGCTTCTCGCCTACGATCTACAGCCTCACACGCCTTCAGACTGGAATGGAATTTTCTTGAAACCACCGTCTCGTATTCTATCGCAAGGACGTAATTCTCATTTTAATCGCTTCTCTTGAACTTGGCCGCTATAGAGCTGTCTTAATTTAAAATTCTTCTTTAAGTTCCTTTGGAACTATCGTACTTTCGCTTTTCATTGGGATTTCTGATAGTCCACTGACAAACCTTGATGCTGTCCATATAACACCAGACACTGCACATGCGCAACGCATGGATAGGAGATTATCGGCACTAATGACCATATAATTAGATGACTAATTACCTTGGATGGCTAACCGAGCGTCTTTTGTTTGAAGCTTATAAGGCAAGATCGTTGTTTCATACCAGATAAGCGCTAACTGGTGTTACAGACTCACGTTGAGATTGCTCTCCATCAAATGTATCACTTGTATTGTGCCTCCACTGATTTATATCTATTTAGATACACAGATGGCTTACTTGACAAATCGGTTTTTCGGGGTCCGTCACATACCTTTTCTTGGCTTTTAGACCAAGTGAGAAAAATATAAAATATACACTTTTTAAACCACAAAATCGTAAATTTAATCTATCAGCTTGACATCCTCAAAAAACCTTATAACTTAATATATTATAAACCCCTCCTCAAATACAACTAGATAATTAGAAAAAGACTTACAAACAACTCTCTGAATAATTCTGCACTTCGTGAGTGGAATTCAACAACCGAGCTGAATAACTGAGACATATAGTTATAACTTTCTCCTGAAATTTTATTTAACTTTCTTTCATACAAAGAGGATATGGAATGAGTGTTTTTCTCATATAATATTTATGAAACGAGTCTAAGAATTTTCCGTTTTGGCGAGCCTCTGGCGAGCCCAAACAGAAAATTCGGACGTGTTTCATAAATATTATATGAGAAAAACACTCATTTCATATTCTATTTATCATATGGCACACACACGCACAAATTAGCCACTTAATATGACTTTTAACCCATCACCTAACTTGAGTTGCAGACGGCACTTGGAAGAAACATCCTCGTATAACTAAAAATTTTCATTTTTTGCTTCCAAAACATAGGTTATGACCCCTCATTGGAACGAGCTCTTCGAGCTCGTTCCAATGAGGGGTCATAACCTATGTTTTGGAAGCAAAAAGTGAAAATATAAAAAAAAATGAATGGTGTTTTTCTTGTAGGTAAAAGATTAAGACAATGTAACCCACCCTAAATAGAACAGATAATGTAAATTCTCCCTACTGAAATTATGCAAATGTGACCCAGTTGTATTTTGTTTAGCCAATCATATTGTTCAGTTTTGAAATTGTCCAATGAAATTGACGGAAGGCTTTATTTTATCACTGATTAATATTAAAACAAAATATCAAATGTTTTAAAGTGAACAAAACGGACGAGTCATATGATAAAAGCATATATTTTGGTCCCCCAAGAAGCGCGGTGGCCCAGTGGTTAGAGCAATGGACATTAAATTGAATGGTTGACGGTTCGATCTTAACCAGCGATAACTACGTTGTGTCCTTGCGCAAGACAATTCATTCGGATTACCCATGTGGGGGCGCTATATATTAAGGTGTACTTCACGTCGATGGTGCACTAGCCGTCAACCGCTGAAAACCCTGCTTGTAAAGAATTAGTAATCTGGAAAGCCTGACAGTTGCTCACCGTTGCTCGGTGATTCCCTCCAGGTACTCCGGCTTCCCCCACCCGTAAAATTGTCCAACACGGTGTGACCCTGGCTGTAGAAAATGTCCTTAACCACAAGTAACCAAACAAACAAAACGCAAACAAACAAAACACAAACAAACATACACTTTAAAATCTATTGGATTAAAAATCAACTCAAATCATCTGGGCTTGGTGAATATGAACCCAATTCGGTTCATATCCACTCAGCCCAGTTGATTTGGGTTGATTTTTAAACCAACTTCTTTTAGAGCGTATAAGTCCTTCATATATGGTAAAAGTGACAGTGGTAAGATTTAATTCACAGCTGTTATAGATTCTTGACAGCTGTTTTGTCGTCTTATCCGAAATTAACCAGAATTCTTCACCTAAATAAACATAGATTAGGGCCCACTTTGGAACATGCTCGATGAGCTCGTCTCAATTATGTGTTGTAAGCCATGTTTTGGGGGAAAATGGAAGAAAGTGAAACACAATTTTTAATTTGATTTCAAGAGGGGTGCGGATAGTAAATAGCTTTCGGTGTATTTTTCTGAAATGAGTAAAAGGCAAAATTATTATCATTTTCAAATGCTTCCTTACCGGATACATTTTCAATGAATTTAGTCAAAACTCTGGTTCGATAAATCCGATTGAAACACCATTTCATTATGCTAATCTTCCGTTGTTCTGAATAGTTCCCCTTTTCTGTTTGTTGTCATGGTTTCTCCCTCAAACACAATTGACGGAAAATTTTAAAAAAAAATGTTCTAAATTTTATTTCAAAATTTTACGCAGTCGAGATTCAAGATGGACATTTTTTATCGTTTTTCGCCAAAACATTACTCAATTTTACCAAGTAAAATAATCATATTTTAATTCCGTTTAAGTTTTTTTTCCTCACAAAACAAAGCGCAAGGCTCTCTATATATGAGTCCATCAGTTGACCACATGTTATGTCTAAGAAGCTTTAATTAAATGTTCATAGAGATAGTTTTGCACCCAGTGCTGGATGAGGGCTAATTATAACGGTTTGAAATACTATTTTGAGAAATGCATCTTTGCTTACTATATAGGAGTCTAAGGCTATGTAACATATTCCTTGCAAACAATCCCCATTCTCAATCTCGACTAAATTATAAATATTGTAGGACTTGGACTATGCAAAAGTATTGGCCCTCGAGGAAGAACGGTCCACGCGCCGGAGGCGGGTGGACCATTCTTCCCCGAGGACCACCACTTTGGCACAGTCAACACATGTCGTCCGATAATTATTATATAACATCGAACAAACCGAGAAAGAATCTTGCTACCCACCAGGATTCAAATCCGAAGTATACTGCCTGTTGTTAAGGACCTTGCCCAAGACAAGCATTTTCATTCTCGAACGCTGAAATTACGAAACAGAATTCCTGAAAAAATCTGTAAAAGGGGCGCGTTGTGTTCCGTCAATCGAGCATCCTATAAATATTCTACTGCTATTTTTAGAATGTGTATAGTGCACGATCAAAATCAGAAAATGCGAGCTGAATCGTCTCGAGCAATTTTAACTACTGGCGTGGTGACAGGAACGTGATGACAGGGTGGGGTTGGGAGAATATCATACCCCTCAACCCCGGCCAGAATTGTCAATAGTTAAAAATGTCAAGTCTTAAATACCAATATTTGGAAAGTTCTT
Organism: Pictodentalium vernedei; assembly: GCA_031216915.1. Taxonomy (NCBI): domain Eukaryota; kingdom Metazoa; phylum Mollusca; class Scaphopoda; order Dentaliida; family Dentaliidae; genus Pictodentalium; species Pictodentalium vernedei. The sequence goes on along the minus strand of CM062291.1, from coordinate 264,184,292 downwards.
ATGGTAGAAAATTCCGCGGCACTGACCGTTGCTTACAGACATGTGGTGATTTTTTAACCACATTTCATGTTTTTTTTACCAGAATCAATATTTCTTGCCTTGAGTGCAACAATGAGCCATCTGCAATGCTCAACATTGCAGATGGTGCCTTGCAGCACTCAAGAGACGATTTCTACCTCTAAAAACCAAAGCTCATTTATTTCGAACAAAAGAGAAGGTGCATTCGGATTTCTTCAGAAATTGGAAATTCACACGTAGCAGCTGGACAATTCTCACTCTGGGAAGAGGGGTATGGGGTGGTGGCGCAAATGGTTTTCTCAAAGGCTGGATTTTTGTTCGCCTGTTCGGGGAAAATACAGTTAGAAATTCTAATTGGGCACACCCCAGAACCAATACCCTCTAGCCACTTGCCTGTAATAGCTACATTTTTAAAGAATCGTAAACATGCAATGTTTATCAAGAACATGGAGATTCCGTCTTTTTTGAAAATATCACGTGACAATCCCGTTATGCGGGTTTAAAATGGCAAAATCGTGTTGGAAGAAGGTGAACGCCAGCCATTGCCAATATTCCGGATATATTGGATTGCAGATACTTGCGGGCTTCCTGTGCGCCAAGACGTGCATTATGTAAGTGATAGCAGTTAATTCTGAGCAGGGGCATAAACATGGGGAGGGGGGTGTAGGGCGTGTGTGACCCCCAATATTTTTTCCAGTCGGGACATTTCAGTCAGGATTAGAGTATAAGATATCAAATTCGCATACTCAGCTTTCTACTTCAGATGACTGGTTCAAGTGGACGGTTGGGGGCGCAAGCCGAGAGGTCCTCGGTTCGAATCCCGCCTGCGGCAACCGCGTTGTTTCCTTGGGCAAGACACTTCACCCCATTGGTCACGTGGGTGCACTGTGGCGTTGTGTACTGAGGCGAACTTCACGTCGATGGTGCACCTATCTTCAGTCAATGCTAACCTTGCTTGTGTGGAGTTAGTATGTTGGGGAGCTGACAGTTGCTCGCCGTTGTTCGGTGGTTCTCTCCGGGAGCTCAGGCTTCCTCCACCCGTAAAACTGTCGCGGTCATGATTAGCCATTGAGCAGAAATATGTGACCTTAAACATCAATAAATAAATAAATAAACAAATAAGTATAAATAAATGAATAAATAAATAAGTGGACGGTTATCTTCCCTCATCGACTATCAGAGCCCATCAGCTAATATTCCTTCACACATAATCGGCCAAGGTGTGAGAAAAGTAATCAGATTATACAGAATTTCGGTCATCAATGGAACAAAAGTCAAGACTTGAGTCTGATAGATATTTCAACCAGACAGTAGACACAAGATCATATTTTTCGAATTGATGCGCTTCCCAGTCATCTGTCAAACCAAAAAGCTTACATAGATGACCAAAAGTCAATGGAAACACTGTTTTTAAAACATTTTTAGCATGGTTGCATTGGAGAAAACACTACATATTAGTAATGGCGGGACAACAAAACTGAGATGGTCAACTGGCAACATTGAACAATCACAATTAAGAAAATACATTGAACTTTCAGATGAGATGCGCTTCCATAATGTAACTTTTGAACATTTTATTTAATCTTAGGAGTTGTAAACTTTTCCATCCCCGTAATGCTAATTTCCCATCCCCAAAAGGACAATTTCAGGGGAGATAACCAGAACGTTTTTCCACTAATCTGAAGATGAAAACTGGCCAAGGTTGTTCTGGTATTCATGTACTTTCCCAAAAGACTAGATCTGATACTGGGCTTTGTGTCACACACACAGCCGGTCATACAAATGGAGGTCTGTAGTACCCGATTTAGGCAGTTAGGCCACGGCTTGTCCGATCAAATAAGGTTTACATCCCCTGCCTCCACCCAGTCGGTCACGTTCACGACGCCCCTGATTTTGTGTCCGAAATGACCGATGGGTGGGGTCGAAAAGGGGCAACAAATGAACAGAACAGAGTTCTCAAAAGTAATAAAAATGCAGTGTTAAATTCATTTTGCCCTCCCACGTATGTTTCATGAACATTTATCTCAAGTTTGCTATCAAGAGAGCTTTAGTTTGTTTTCTGCCATGCATCATTGAACTTGAATAGCTATTTTCTACTGTGTTACCTGGACATGTATCCTTAACAAAAGTTTCAACAGATTGGGCTATTCATTGAAAAAAATGTGGATGTAAGGGCGTAGTCAGAAACAACCCCTAAGTAGCGGCAGGTAACTGATAAACTTTCAACTTATTAACCAGAGAGTGGTAAGGTTCATATCCAAGTCACATTGGCTGGAAGCATGTGTTCCATTCACCATTTGCGGCTCCAAGATTCAGAATTGGGAATGGCTCACTGTAGTTGTCGAGGTATGGGGGCCTCCTCGTGGAAAACTTTGAAAAAATGAAAGGTCAGTGTGGCCGACAAAATTTCCGTCTAAATCTACTCAAGAACAATTGACATTCGCTTTTGGATCGACCGACACCAACATAATAGCAACACTGAGAACTGTTACCCATAAAGGCATGAGACTGCTTACGGTCTCTTTCTTCTTGATCCGATCCACTGACGTTCCCAGAAGGCAATGGGGTTACGCGCGATATATATATATACCGTGAAAGTGTACAAGGGTTGTTTGTTTATTATAAGTTATCTCCGCAAACATGTATGGTATATGGAGATTTAATACCTGGATGTCGGTTTTTAAACACCGAGCCGGAGGTAAAGGGTTAACTTTTGCAACTAGTACTGCCAGTCAACCGAACCGAAAATTGGTCTTCTCAGTTTTCCGGACTGTTAGATAAGATAAGATAAGATAGGATAAGATACATTTTATTGCACAACCACAACATTATTGGGTATGGCACATAATGCAAACAGACATGCTAACCTCCTAACGAATTTTTCAGGGAAATTGAGGTGGATTTTCGGGGAAATGGCATGAATTTCAGAGAAAAGTTTGTGCGACGACAAATGCTGTATGTAACCAGAAGCGGTTCACTAAATCACCCTCAATGTGAAGATTCTCCACACAGAAGGTGCCATAAAACAAAGCCTGAAAATAGGTAACCTGGCGTATGCAGATGGAGGTCCCCCAGAGGGCGAATTTGCTGATGCTATTCCATACTGTGGACAAGAATCCCTCCATATATTCTCTGGTTTCCTCTTTACATTTAGGCCTGAGATCTTGATTCATATTGAGGTTCACAGAGGGTAAATTTAGTGATGCTACCCTGCTGTGCTTGAATTCTTTTGACATTCCCGGACATTCCAGAGGGTTAACATGTCTGGATGCAAACCGATACCCTCAGTTGTAGCAGCAATACTATAGAGATAGCAAACGTAGGTGACAGAAGCTAGTTGGGGTCATACCAGAGAGTAGGTCTAGCTATATTAGAGGTAGAAAACAGCTGTTGTAATGGTGGATCCCACAAGTACCGGTGGTGACATGGGTAATGATGAGTAGCTGCTGAAACAGATCTTGAGACTCGTCATGGAAGTCTGTCAAGGTGATAGCTAAAAGTTCCGATTTTGTTGTATAAAAGTGTATGTATCTTTTGATAATTTTTCTCGTTCGGGCCAAGGTATAAGAATGTGCTTTTATGTCACGGAACCCGAAAACCGATTTGTCACATAAACAGACCAGCAATAATTCAAGTGCTGGTAACTAAGTATGGAATTTAATGTCCATCATGGCGCATTTGTTGAACGCCACATGGACTATCTGATAACTGATAAAAGGAGTAAGAACGACCAGTATTCTCCAAGTCATTATCGGTGTAATTACGGCCAGTTAATAGGTGATTGTAGTAAAAACTTTACATCGCACATGTTCTGGACACACATCCATATTACGCATCTAGTCTGTCACGAATGTCACGAAATATCGAAATTCGAGTCTTTCAAATGAACTTTAAAGCGAGTATTAAATTAAGATAAATCTAAGTGGCCAAGTTCAAGAGAAGCGATTAAACTGAGAATTAATGTTCTGTCTATCTAAATAAAAATCGGGGAGTTTCTCGTAAAATTCATTCCAGCCAATTCCAGTCTGAAGGTGTGTAAGGCAGCGGGTCATTGCGAGTAGATGGTGATGTCCCTTGCTATAGGTTAGAGGAGGTGCCACATCGGTGCGAAAGTATAGGCACGTTGTTATGTAGAGGAGCCACAAAGCTCATATTTAGAATAGGAGCAGTCGCGGGCCAAGTCGGTGGCCATATATGAGAACAGGATCAGAAACACGAAGTACGAGCTCAGGGAGCTAATTTGCATTTAGGTAACTGGCACTACCTGTTTTAGAAGGCAGAGTAGGCTTTGCCTGTATGAACATTATTATTCTGAGACAAACGTAAGGGAGAATTTAACCCCAATGGTGGCGACTGCTTGTGTGAAAAGCGTCAAGTAAAGTGACAATAAGCTAGTGGGCGTGCGACGGCAGTGGTAAAGTGACATCCCGTCACTTATTGGAGGAAAGGCGTCCCGATAAAGTGACAATACGTTAGTGGCCGTGCGACGACAGTGAAAGGGGTGAAGTGAAGAGGCCACCAAGGAACAAATACCAGCGAAAAGGAGGAAAAACTAGCGACAACAGAGAATGCGGCCCGCAAGTGACTCAAAAACTGTATGGGTAGGGGGTGATTGGCGTTTTGTTTTCTTATTCTTTTGGATTCCATGTAAGTCACAAATTATCATATTTATTTACATGTATATGCATTAAAATTGTTGTTTCCAATGAACCCCCGTTGATTTATGCTTTCCGAAGAGACGTTATTAACCCACTCAGGATAAGAACCACCCCAACAAATGTGAAACGGGCGGGTTCGTCACGGTGAGACATACGTTCACGCACGGATTCAGGCGACACTCCTTGAGTTTGGCTGAATATGTGGCGTGCATCTATTTCTTCCAGCAGCGACAAAGCCTCGGTTTTCGACAAAGTCGTGTTCAGAAGTCAACAACAGTAACAAGCAAACAGCAGTAACAATAGCTATTGTAGTAAGTAGCAGCAGGTTGCTTCGGTTAGAAGTCCACTAACAATAATAGTTCCAATACTGGGTCACATATCGTGGTATTTTCAAACTGATTTACCACCACGAGACGGATAAAAACACCGCTACCAGACGAGAGAGAAACAATCGGCTCAATAGAAGTGTCCATCAAGCTTGATCTCCCGTGCACCCAAGAATGATCTAGACAAGGTGTTGGTAGCGGAAAAAGAGACATATTCCACCCTGTGTCACTAGAATACGAGGGATGTCAAGGCAATCATGTCATGCCAACGGACGATCCAACCACGAGAACTTTCAAGATAAAAGTTGGGGTGGCTACAGCTACAGTTACCACGTCAAGCAAGCCGTTCCAAAAAACGTTACCAATGACGCGAGTTTTTTTGAAACATTCAGTAGTAGAACCTTATTAAAACAGTAGTTCAGACCTTATTAAATGGTGTCATTTGATGTAATTTCTATCAGTTCTCGCCTCCCGAGTGGCTATCAACGATTATTATTTCGCGCAAGAATACAACTGCGTGCACCTCGGTCTGATTCCGGAATCTTATTGAATGGTCGTGGTTTATAGCTTTTAAAGTACGACTTAAATGGTGAAAAAAGGGTCAGGTCATTGATTTACAATAGAATATCTCTGTGAAGCCTCGAACTGAAAACTGAATCAATCCCTTCCAGCGCAGAACTCAGAAATCGGGTTTTCTATTTTTTGTAAACATGGAATGGCAACTAAACATCAACCAAGAAATGAATGATCGTTTTGTTTGCCTCCTGTCAATCCAAAAGAAATAGGTAACCGATTTTTCGTTCGCATAAAAGATTAGTTTTGCACAAATAACGAAAATATTCACTCGAATTTCCCCGGTTGTCAATTGTAAACTCTTCCGGACTCGTGATCTAGTTTAAAAGTCTTGGCGGATTTTTAAGGCAAAGGAATACTGTGAAGACATACACTGTTGGAAAAGGCCCTTTCCAACAGTGTATGGCGTCACATTATATCGTCGGTGTAATGAAGGGACCTAATCAGATAATCTACAGTACTGCATGCGTCAACCTATACACAGAAAATAGTGAGCGTATAGATAACTCATTCTCTTGCTTAACAAATCTGAATGAGGGTTATCTAAAAATGGGTTGCTGAAGGGCTGCTTGGAAGAAATGTTGATATAACCTTGGTCGGATCGTCACAATTTCTATTTTGTACCGGTCTGGATAGATAAAAACTAATATTCTTGTTGGGAGCACGGTGGATCATTGATAAGAGCATTGAACCTTAATCCCGCGCCATCTGAGTTGTGTCATTGGGCAAGGCATTTAATGGCGAAAGCCCACACGGGGCACGGTGGCGTTATGCCGTAAGGTACGTCGACGGTGCACTTGGTTTCAGCCGCCGCTAACTCTCCTTGAATCGGGTTAGTAAGTTGAAGAGTTTGGTAGCTGCTCGCCGCTGCTCGGTTGCTCCCTCGTGGTACTCTGGCCTCTCCACCTGTAGAACTGTCCGGCACCATATGACCCTGGCCGTTGAAAGTGTCGTTAAATTCCAATATGCAAACAAACATTAACCTTGTTCCAACATGAAGCCATAGTCTTGGACTGGAAGATGAAATTAAATATTCTGAGCAGAAAAATATTAATAGGGACAGCTACAACTTGTGTTGCAGAGGCAAAGAGTCAAAACAATATTTAATGATCTGGCATTGACGAAGCGAGATCGGTTTTCGTTGGATCATCGAAATTAGGCAACGTCGAGCCCGGTTAATCGTTGGATGGGTGACCATTCGGCAATTGATTCGGATGCTCCCCGTAGTAGTGGCTGGTGTGCGATCAGCGAAGTTTGAATGTGTGATTCTGCGACGTTGCATCACATGCCAGCTGTGAACGTTGGAAATGTTCACAAGTATACTACGCAATCCCCACCGCCTTACCTTGGTGTAAAATAGGGGCCTGTTGAGGTGCTTGACTTGTGTGTCCGTCTGTGGAGCACCGGCAGTATGCTCCGTTGTGTTGAACTGAGAATGTCATAGAATGAACAAAGAGTGTGAACACCTGTGATTCGGGGTAATAAAGTAAGTCAAAGAGCACTGCGGTGGATTCTAGGCGTTAACATTGCATTATTATTATTATTATTATTATCTTTTTAGTATTTCGAATTCTGTTCATTCGGCAGAAGAATGAAGTGTTAAATTTTGATTAAGTTTATTACATGATCTCAAACATGAACTTTCGTCTTTTTCCCGTAACACAAATGGAAAAACAAAACCGCTGCTGAAATTAGCTGCCATTTGGCGCGAAAACGAAGCCACATAAAAGAGGAGGAACAAAAAAACTGAAGATGAGGATGGTAGACGAATCTTTCCAGTTTACAAAATTGTGATCGCACTTTTTGTGGCATTGTGTCAAAGGACATCAAAAGATGGGATAACATCTTCATATTAACTGTCAAATAGTAACAATGAAGCCTCGTAACCGAAGCACATTTCCTGTGTTTTAATGAACTATTTTGATGACTTTTCGATTTTCTAATGTGATGTTTTTTCGCGAAACCCCATCAAAGCTAAACGAGTCCCCCGAAGCAAATATAACATAACTGAAGATGATTCTCTCAGACAGATCATCATTGATTCCAGGAACCCATTTGAAGCTAAGTTTGTTTTTCTTTTTAATAGTTTAACCCTTTGAACACGAAAGACCGTTTCCTGTCAGTATCGCGATACGACCACAATTTTTAAAGTAGATAGTTGCTCAGTGAATCTGTGCGGTAGACAAGCAAGATTTTCAAAGTGCAGCAGGGGCGGACTGGACCGGAAAATGTTACTAGGAAATGCAACGGAGGGGGCGGATCCGGAGAAAATTTGTATTGTTCAAATTCAATGAACGCTGCTTCCTTGGATCTGAGCGATAAGTGGCCATACGTATAGACAGCATTTGTGATGGCATTTGAGGATCATCTGGATCGCTCATTCGGCAAAGATGGTTGCGACAAGGGGGGGGGGGGGGGAGTGCGGGGTGGGGGTGGGTGGGGGTCAGAGGGCCAACCACAGTTCGAATCAATGGGAGACCATTTTGAACTGAAAGAATACCGTTTCCTTGTATCTGAGCGATCAATGGCAGGCTAGACTGCTGGTTTTTCGAAATGCCCTCCATGTGGACTGTCAAGAGCAGTCCACAGAGAGGACATTTCGATAAACAGGCAGCCTTTTCAATCAGATCCATTTCACCTTCTGGTCAATTTCACGAAGTTTCATGTACGAATAGGTGTTGGGCTGCATCAATTTTAGAGGCCACAGGGGCCCCTTTATAGGGAATTTCCCCTAAGACCATACGACCAGTTCGCCTCTAACGTGCAGCTGCAAGGTTTATCGGACTTCTCCAACATCTCAAGCAAAGCAAAGAAAACCTTATCCAGGAACACACGCAAATATTCGCCTACTGACTACAGGGGCCGCCACTGCTAGATGTGATGAGATCGATGCCATAGAGGTGTAACAAACGCTTTTTATCCCCTCTTTTCAAATTTGACACAGAAAGGAATATGTATTTAGAGTCTTGCAGTCGAGCCATACACAACAATAATTAACTAATTAAATCGGACCCACTGTCAATCTTCTACTTTACAAATTCATGCCCTACAAGGTACGACAGTACACGATAATTTTGTTTGATGCTGTAAGAGATATACTTAATATATTTAATAAAAAAATATGTAATGTATTCAATAATAAATTGTTTTTTTTATATAAAATACTCGTCGAACTTCTCTGTATTGTACGTGACAAATAGAATCGTATGTTATCGGTTGAGAATAAACAGAATGGTACGTAAATTAGACAGACATACCCAATGAAGGACCCCCTCCCACCCCAAATTACACTATATCCCAAGCTAAGTGTATTTCGAGGAGGTAGAAACCCATCATATGTTACTCCATGGATAAAATTACTCAAGTGCCAATTTTAGGCTTCGTGTCTCGAAAGTTTTAGGAATGCAAAAGGAACAAAGACAGCAGACAGAGAGAAAGAGCGAATCGAGAGAGAGGCAGAGAGAGAGAGAGAGGGAGAGAGTGAGAGAGAGAGTGAGAGAGAGCGCGAGAGAGACAGGGTGAGAGAGAGAGAGAGAGAGAGAGAGAGAGAGAGAGAGAGAGAGAGAGAGAGAGACACTCGCAATTATTAGAAAAGGTATATTTCATTTTTTTATCTGTTTGGAAGGAATCTCCATTTCTAGTATACGGATGGAGGAAGGGGACACTGTCGCAGAATGAGGGTGGTTAATGTGCCTTGCAGGAGGTGGGAGATCTACATTTTCGCTAGAGCCAGAGTCGACAACTAGAAGCTGTCGCCTGGACCCTAGTTCGAACGTATGTCTCCCCACCTTATCAACGTCCTATCTGTTTGGGACTGTTCGCGCTCCTGAAGGGGCTATTGGCTTTACATATTTAACCCTTCACCCAATGTAACGATCAAAAACGCCCAGAGCAATTCTCAAGAATTGCCAATTAATTTTCATTATTTTTTTCATTTTTTGTCTCAAAAACATAGGTTATGACCCCTCATTGGAACGAGCTCGTTCCAATGAGGGTTCATAGCCTATATTTGTGAGACAAAAAATGAAAAAAATTAGTTATTCAAGAATTTTTTTTTTGCAAGTGTCGTCTGCTTTCCATGTCAAGTAAAGGGTTAAAGGTGATCGACAATAAGGCACCGAAAAGATAACTTATTTACAGAGATTGAGGAACATATGGTACATTTACTTACAAATTCATCAGTCCGACAATATATTATATAAAGTTTATACACAACTACAGTTCACACTATAAGGTGTCTCGTTGTCTTCCCCAGCTAGCGATGTCCTCTGGATCAAGCATACATCTATAGCTCGGGTCTCCGTCTCCGCACGGTTTGGGTCCGAGTATTTTCAGTAGTGTTTATGCACGTTAAACCAACCGGGTTAAACCCACAGTCACCTGGACTCACTTTGTTTAAAGTTCTGTTTATCAACACTTTATGGTAAGCCCTCGTCGGCATCTTCACACACTTGCTAGTTCAATGTCAAAGTTCAGTTATATATTCACTGGTGTTGCCCTTGCAGGGATAACCCGGCCTCCTACCAAGCAATTGCTATATCAAAATTAACATATCCACAATGTATTATCAATAGCTCTCCCCAGCCAAACAGTTCTAAGATTAAATATCTATTTCACGAGCTCAACCAGTTGTCCACAGCTCTTGGATATTTAGCAATTTAACATTCCCCGGTTCATTTATGGCTGTCCACTGACATGACTTTGTGGACCTTCGCTGAATATCAGAGCTGAGTTCATTGGAGCTTCAGGGACTGACTACCCCGGGACTGTAACTCAAATATATACAGTTTGGGAAGGAATTAATTCTAGTAATAATTGCCTTCTTTGAAATCGGAGATACCCAGCTAGATTGGTGCACTTTAAATTGGGCTTCGTTTAAAGTTCTCAGTCTCAGACATTCTTGATCATAACGGAGGACATATATGGGGGCCTGTCGATCCTTGCATTTCAACCTTAAGCAAAATATCTGTCCCTCTCCATTAGAATACGATTCTCTCTGACCGTTACAAAGCGCTTATGGTTTTGCAGACAACAAAAGACATTCGGCGCTACTAACGACGAATTCACCTTTGCTGGTGTGTACTGATTACTTCATTTAAACGCGTGTGAACATTATACGCAACTGGACTATCGCTAATTATCGCTAAAACTTCTGAAAGACAAATGCATTTTCTCTTAATTGACATAAACGATTAAGCCTTCGCGTATCTTTCCGTTTATGCACTTCGCAATACTGGCTACGTTTCAACGTTATACGAATACATAAAATTTTAACCCAAGGTATTTACAAAAAAAGGATTTTAACGCCTTAACAGAGGAGCATAAGGCCGATGCTCGTAGTGTGAAATGTCCTGGGCAAAATACCCGGATCACATATTATTCACCAAAACTGGTTACTTGGGATGAGCCTTCCATCTGTTATCCGCATCCCTCGGACAACTGCACAGCTTATCATAATAAAATGGAGTTGCCACCGGACTGACACTCGCTCTAAAATCAAACTTGGAAGAATTATGGAAACATTAAAATATTTCTGCTTATACCATCAAGTGTCACATACTTGTGTGAGCTCTGTATTATGACGTAAGTTTTGAAGCACTTACGTCTGTCTTCTGATCCCGAATTAACACATGCCTCTGGTGAAAATGAAGTATTATCTTGTGTCTTCATGTAAATCTTTGACTAAAAATAACGCTACTGTTGAGACTATTTAGTGTTGGAGAGACTGGGAGCAATCCATCCTCTTGGAATATTGGTGATTTTTTGCACCTGCGCAGTATCTTACAAAAAGCAACAATAATATGACCTTTTCTCCCCGAAGCCCTGAATGGTATCGTAGAACAAACTACTGTCATCAGAAAAACTGGCGAGTCTTTTTTATATTTGAGGGGATGCTCGGTTGTAGGATTAAATCATTACCGATTCTCCTTCTGAGTTTGATGATGATTTCTCGCTTTCTCGTGGACGGTCGACTTTTTCTTCAGGCAAGAATTTATGCATAACGAGTTTTTTTTATCGGGGTAAAACGACACTTTTGACAGCCAGGGTGTCTTCGTGTCGGACAGTTATACGGATAGAGGAAGCGGGAGTTCCCGGAAAGAATCACTGATCTGCGGCGAGCAACTGTCGGACGCCCCAACGTACTAACTCCACACACTAGGGTTGGCAATGGTTGAAGATAAGGGCACCATCCACGTGCAGTACGCCTTAGTACACGGCGCCACGTGGGCAATCGGGAATAGGTGTCTTGCACAAGGACATAACGCATTGAAGTCCAATGCCGCAACCACTGAGACACCACACTCCCTATGCGTAACGAGTTGTAACGGGTAGTGAGTGTTGCGTGCAGATTATTATGACAGATCTTGTGTTCTGGATTCCATTGCTAGAATACAGAATACCAGATCAGTTATTGCCAAAATAGTCTTTTTATTATATATCTTTACAGCCAGGTAAAACACAAGAAAATAATCGAAATAGGCCTACACAAGTAAACAAATTTATTATACGCTAAACGATAGATTATCGAAGAAATTGCGGAAAGATAGAAGTCGTATCCTCCACTGTGAAGATGTAGAAATTTTCTCTTTCACGGTATCAATCAAAATGGCTGCTTTCAAAGCATCACTTAAGGTGAATACGAGTCAAATTATCACTGGAAATACGAGTCAAATTATCACTGAAAAGGGTCAATTTGTTCTAAAAACGTATAATGAAAAGAAAATCTAGTGTTTTTGAGTGGATATCCATCATTTCCAGCAATAATTCCACACGTATTCACCTTGAATTTATGCATGAAGTCCGCTAGCTCAAACATGGCCTCAACGTCCGTTATTTCAAAAATTTATATTACGAACTTTCAGGCCATGTTTGGACTAGAAATCCGCCAGCTGAATCAGATTGCAAGACACTATCTGTTCGAAGTATCAATCAAATCACTTGCGCGTTTCAATGATTCAATGCGCCTTTTACTTTCATGCATCAATTCAAGGTTGAAACGAGTGGAATTATCAGATTCTTATAAAAAGAGTATAATAAAAAGAAAATCTAATGTTTTTCAGTGGATGCCGAAAATTATCTCACTTGTGACCGAGACACATGGTAAGTTTCGCTCGCGCAAGCGCTCGAGAAAAATAAACATTAGTCTCGGTCACTCATGAGATAATTTTCGATATCCACTCAAAAACACTAGATATCCTCCATTTCTGAATTTATTGCGTGAATAGTATTCTATAGGTCACTATCCACAGGTCATTCATTCATAAAGTAATTGAAGTGGTCAAAGTCATCACAAAACGTCATTCACTGACGAAGGCACCATAATGATCAATTTGTTTCTCGTCATCAAACCAATCACAGGTAACACAAACTGTTCATATTTTATGTGATTTTAATAAATGGCGCTGAATTATTGATAATATTTACGCCTAATTTTCAAACGTACATAACAATTTTTCAGCCGTAAAACCATGTGCCGATTGGATACATAGAGGATATCTGCTGTTTTTGAGTGGATATCTCACTTGTGACCGAGAGTCTTCCGATCTGATTCAGTTGGCGGGTTTCTAGTCCAAACATGGCCTGGAAAACCGTAATATAAGTTTTTGGTTTCGTACGTCCTTTGAAAGGACGTACGAAACCAAAAACTTATATTACGCACTTTCAGGCCATGTTTGGACTAGCGGGTTTCATGCATCAATTCATGGTGAATACGTGTTGAATTTTTTCTGGAAATGATCGATATCCACTCAAAAACACTAGATTTTCTTTTCATTATACATTTCTAGAACAAATTGATCATTTCCAGTGATAATTTGACTTGACCCGTATTCACTTTGAAGTGATGCTTTGAAAGCCGCCATTTTGATTGATACCGTGGAAGTGAAAATTTCCCTATCTTCACAGTGGGGGATACGATTTCTATCTTTCCGCAATTTTTTCGATAATCTATCGTTTAGCGTATAATAAATTTGTTTACTTGTGTTATACTTCCCTGAACCCAGCTGGGATGGAGCGTAATTGCAACATTCACGTTATAGTTCGATAGCACCGTTTGAGAGGGAGGATTTTTATTTATTTGTTGAAGTTTGTTTCGGCAGCCAGGGTCATCTGATGTCGGGCAGTTTATGGGTGGGGAACCCACAGAGCACCACCGATCAACTGCCAGACTCACCAACATACTAACTCCACACAAGCAGGGTTAGCTTTGGTTGAAAACAAGTTCATCATCGGCGTGAAGTACGCCTTAGTACACAGCGGAACCGGGACCCTGTGGACAATTGGGATTAACGGGATTAAGTGCCTTGCCCAAGGATACAACGAGAGGGTGGGATATGGGTTTGAAAAACCACACTCTCGTTTTCCATCAGATCGAATTGAAGAAGTCAAAAATAATGGTATCGGGTCTATTTTCGTGTTTGGTTTATAATAACGTTTTTTACCACATAATCACCGTCAAAGAGCTCATTATAAACTAACGCTCTATTCACGTGTCTAATATAGGCTTGGCCTCAGAAGTAAGCATCGACGTGTATAACATTTTAAGTCAGTTGGTTTCGGATCTTCTCCAATATATCATTAACTATTTACCTAATATGAATAGCAGACGACATTTGCAAAGACATTTCCCGAATAACTGAAGAAAAAAAATGTTTTGCCTCGAAAACATAACTTATGAGCTGCAATGAGGGTCCGTAACTTATGTTTTCGAGGTGAAAGGTGAAAAAAATTGGTTGGCGACTTTTATAAACTGCGCTGGCCTTTTCTAGTTGTTCCAGTCGTTGCGATAGGTAAATGGTTAAAATATAGTAGTCACATTAATTTTAAAATTAGTCACGATTTGATATAATATCAAATTTCTGAACGTTGTTCGGTAAAATCGATGTGAGATTTAGTAAACCTCAGCTCAGATCGATTTGAGTGAACGAGGTTCAGACAATTTATCAAAATAGTGACTCATCAGACTGATTGGAGACCATCTATTACTTCAATCGAAGGACAAGTAGCTTTACAAAAGAGAATAGAAGCATGAGTTTGGTGAGATTTTATGAATCCCATTTTAGACTGACCGGCTAGAACAATCAGCTGACCGTACTTGAATGTGCCTTGGCTAACTAACCTTACATAAGTCTGATGGTAGTATGTAACTTCATTTTTCCTCAGAGTGTCAGTACTTCTAGCTTTCCAAATAGTATAAGTATATACAGAAGTGGGTTGAAACCTCAATGATAGCGAAACCACGATTTACCCAAATGAACCTTTGCCTTATATAAACGAATAACACATTCACCCTTTGAACACGAAAGACCGCCTTTCCGGTCCAGGATAGTGATATAACCCGTCTTCATTAAGTAGATAGTAGCTCGGTGAATTTGTGTGGTAGACCAATCAAGATTTTCAACGTGAGGCCCTAAGGCTGCACTTTGACAATATTCATTGGTCTTACTCCAAGTAACGAATATAGACTCTTCCAATTGATGACACTGGGAGCGCGGTGGCTCAGTGGTAGACTGTTGGACTTCTATGCTGGAGGTCACGAGTTCGATCCCGGCCGGGACGACCCGCGTTGTGTCCTTAGGCAAGGCATTTTCTCCCGGTTGCCTACATGGGGGCAAGATGACGCCTTGTACTAAGGCGTACTGCACGTCGATGGTACACATGTCTTCAACCGTTGTAACCCTGCTTGAGCGAAGCTTGAACAGAGTTAGAATGTTGAGGAGCTGACAGCTGCTCGTCGATGCTCGATGGTTCTCTCCGGATACTACGGCTTCCTCCACCCGTAAAACTGTCACGGTCACGATTTGCCATTGTACGTAAGAATGTGACCTAAACACCAATAAATAAATAAATAAATAAATAAATAAATAAATAAATAATTGATGACACTGAACTGGCATGGATGATACCATCAGGGTTCAAAGGGTTAAACCGAGTTGTAAATAATAATATATTGATATCAAATAACCCAACTAAAATAGATTCTAAAGAGACAAAAAGCCACTAGTTTGGAAAAATATCAACTTTCAGATTTTGCTTGCATGTGAAGGAGCATGTTAAAAAAACACCACATGCAAAGTGTCGGGCGCCAGAAACAACAAAAAATTACTTGAATCTATGATTAAGAAACTTTGTAGACGAATTTGCAGAAGATACGACATTGCCCAGATAAACGAATTTACCCGAAGTAATCAGATGTAAACAGAAAACCGCGTGATATAATTTATGATGCATATGGAAATAATTGAATACCCCAGCTGCAATAAGAATATTTGATCGCCACAAACAACAACTGTGCATTATTTTGGCACTAACTTCATATTAGCAGATCAAAATCTTCGTATTATTTCAAATGAAGTGCAGTTTGCTTCCAATAAAACCCACCGAATGGGTATTGACAACAGCAAACCAAGACTAGACTTTATGATTCTGGAGAATCATGGCTTTTCCCGATGAGATTCCATGATTTTTCATGACCCCACAGTGTCTGATGAATTGTTTTTAACTGCCTCACTGAAGTTCCTTCATTGATGTTATGAGAAAAGTGAAGATAGTAGTCTCAAATGACACAGTTTGATAAAAAATTGTTTAGGTAAAAACCATCATTAACGGTGGAGTGAGTTAAGGTCAATATCGTCGTCCAACAAGTCAATGACCGACAAAAGGAGTTATGTTTGTTTGACACATACTCACTGAGTGCTGTGTCAATTTAAAAATGGTCCATTTTATCTCAAATGTATCCAAAATATTGATGTCTGGCAGCTTGTATAGGGTTAACAAGTGCCAACAGGAATATTTATTCATGCAACTTGTAATGTCACACCAAGAACTGTGAATGGCTATTTTTTCTTTAAAATCTACAAGATGTTTTCAGAGAAATCCAGGGAGAACAGGAATTTTAAGCTTTTGATGGGTATCATTGTTTATCCAGCCCAAAACGGGTTAAGTGTTGTTTTTGGAATACTCTTATTACTTCCAAAAATAATTCTCAGTGAATTCTGCTTCCACTTATTTTGATCTCTCCTCCCAACTTCAGGTGCTGTGGGTACGCAAACACAGCCTATTTTATCAACATTTTGATGTTTGAGAACCTGCATAGGGTTAACAAATGTTTACAGGAATATTCTGTACATGCAACTTGTAATGTTACACTAAGATATGAGAATGGCCATTTTTTCCTGAAAATCTACGGGATGTTTTTAAAGAAATCCTCAGATAACATGAATTTTTAACCTTTTGAGGGGTGTCTCTCTTTAACCAGCTCTAAAGGGTTAATGCTTGGTTTTGTGAATATCTTCATTACTTACAAAAATGATCGACGGTGAATTCCACTTCCAATGAAGGAGGTTATGTTTATCTCGTAGGTACACATTTGGTGTTATGGTTGCCCAAGAACAGCCCATTTTCTCCAAATGTCAATGCTTGGCAGCCTCTGGGGGGTTAACAAATGGTTACCGGAACATTTTGTTCATGCAACTTGTAATGTCACTCGAAGACCTGCGAATGGTTAATTGCTCTTGAATTTTTTTTTTTGAGAAATCCACAGAAAACTGGAATTTTAAGCTTTTAAGGGGTATATCTCCTTAACCAGTTAAAAATGGGTTAAGACCTCGATTTTTGAATACATTTACTACATTACAAAAATGTTTCACTGTCAGTTTTGCGCCCGGTAAAAGAAGTTACGTTTCTCTGTTGTATTCCCATTTGATGTTGTTGTTGTTGTTCAAAAACAGACTATTTTTTCAAAATTTTGACATTTAGCAGCCCATGGAGGGTTAACAAATGCTTACCGGAATAATTTATCCAATCAATTGGTAATGTGACACCATGACCTATCAATGGCCATTTTCTCTTGAAAACCCTACCAGATGTTTGTAAAGAAATCCAGGGAAAACATAAATTTTTAAGCCTTTGATGGGTATCACTATTAACAACCACAAAATGGGTTAACGATTGATTTTTTGAATACCCTTATTACTTACAAAAATGGTCTTTGGTGAATTCCACTTCCAACAAAGGAGATTATGTTTATTTCTCAGGTACACGTTTGGTGATGTGCGTGCCTGAAAACATCCCATTTCAACAAAATTACGATGCTTGGCAGCCTCTAGAGGGTTAATAAACGCTCACCGGAATATTTTGTCCATGCAACTTGAAATATCACACAAAGACCTGCGAGTAGTCAATTTTTCTTGAAAACCTACAGGATGTTTTCAGAGAAATCCACAGAAAATGGGAATTTTAAGATTTTAAGGGGTCTCTCTCTTTAGCCTGTCCAAAATGGGTTAAGACTTCGACTTTTGAACACCCTTACTACTTACAAAAATGTTTGCGTATAGATTGTGCGCTCGATAAAAGAAAGCACGTTTCTTTGAGGCGTACCCATTGGGTGCTGTTGGCGTCCAAAAACAGCCCATTTTATCACAATTTTGACTTTTAGCAGCCCGTGGAGGGTTAACAAATGCTCACCGCAGTATTTTGTCCATGCAGCTTCTATTGTCACACCAAGGCCTGGGAGTGACAGATTTTTCTTGAAAATCTACAAGACTCGTTTAGAGAAATCCATGGAAAATACAAATTTTTGAGCTTTATGGGGGTATTGCTGTTTAACCAGCCCAAAACGGGTTAACGCTTGGTTTTTTGAACACCCTTATTACTGACAAAAATGATCCTCGGTGAATTCCACTCCCAGCAAAGAAAGTTATATTTATCTCTCGTGTATTGTTTGGGTGCGGTGGAGGCCTGAAACTGGCCTATTTCATCAAAATTTCGATGTTTGGCAGCCTGTGGAGGGTTACCATATGCATCGCCTGATATGTTGTGTGTATCAAAGGGCGTGTCACAGACAGGTCTAGCAATGACGAATGTATAAAAAAAATCTACAAGACGTGTTTCGAGAAAGTGCCGATAAACCCCAATTTTGGCAGTTTTTTGCCAATTCTGAGAAAATAAGGGTTAAATCGAAAATTCCGCTTGGGTACATTTTTAGATTTTGTGCCCCTCTATGCGTGTGCAAAATTTCGTGAAGATCGGTTCGAAAATGGCTTCTGAATCGTACGGACAAAATGTGTGGAAAAAAAAAAAAAAAAACCCCAAAAAACCCCCCCCCCAAAAAAAAAAAAAAAAAAAAAATAATAATCCGTAGAAAAACAATAGTCTTTTCCAGAGGGAAAAGCCTAATAATGTACACAAACTTCAGATTTGTCGTTCTGTGAGACCTAATTTCGACGAAAATGGAAAATTGAGCTCTGTCGGAAATTTCCGTGAGTAATCGGATAACAAGATCGGGTTGAAACACTTTTGCATAGTTTTTCGATAAAGCCAGTAAATTCTCGCCTTCAAGTTAATTTATTTAATTGAAACGAGCGTGTTCATACGAATGCTTTATGATACATAAAGATAATGTTTTGTCAAATGGTCAACACACTTGTTTTCGAATTCGAGGCTTATTGTCCCTTTAACCCTTTACCCAACGTAACGGGAAAAACCGGCCAGCGCTATTCTCAAAAACCGCCAACTAATTTTCATTATTTTTTCATTTTTTGTCTCAAAAACATAGGTTATGACCACTCGTTGGAACGAGCTCGTCGAGCTCGTTCCAATGAGGGGTCATAACCTATGTTTTTGAGACAAAAAATGAAAAGCATTAGTTATTCAAGAATTTTTTTTTTGCAAGTGTCGCCTGCTTTTCATGTTAAGTAAAGGGTTATTAGAACTAACATACGGAAATTTTTCTTTATTTTTTACTGGTGTCATAGGTGTTTCAACAACAATTACTTGCTTCTAAATTTCGACCTCCTCCGCTCATCTAATAATTTCAAGGGAGACTACTTTATCGAAAGTCAATTTTCACGACAAGAAAAGTCAGGGACGTTTCACCTGTTCATCACACACTGAACAAAGATTTACCTTATCGGAATAATGTTTTTTAGTTGGATTTCTTCATACGCTAAATTACCCAGTAGCTGAGCATATCAATGTAACAACTCGTTCCAACGAGGGGCCATAACCTATGTTTTTGAGGCAAAAAATGAGAAAAAAAATAGTTATTCAAGAATTTTTTTGGAAGTGTCGTCTGCTTTTCATGTTAGGTAAATGGTTAAGGCTATAAGTCTATAAGATACTTATACTTAAATCTGCCCGAGGAAGACAATTTCAAAACTTGACGATAACGTAATAATAAAATATAGACAATATTTCACTGCTGGAATTCGAGTACGATTTTTATCCGCGAGTGGGGCGCGCTGGGGATTATTTCACGAGGCGGCCCACGAGATGATAATTATCCTTATTTGTTTTCCCCAAACAATCCTTTATAATTGATTCAACTCATCCGATTTGTAAACAATAAAAAAATAGTTTGTCATCGCTTGGAGTGGAATACGATGCTGGGAGTGGAATACCATTTTCGGCGAGTGAGGGTGGGAATATGATTTATGGCTGGTGAAGAAAAACGAATTAAAATAAAATAAAAGTATTTATTGAATGTCAACAACGCAGACTACCCGCACCTTGGAAGATACTATGGGCAAATGATTCATATAATTAATGTTTATTTTGCCCTTTCATTGGAACATGACGTATAATGTACTCACAACAACCGAACAACAATAAACCTTGGGTGTTTTGACCTCCTCACATGTTAAAACTGTCCAGTGATGTACAGTGCGGCCGCCGTTGCCTGTCACTTTCCACGGGTGGACAATATTTCCACGAACGCAATAATATTAGATTCCAAACATTATTTACAGGAATAATCATCAAAAATTTAATTGAACACCGGTGGTTCTTTTATTGAAATTTTGCTGCTGATACTTTTTATTACCTGGTAAACGCGTGTGAGGACACCACTGCCCATGCGTGGATTACGACCAGTCCACGACGTCTGTACTGTAGAAATGAGCTTGTTTTGTAAGTTTGCTTCATGTGTTTTTTAATAGTTTTTTGGTACGATGACACAAAAGTTACATTTGAGTTAATTTATTTGCCTCATATTATTAGTTATACAGTTTGTTGGTGGCCTAATATGGTATATATGGTGTCAGTTAATTCTATATTGGACTCGAGCGAAGCTCGAGTCCAATATGGAATTAACTGACACCATATTAGGACACCAACAAACTGTGTAACGAATATATCTTACCGACTGCTGCATCGATGCACAGAACTAATAACAACAGCGATCAAAATTAAATGAGAGAATTCTCACAATGTGTTCACGTGTCTTTGCCTTGTTACAATTGATGGGAGAGTGCCTTCAGGCACTCTCCCATAAGTTGTAACAAGGCAAATTCATACATACCAAACAGTTTCATTTCGAAGGTAACATGACACACATTTACAGAATATGAAGCCCTTTAAGTTGCCTAACCTGCACTTCAGACCAAATATGGGCTTCCGACACTCAATCTTTTAACTTGAAGCGTTTATCGGCTGCCGCCATTTTGAATAATTAATGAACAAAGGGGAGATTATCCACAGCTGTCAGCGAATATTGATGTTGACAGGCAGTGTGTGGTTTTATATGCAGTCTGCATGTGACGTCTTTGAACCAATGAAATTCCCAGATACTTGTAGGAGGTAAGAAATGATGTCCAATGAGACACAGCAGTAAGAATATTGAGTGAGGCGGCACCAATATTGTTCACAGTTCGCGTCATATGACATCGTGACGTTTTCAAATCAACTTGAATTTCGAAGCTTTGCATGGTTCTCTACATTGTACACCCCCACCCACGGATCTGCACCTGACTGCATAGCACTTATACACACTCGCACATATTATGTACAAAAATGCTTAAATGAGAACTTCATTTGAACTTAAAATTTTTTTATTTCAGCAAGACTTGACATTTTATCTGTTCGTATTGTCTTCCTCTACGGATTTCGATAACGTGCTAAGTGACGCTAATAACTTAAATGAAAGCGTATTCCTTTCTTGATATCCCGACAACAAATTTGATCTACGTGCACAAGTCTTAAAGAAACATCGACATAGTTTGAGATAAAAGGCGAATTAGAGGTGCTTTCTCGGAAGTACATCTGTCAAAACCTAAATGAATTGTGATTTTCAGTTATTTCGACAAAGGCTTTGAACCGTAATCATAGGATTCTTGTTAATCCACGCAACAAAAAGAATGGGTGCTTTAGACGTTTTCGTTATCTCAACCCAAAGCCATAAATCGCATGGAAATCGGTCGTTTGAAACCTTATTAAAGAAATATTGCTTGAAACAAGATAAACTACATGCCATTAGAAGATCATTAGCACAAGCTGTGTTTATTTTGCCCTTTCATTATTAAAGGGATTTTTTAGCTATTCGATACTGCAAGCCAGAAAATTGGCAATAGGATAACAAGGTGATGTCGAATGTCAACAAAACACCAGAAGAATATTTTGAGATGACTTGGGGGAGGGGGCAGACATAGCAGCTATATTGCAGTTGCTTCATGGTCGGACAATACATTCAGAGTTTGAACATTTTTAAAAGAAAATCTGTGTTGAGATACTGGAAGCACATATAAAAAGTTGGTGGCAAGATAATGACCTCATCTTATTTGCATGCTCTTCGAATTCAGCCTGGAGTAAATGATATTCTAATACTAGATATTAGTCTTGTTACAATTTATTGGAGAGTGTTTAACCCGTTGAATCCTGGTGGTATCTTCCATGTCAGTTCCATGGTAGCATTAGGAAGAGTCCATATTTATTATTTGGGGGGGTAGACCAATTAATATTTTCAACGTGCAGCCTAATGGCTGCACGTTGAAAATATTTATTGGTCTACACCACACATTTACCTTGCAGTCATTCCCCTTAATGACATTATGACGTAGCTTGTGACCCGGCCGAAAAAACGGCTTCTGGAGTTCAAAGGATTAAGGGCGCTCACCAAGAAATTGTAACAGAACATTTATCGATGGATACATTACAACTGCACAAAATTATGTGTCGCTAGATAATATTTTCTCGATAGCCTGCAAAAGAATTCCTGGTTTTCATCACCCATAATACAAAGATCAGATAAAATGCTTTTTGAATGTTCAGACCGAGACGTGATTTCATCTGTTGGAGAGTGTGAGTGTGTCTGTGCGCATGTCACAGACTGGAGGTTAGGGGTCTGTCTCCAGTTGTCTATGTGATCTTGTTTTCAGTCAAAGACTGGGCATACCATAGAACAGTCTTCCTGGCTACCACATTTGTTTGACCACATATGGCGGCCTGAAGGTAACATCGTTTTGTTCTACACACTCTAAAATCAGTCGAGTTAAAAATAACCCAAATCAACTGGGTTGAGTGAATATGAACCCAATTAGGTTCATATTCACCCAACCCAGTTGATTTGGGTTAATTTTTAACCCAACTGATTGTAGAGTGTAAGCCCCTTTTTGTAGATTACAAACACCAGTATTGTGGGTGATGTTGACAAATAGAGTGATTCGTGTAGATTCCTCTGGCGACACTCTGTTGTCACGTGTGTTGTTTACCTTTTCCACTGATGTTGAAATATCAAAATTTCAAGCTGCAAATTTTACCCATAATCAAAGTAGGAATTTAACCAATTCAACCCTGTATGGCAGAGCTCATTGAGCATTGTCAAACAGGATGAAATCGCCTGTCCTCCCAGTTGCTTCATGGGAAAGATTTGCTACTTGTAATCTCGGTATTTTGACAACAGTGGAGAGGGTAAACAACATATAATGTTCCAATAAGAGTAAAATCCTCGCCCTCTGATTGGATGGGAGCTGGCGTAGTTTCTTTTATGTTTACGGCTCCAGTAGCAAATGTTACCGCCTGACGTCACCGCGCGAAATATTTGAAATGACGTCGCCCGTTTCGAAATTGCTTCATCAACGGAGTGACTAGAAAACCGCATCATTTTTCTGGATGTTTCACACATGCAGCAGACAGGGTTCCGGATGAAGTGTTGTTTAAATTACAAAACGATTTACGATTTGAACTAAGATGGAATGAGTTTATCTGGTTTATTGATTATTTATCCAGTGCCGTCGAGGGTACAAAAGAGGTTTATTTACTACACATGTGATCGTTAAAGGTTGCCTTGCAGAAGGCAACTTTTAACGATCACAAGTTTAGTAAATAAGCCTCTCGTGTTTCACAATGTAGTGTTTGGGATATGAATAGTGTCTTATTGGAACATATACGTTGTTGTGATGAGTTGACGGTAACATAGTCTGACGTTTGAGGCTCGGAGCGTATGTTCAACCTCGACGCTTCGCATCACGGTTGAACTTAAGCTCCGAGCCACAAACTTCAGATCATGTTATCACAATTCATCACAATAATTATAATATAACTGCCTTACCTGCCCCCAAGTCAACAGTGTCTTGGGGGATAACTTCACGAATCCACTGTTTCATCAGCATAATTCACAGAACTGGACTGTGTAATTTACAATATTGTAATCGGAGAATCCACACATTCGTAGTACACTCTCCACTGAAAATTATTTTAAGAAAAATATTCCACAAAAATAAAAACATGATGATGTGTGAACAGCAAACTAATCTAAGTTTTATGGCGTTTTATTCTCCAGTTGAACAATTTCGTTTGACTGAAGATTGTTGAAGTTGGAACGCGAATGTTCTTTGAGACATTACAATTGAAGAATTTACCCTTCATAGTCTGTCCTCCATGGAATTGTCTCGTATTCCAACGTTAATACGTACCTTAACAAAATTGTCTTTATTGTTGATTATATGATTGTGAATATTTTTCAACTTTTTTGTTAATATGGAATGAATAAATGTTGAAAGTATTGGGATCCATGAACTTGAGATTTCTGAATAGCAGATTGTAATAAAGTCGAAAATTATTAATGTTGTTACATTGATATGCTCAGCTACTGGGTAATTTAGCGTATGTAGAAATCCAACTAAAAACATTATTCCGATAAGGTAAATCTTTTTCAGTATGTGATGAACAGGTGAAACGTCCCTGACTTATCTTGTCGTGAAAACTGACTTTCGATAAAGTAGTCTCCCTTGAAATTATTAGATGAGCGGAGCAGGTCGAAATTTAGAAGCAAGTAATTGTTGTTGAAACACCTATGACATCAGTAAAAAATAAAGTAAAATTTTCGTATGTTAGTTCTAATAACCCTTTACCAAAATGAAAATCAGACGACACTTGCAAAAAATATTCTTGAATAACTAATGTTTTTCATTTTTTTGTCTCAAAAACACAGGTAATGACCCCTCATTGAAACGAGCTCGTTCCAGCGAGGGTCATAACCTATGTTTTTGAGACAAAAAATGAAAAAATAATGAAAATTAATTTGGCGATTTTTGAGAATAGCGCTGGCCGGTTTTGGTCGTTACGTTGAGTAAAGGGTTAAACGAAAACAACAGACATCTCTCTGTTCACTTTAGCTCTTTGTTTAGCACAATGTATTTTTACAAGTTCAATTAAAGGTTTTTATTCTTCCCAGAAGAGGAATAAGCAAATCTCACCCCTGGACGCTTATGTTAATGGAAAGGAAGTGTCCGTATCATGCGTCACGATGCGCACACTGTTAGAACATGAAAAGCTTGGGAAAACGTCGTATTCTTATTTTTAAATGGATTTCAACAGAGACTAATAGTCAAACGTTGAAACTGATTGGCGAAAAATGGTAAAAAGCCAGCTTCTGTATTTTATACTACTCTTCGGAAAAATACCTTAAGTGTGTGACCTGATTACACATCGATGTAACAAATTCGTTAAAATTTCGAAACGAAATTTCAATTTTTATTTTTCTCATGCCCTTTGTGTTAAATTTACTGACAGCCTTTGGAAATTACAGAGTGCTAGCTTTCCTGCAAATCTCTTCCAATGACGAAAATAGTCAACCATGAGTTGAGAAGCCATATTTTACCGCACTGTATAGCGTGGTGTTGAGATCTAATGTCATAATGTCTCCTAGAATCTCCATTGAAATTTGAGCAGGTCGAACAAACGCTACCAGAGTTGACGTCCGTGGAGCACAATTGTCAGCGAAGAAATTTCTCAAAATCGGTTCCGTCAATCTCATAAATTTGTCCGAGGGTTTAAAAATTGAAAGAAAACCTTTCTAACTTAACCCTTTGAACCATCGTTTCCTGGATTGGTATCGCCTTCGTGTACACTTACAGTGAGATAGCCCAGTCCAATATCAATATACAGAGAGGATAAAATAATAACTGCAGTCTGCAGCCGTCTGGCTGCAGACTGCAGTTATTATTTTATCACGAATGCCCCGTGTATAGACCTTTTATAATAAGTCAAAAACGGGACGAAATTATTCCTTGAACCGAAAAATCGCTCTTACGAGTTCGAAGGGTTATATAAGTAAATTACATATTCAATGTATGAATATCGGGTTGGAACCTCGATTCATCACTTTCACTCGAGAAGTCGAAAACAACTTAGAGACTTATACTGCAACAGTGACAATAAATACCCACAAAGCGTTTTGAGTACAGTCATGGTTGCTGAAGGTCATAAAAATTAAGAGTAGAATGCACCGCGGATGATCAAAAGGGTCAGTTGTAGTATGTAACAGTGATGAACTGCAAGGGACTAAGGGTAAAAGACTTCGGAACGCCTCGGGAGGTATTGCTAACGAATTTCTGATTGAGGCTGTATAGCAAAGCAGAAGAGGCGTGTTGATAATATTGTTGCTTTGAACATTTATGCTTTGGAGGTCTGCGGGAGAAGGGTAAAGAGTTTAGCCGGTGAACGAGACCTCAGTCATGAAATGAAGGAGAACTGTTAAAGTGATATAAACTGAGATAGTTGCGGTATTAACCCCAGAAGGAGAGTGTCAGTGTTAGATGTATTTGAACTGTGATGTACGCGAATGCCAGCGCAAAAAAGTCACGGGAGTGAACCGAGGTATACTGCGTGAACAAACAACACGTGAACAAAGTCGCTACGACATGCTGACACTTTGCCGAATCGTCCCCTGAGTCCAATGTGTGGGCACATAGAACACATTGGAACTCAGGGGACGGAATATTGGCTAATAAATTATGAGCAGTTGAATCAAGTGCCTTCTCATTGAGTCCTTTCTGTAATTTCTGGAAACAGTTGTGAGTAATGACCTATTTTAAATTATATACATACACATAATAAATTGTTTGCGGTGAACCATCGACAATAAACTTTTAATACTTAAAGTCACCGATACCTCCAGGGGACATGACGAGCCCCAAATGCATCAAATAAATTGTTTGGGGTGGACCATCCACGATAACCTTTTAATACTTAAAGCCCTGATACCTTCAGGAGACGGGACCAGCCTCAAGCAGATGCAAATAAATTGTCAGGGGTGGGCCATCTTCGATAACCTTTTAACACTTAAAGTCACCGATACCTTCAGAGGACGGGGCTGGCCTCACAAATAAATTTCTTGGGTGAACCATCGTCGATAACCTTTTAATACTTAAAGTCACCGATACCTTCAGGGGACAGGACCAGCTTTATAAATAAATTACTTGGGGTGGACCATCGTCGATAACATTTTAATACTTAAAAGTCACTGATGCCTTCAGGCGACGGTACCAGCATCACAAATAAATTACTTGGGGTGGACCATCATCAATAGCCTTTTAATACTTAAAGTCACTGATACCTTCAGGGGACGGGACCAGCTTCAAAAATAAATTACATGGGTGGACCATCGTCGATAACCTTTTAATACTTAAAGTCACTGATACCTCCAGGGGACGGGACCATATTTACAAATAAATTACTTTGGGTGGACCATCGTCGATAACCTTTTAATAACTAAAGTCACTGATACCTTCAAGGGACAGGGTTGGCCTCACATATTAATTGCTTGGGGTGGACCATCGTCGATAACCTTTTAATACTTAAAGTCACTGAAACATTTAGGGGACGGGACAGCCTCAAATACATGTAAAGCAATTGTTTGGGGTGAACAATCTTCGATAACCTTTTAATACATAAAGTCACTGATAAATTCAGGGAACGGGACCAGCCTCACAAATAAACTGCTTGAGGTGGACCATCGTCGATAATCTTTTAATTTTTAAACCAATAGAAACCCTGAAATTCATACACTGATCTAACTAATGCGAATTTTGAGGATGTCTTCACTGTTACATATAAAAGCTTATTATCCAGGTCTCGTTTTGGTAATGTATACCGCGTGGTAAAACAAGCCTATATGGAATTTGAAGAGAATACACATTGGTTGTGGCATATCAATGAGCCGGTCCCAATGATATTTCACACCCACGTGCTTTAAAACAAGGAGATTGTGTGATATATGAAGTACTGCAGTGAGAGCAATTTTGAAGTTTAGATAAGAAAATAACAGAACTTGCAACACCTTAAATTACACGTTTCATATGTGTATATATTAGCCGGATTGCCCTATCTTCGGGCTAAGAGACAAAGGCAAATATTTTTCGTATACAGAGAGATCCATTTTTATTTCCGCGCCAAGATTCGAGCTTATCAAATCGAATGCACCTCCATCATGGAGAATCTTCTCTTCTCAGCCGCCTGAAAATGAGAACGCGATGAGCATACCGGCATTCCTTCTTTCAAGGAAAAGAGATATTGCGCAAGAAAATCTTCGAGAAGTCCTCCTCTAATCCTGAAAATTTCCTAAAACCAGTTGGGTTAAAAATGAACCCAAATCAACCGGGTTGGGTAAATATGAACCCAATTGGGTTCATATTCACTCAACCCAGTTGATTTAGGTTGATTTTTAACCCAATTGATTTTAGAGTGTAGCAGCGCAAACCGTCTCGGGGGAGTTGCGATGACATACCCCACCTAGACTCATTCATCGCACCCTACACAAATTTTGATTACCAAACTACCACACTAAGAAACCTGAAAACCAGCATGTCCAGTGTCATCAGCAAAAGGTATGCTACGAAGCTCGGAAAACGTAGGTTGCTACACCTCCATATACACAATATTCCTGTAAGTTGTTGATCAATAATTATCTATGAGAGCAGGCGTTTAGTCATGTATCCATGGGGGGTGGGGGGGGGGAATTCACATGGATCTATTGGGGATCCAAAGCATTTTCATGCCGCTGGCATATCACGGAGGTCGAAGTCCTGAGCTGGGGATATGTATCAAGTTGGTGTCCGTTTGCGTTGGTGGGGCCTTCAAAAATTTCTTCGGGGGAAAATATGCTCCAAGTGGCGCAATTTGAGGCTCGAAAGAACGTCAAGCGCGGTATTTCATTTGTAGGCCTAATTTCATTAGTTTACCCCCATGCTGATCGAATAGAATTCAGGATGTTTAGGGGCAGGTGAGATTTTGGACGAGCCAAGGCTCCTCCAAGGCTACGTGACTGGATGAGAGCTACCACTGGAAGCAGTGAACACGGATTGTTGAACAGAGAACAGAGAATATAGGAAAGTATTGGTAAAACCATGTCAAGTTGGTCACGTCTGAAAATGAAAACTTATTCTTGGAAAATGTAAAATTTTATTAGACAGTACAGGATAATATATGATTTTTCTGACATCATCATGTGACATAGATGACACTGTACTCCGATGTTTTTTGACTTCAGCTTTTCTCTTCTGAATGGTAAATATTTCTCTTTCTAGGTGGTTTTGTTCAAAACAGTTGAATTGAACATATGGTCACAGAAAGCAATGGATGAATTTAACATCATTAAATCTGGCTTCTGTAGAAACAAAGTTGAAGACTCTCGCGTGACAACACTTATTTAATTAGGCAGAAGATTACGTGGGTGGCACGGTAAAAGAAAAATAATCTGATATAAAGTTTTATTTATTCAAATTTCCAAGAAATTAATTTCAAGTTTATTCTATCTCAGATGTGTGAAATGCCTCGAGGAGAATTTTCCCTGCAACGAGAGGAGTATTCAGTAAAATGTGCATTCTTGTATTAACCCTTTCAACCAAAGTGGTATCTTCCATGTCAGTTCAATGGTAGCAGTTGGAAGAGTCTATTTGATAATTTGGGGGTAGACCAATTAATATTTTCAACGTGCAGCCTTGGGGCTGCACGTTGAAAATATTGACTGGTCTACCCCACACATGCAATTCGCACCCATCTTACTGAATGAAATTATGATGTATCATGTTCCTGGCCCGTCAAACCGGCCTCTCGCGTTTATGGGGTTAACCATCACAATTTGGACTTTCGTTTTCAAACGGGTGCGAATTGAATACTTTGATTTCACATCCAACGTATTTATTTATTGGCGTTTGAGGTCACATATTTCTGCACAATGCCTAATCGTGACTGCAACATCGATATAAAGCCACGTTTAGCCAACGTTTATATCCATGTTGCTCATATTTGGGGACTTCCACTCCAAGCAATGGTTTCTGGGTCATTATGTTATCAGTAGAACAGAGCTTGGTACTAAATTAGGTTGGAATTTAACCATGAAAAATAATCTTTCTTATTCGTTTCTTCACTAATTATAGCGACACCTGCCATTGATTGTTGGAAAGATATCTGTGAGAGCATTTTCAAGAATCATTGTCAGGGCATGGTATAATCAAAGGGGCTGTAAACCAAGAGGGGGTGTTAGAGAGAGAGACTTCAGACTCCCCTCACTTTTGGGCCAACAAAGCTCACAATATTTAAAAATAATGAACAAAATAAGCTTAATTGCTTGTTACTCTACTGGACATCCTAAATACCAAAGAACTTACTTTTAATACGGCGATTGTCCGAGTTTGGGTCCTCGGGTGGGCGGCGGAGTAGTGACTTCCCCAATGGTGTGCCAGAGTAAACAATGTAGGCCTATTGTGCTTTTTGGACGATTTTAGGGATTCAGTAGACTACCGGTACCAGATCGGTGTCGGTTGTCCACTAACCACCGAAAATCGATCAGATTGCGTCTTAACCCTTTACCTAACACGAAAAGTGGACGACACGTGCAACAAAATTCTTGAATAACTAAATATTTCCATTTTTCGAATCAAAGATATAGCTTACAAGCTCGTTCCAATGAGGGGTCATAAGCTATGTTTTTGAGACAAAAAATAATGAAAATTGAAGGGTTATTGTTGTGAATAACGCTGGTCGGTTTCGGCAGTTATATTGGGTGACGGGTTAAGTCACGATTTCTTTACATACTTTTGTACAAGAGAAGGTCCCGCAATCCCCGCTTATATTTCATCGGAATCACTGAAGGAAGAATGTAAAACGATATGCATATGACCGTGCAACTAAATTCGACTTGTTAACAAAATTGAAGGGCACCACTTTCTTGTGAAGTATAGAGGGAATTCCCAGACCACTTTCGCCTACAAACTGTTGCCCCCACATTTTTATTCTCCTTGGAGATATATTCTTTAAAAATCGCTT
Source organism: Pictodentalium vernedei (assembly GCA_031216915.1). Classification (NCBI taxonomy): domain Eukaryota; kingdom Metazoa; phylum Mollusca; class Scaphopoda; order Dentaliida; family Dentaliidae; genus Pictodentalium; species Pictodentalium vernedei. The sequence goes on along the minus strand of CM062291.1, from coordinate 264,153,397 downwards.
AAATGGGATTTTCTTGTGGTTTTTAGTGAGACGAAGGCGCGGATTGCATTATTGCTGTGGCTCCTTCCATGAGTCGTACACATCACTGCCGAATGACCGTGACCAGCCGACGTATCCATGAGACATTTCAATCAGTAAATTCAAACTCCGCGCACATATAACCAAGTGTTAGTCTTGAGGTTAAAAATGAAGAGAAAAAACGAGAATTATGCTTGTGCAACCTTTTGCCGCCCAAGCTATATATTACACAAAAATCAAATTCAATTCCATATACTTCCCCTTAGCATATTATGCCATGATTTATGTGTGTATTCAACTTTACACGATACAAACATATATTGAGAGATATGCTAGGTACACCACGTGTGAAGCCCGGCGTACGTGTAAAAACGTCATGTAAGAGCGCATCTGATTGGTCGTTACGCATTTAGAGATGTGCTCGGCACACCATACGTGGAACCCGTCGTACGAGTAAGAACGCCATGCAAGAACGCATTTGATTGTTAGTTATGCATTGAGAGATATCTAGGTACACCACACATGGAGCCCGACGTATGTGTAAGAACGTCATGCAAGAACGCATCTGATTAGGCGTTAAGCACTGAGAAATATGCTATGTACACCACGTGTGGAGCCCGACTTACCTGTAAGAACGCCATGCAAGAACACATCTGATTGAACGTTACGCATTGAGAGGTATCTAGGTACACCACGCATGGAACCCGGCGTACGTGTAAGAACGTCATGCAAGAACGCATCTGATTAGGCGCTACGAATTGAGAGATATGCTATGTACACCACGCGTGGGGCTCGACGTACGTGTTAGAACGTCATGCAAGAACGCGTCTAATTGATCGTTACGAATCTGAGTGATGTTATGGCGTGAATCAAATCCTTCGACAAAAAACAGTACCAAGCAAGAATGTAAACAGACCCCGGGCGGCGATGTTTTTCTTTTAAAATATTATCTTCATTCACTTAATTCAAGTTTAGTCGTTGTATAACAACAGAAAACAATTCTGTACGGGAGACAGAAATCAACGACCATTGATGGAGTTTTTTTCTGTATTTCACGCGCGCCCTCGGCGCACGTGAAATACAGAAAAAATCCAACTCGCTTCGTTGATTTGCAGTCCTCCGTGCTCCACCCTCGTTTTGTTATGTCTTAATATGGAAAATATTTAAATATTTATTCATTAGTATTTAAGGTCACATATTTCTGCACAATGGCTAATCAATACCACGACAGTTTTACGAGGAAGCCGGAGAACCCGGAGAGAACCACCGAGCAACGGCGAGCAACTATCAGATCCGCAACATACTAACTCCACAGAAGCAGAACGTCTTAGTACACAACGCCACCGTGCCCCCACGTAGGCAATGGGGGTGAAGTGTCTTGTCCAAGGACACAACGCGGTCGCCGTAGGTGGGATTCGAACCGAGGAACTCTCGGCCTGCAGCCTGCACCTCTACCTACTGAGCCACCACGCCCCCAATATGGAGAATAAATTCATACATAAATAAATTTAAATAAAAAAATAAAATTCAAATTAAAAAAAAAATTACAAAAAATAAAAAAAACACAATAAAGAGAGATTAACGGTCTGCACACTGATGTCAAACTATCGATTTTTCAAGTATGTTTTCCCACAATGCACTAGGAATTAACCAATTCAGTTTTGTTTTGCAAAGGCCACTGAGCTCAAACAAAGGTGAATTTCTAAAATTTGTATGGAAAAGGTATCAGTTTGAAATTTTGACTTAGAGATACCAGAGTGCAGAGTGTTAATAATCGTGTATCTATTCAGAAGCTGATAACCCTTTACCTAACGTAACGGCCAAAACCGGCCAGCGCTATTCTCAAAAATCGCCAATTAATTTTCATTATTTTTTTCATTTTTTTGTCTCAAAAACATAGGTTATGACCCCTCGTTGGAACGAGCTCGTCGAGCTCGTTCCAACGAGGGGTCATAACCTATGTTTTTGAGACAAAAAATAAAAAAAATGAGCTATTCAAGAATTATTTTTGCAAGTGTCGTCTGCTTTTCAGGTTAGGTAAAGGGTTAAAACAACTACAGCAGTAATAGGTGGAAAAAAGTGTAGACTAAATTCAAGAAAAGTTCACCTCGGGTTTTACGATTACTGAATCATTTCACACAGGCGATAGAAATAAGTAAATTTATTCATAGTCGATTTGACAAGCGGAAAACTAACGTAGGACCCTTCTGACACTTCAAATATTGATACATCATGCATGGGTTGGGGTATAGTGATGCGAGTGTGTATTGGCGTGTTGGTGCGCATCTCTGTGTGGGTCTGGTATTGTGAATGTGCCTGCATGAGTTTAAGATACATCTCTCTTATTCATTTATTCAGGTTTTTTTTCGCTGTTTCATATTTTTGCTTGTTTCTAATTTTTTTTATATATCTTGTTCGCTTTTTAATTTGTCAAACCTTTACATTTATTTATGGTTGCGAGACTAAGTATTTTATATTATTTATGATATTATATTCCACTAATATTCAAATATATTTAATATTATAAATTTTATAAGATTCTTTTATGATTAAAGACACATAAATCTTAATCTTTCAAACATATTTGAAAGAGCACATTACATGTTTGACTTGAATCAATGTGCCGTCGGAGGCGAAGTCATGGATAGATTACTTGGGTGAGTCTTGCACCGCCACGCACACTTTTCGTGAAGAATGTCACCTTTGTATTCAAGCATGGCCGGAAATCCACGACACGTACTCTCATCAGGGTCTAATAGTTCTTGTCTCATTTTGTTTCTGGAAACTTAACTATTAGGGAAATACTCATAGTGCTCAAATTGACATATAGATTCAAAACGTTTCCTATGAGAAAACCCTGGCTCCCATATATGGGGAATTAGCCCACTTAATTCGTTTCTAGGCAAAATGAAGGGTTGAGAGGAAAAAGGATTTTTCTGCTGCCATTGCAGCAGAAAAATAGTTTGTCCCCTCATTTGATTTAACTTGGCAACGTCACTGCGTACAAGGCAACTACAGCGCTCTGTGATTGGGCAATGAAAATATCCATTTTTGCTCAAATCAAATCTCGAATCATCGAACAAAGGATATTAAATTTAATCTCAAACCACACGTCGAGAGAGACTGTACTAGACAGTCACTTGTGACAGGCGCTACTAGGCGAACATCAAAGAGATTCCGCAATTATCCGGCATCGATCTACTCGCAGCTTCTTTCTTGTGTTCTAAGGAGAAGCCTAAACGGTTATCTTGTCCGAAACAACGATCTTGCCTTATAAGCTTCAAACAAAAGACACTCGTTTTGCCACCCAAGGTAATCAGTCACCTAATTATATGGTAATTAATGCCGATTATCTCCTATTCGTAAGTAAATAACGTGGTGCGCTTGGTGTGGTATGGACAACGTCAATTCCTGTCAAGGGACTGTCAGAAGTGTCAAAGTGTAGCAAACTTAAAATAATTTGAAAGAGAGTTTTAAATTAAGATACGCGACCAAGTTCAAGAGTCAGTTAAAATGAGAATTAATATCCTCGAGATCAAATAAGAGTCGGGGATTTTCTCGAAACATCCCTTCCAGTCTCAAGGCGTGTAAGACTGTGGGTCGTAGGCGAGGAGCTGGGATGTCCGTGCTATAAGTTAGAGGAGGTGCCGCATCGGTGCGAAGTATAGGCACATTGTAATGTAAGGGGAGCCACAGAGCTCATGTTTAGAGTAGGAACAGTCGCTCGCCAAGTCGGTAGCCATAGATGAGTGTGGGATCAGAAATAGGAAGTACGAGCTCGGGAGCTCGCGAATATTTGCATTTAGGTAGACGGTATTACCTGTTGTAGAAGGCAATCCGCACGTAGACAGAGCAGGCTTTGCCTGTATGAACATTATTCTAAGATAAATGTAGGGAGCACTTAACGCCATAAGTGGCGACTGCTTGAGGGAAAAGCGTCCAGTCAAATGACGATACATTAGTGGCCATGCGACGACAGAGGTAGAGTGACAATTCGTCACATGTTAGAGCAAAGGTGTCCGGTAAAGAGACAATACATCAGTGGCCGCGCGACGGCACTGACAGAGTTCCAGTTGCACGTTCATGAAAAGGCTACCAGAGCCCAGAGAAACTACATTTAGCCGAGAGGACCAAACACCAGCGACAAGGAGGAACCAACCAGCGACAACAGAGAACTCGTGCCCGCAAAGTGCCTCAAAAACTGTGTTGGTGGGGGTGTGATTGATGTTTGTGTTTTGGTAATTGGCTTTTATGTAAGTTACAAATTACCATAGTTTGTCTCTTTACATTAAAATTGTTAATTTCAGTGAACCACTGTTGATTTATGCTTTTTGAGGAGAAGTCATTGACCCCTTCAGGATAACAACCACCCCCAACAAAAACGAAACGGGCGGGTTCGACACGGTGACACATACGTTCACGCACGGATTCGGGTGACACTCCCGATGTCTAGTCTGAAGACGCAGCGTGAATCCATTTCTTCCAACAACGGCCACGCACAGTTTCCGAAGTTTACCCACTGGGGGTGGGGAATAAATCTATTTGATCCCAACTGTTATAGCTCAAGTCCCCACTAATTAAATATTCGATTCACATCATCAGGCATGCCTTCGTTGAAGATATGGCCTTGATGATGTAGTTGGAATATTAGTCAGTCGGGATTATTGCTAAAACAAACTTGAGAGTTCTTGGAAATTTATTTGTGGGTAAATACATGTAGTAATCGTGACGTATGTGCTTCCCAGCTTCCTATTTAATTACTCCAAACTGGTTGTGCTGTGCATCCAACAGCACAATCGGGTATCACAGACCTCCGTTTGAGTGACCGACTGTTTGTGTGACAAAAGTCCAAGTATCCGTCGTTTTTTTATTAACTGGTTGAGTGCAAGAATCCGCTAACAGAGCTTTCCAGAAAATGAAGGCAACAGAGCAAAAGCCAATACTTTCCTTCCTCGTGTTTCATATTCAGCCAAACTGAAATAATATTTTGTTTATGTAAATTTGTTCTATTACAAATTAATGGAGAGTGCCCGTGGGCACTCTCCAGTAATTTGTAATAGAACAAATTTTGAATAACAAATTCAGACCACGAAAAATAATCTAGCCCTTAACCAATTAAGAAAAAACTGAAAAAGTTTCGAAAAGTTTTTTTCGTTCTTTCAATTTTTTTTGTGATACCAAATTCAACTCCAACCATGACAAGGTTGAAGGACACGGAGCTGGAGAAAAGTTTCATGACATAACTTTAGACTGTCTACATAAGAAGCACTACATACAAGTAAACTTTCCTCTTTATCTACACAATTTTATGGGCTTTCTCCTCTTTTATTATGTGTTTCCAGCATGTTAAAAATCAGTTACAGTTTGTGCTCTCTGATATTTTATAATGTGTGTGGGAGAACCGTGTGCGAAGTTGTGATTGTTCGGTGTGGGTGTTTGTAAATTGGAATCGAATCGTCTGACTGATCGCGTGAAGATGAGCTTGCACGTGTGGGGGTGGTGCGCAAATGCGGTGAGATAGGTGTGCGTGTGTGTGTGTGGGGGAGTGGGGGGGGGGGGGGGTGCAGATAGACTTTTACTTTTATTGTTCACGTGTGTATCATGTATTCTCTATGTCATGTAACTATGTTTGGTACGTAAGACAATAAATAAATAAATAAATAAATAAATAAATAAATAAATAAATAAATAAATAAATAAATAAATAAAAAGTGAGTGGGCATAAGCTATATTTTTGAGGAAATATTGAAAATATAATATAATTTGTATGACGTTTTTGTGAATAGCGCTGGCTCTCTGTGTAAGAGGTTACGTACATCTCTAGTGACAAGGAGTTTTGAATTTCCAAAGAAACAGTTCAGCTCTCACAAGGTCTCTGGTGACATTTTGACGAAAAATCTTTCTTTTTCTAACGATGGTCACAGGCCAAAATCATTATAGAGAGTTATAAAATATTGACAAAACAGGGTAATATTGTACCAACTTTGCTTGCGAAGTGATCAGATTCGATCGGAAGGAATTCAAAAATAATAAACTACAACTGTCTTCCCGGCTGTTTTCTCTAGTGCCATTATAAGATCTCCTGACAAGTAGAGTCCAGCACCTGTTTTGAAAAACAAATTAAGTTTATGTCAATTTTGTCTGGATGAGATAATTTTATTGGCCGCCAGCTTCCTCTCGCGTGTCCTTTACTTGTTGTTTTCGCATTATCAACTGACAGGTTGTCGTCGATTCGTGAGACCTATTAATTTAAGACAACTTGACACATTATTAAAACTAAAAGAATAATTGTTTAAAATCGTTAGAACGTTTAACCACCTATCGACAAGAAAAAAACATAGATTTGTTGTTTGTGCGTAGTCGTGGGGGTATATAACATACATTTTCAGTCTCTTCTTGACATAGAATCGACTAAAGAGTAATATTTAAAACAAACGAAAAACAAAAAGAACCTTAAAAAAATAAAACACCCCCTCCCCAAAATAATAAAATAAAGAAACGAAAAAATAAAAATAGATAATGAATAAATAAGTTAAAATAACTAAAAAATACACAAAAATAAAATGAAAGAAGAAAAGAGCAAAAAAAAAAAATCCGCAAAAACCAAAGAAACCGAAAAAAATCATACTGAAAACGAAAAAAACCCACAACAACAACAACAAAAAAAAAAAAACCAACAACGACTCAAAACAAACCAAAAACCCCACAAAATAATAAAATAAAGAAATGAAAAAATAAGAATAAAAATAAATAAATAATGGATAAAAAAAAATTAAAATAACTCAAAAAAATACGCAAAAAAATAAAATGAAAGAAGAAAAATAACCACAAACCCCCTCCCTCCACCCCCACCCCCCACTCCCAAAAAAGACACAAAAAACAACTCGCTGATATCCACAGAACTCGGCCCGCTTCCGCTCAGCCAGATACAGCAACGCAAACATATGCTTGGTGATCAGCCTACCTTTAACAATGAGAAATACATATTATTAGTAAACGGTATGGTATTTACGGCGTCAGTTAATTCCATATTGCGTGATATCTTTACTCTCCACAATATGGAATTATCTAACACCAACATTACAAGTTATTGTAATGAATTTACAGTAACATGGTCTGAGGTTTGAGGCTCGGAGTTTATGTTCAACCTCCGCGTCGAGTTTAAACATACGCTTCGGAACTCAAACCTCAGATCATGTTACACTCAAGTCATCACAATAGCGTATATATTCCAATAAGATCCTACCCATAGTCGAAAACCCACACCATGAAATGAACAAGGCAACTTTTAACGATAACAAGTTTAGTAAATAAACCCCTCGTGTACCCCACAACTTCATTGAACTAAATTTAATAATCAGTAAATCAGATAAAAGTCGAGGTCACTCCACCTAAATTCAAATCGTAAACTGATTTGTATTTTAAACAACACTTCATTCGGAATATCGTCTGCAGCACGTGTGGAAACTCTAGAAAATGAAGTGGTTTGCAAGTCACGCCGTTGATGAAGTAATTGTGAAACGGGCAACCTCGTTTCAAATTGTTCGCGTGGTGACGTCAAACGGTAACATATGCTACTGGGGACGTAAACACGGGAAAAATCACGCGAGCTCTCGTTCAATCAGAGGGTGGCGATCTTAGTATTGGGACATACTGTGTTATGAATATATCTTATACCGACTACTTTTTATACAGTGAACTGGCAATTGAGATGATTAATGAATAATGGAATTCTAACTTACCTGATGTAAAGCGCTTTTTGTACTGAACTAGCAATTGAGATGATTAAAAATATTAGAATTCTACCTTGTTCAACGTGAAATGCGTATCGTCTACCGTCATTTTGATAAATGAATAAACACAGAGGAGATAACTGCAACAGTGCATAGATTTGAACCAATTATGTTTGGTATATGCAAGCTGAAATTCACAAACGTTTGTAGGAGGTAAGATATATCTGTATTCAATATGCAAAAGAAAGGGTAATGACGTTAGTCTGTGGAGAAAACGTTAAGAAGAAACAAATGTAAAACGCTGGCCGAAAGAAATTAGGGCTGCTCAGTTGAAGATTAAAAGTGTGGTGACCATGAGCATGGGTTTGTAAACTTCTGGATGTTTGTTAAGGTCAAACCTAATGTGTACAGTCCGGCCGCCGTGGACTGGACACTTTCTACGGGTGGGCAATATTTCCACGTGCGCAATAATATTAGAGTCAAAGCACTAATTACAGGAATAATCATCAAAAATTTAATTAATGAAGCACCGGGTACAACCCGGTGCTTCATTAATTAAAATTTTGCTGATGATGATTTTTATTACCAGATAAACGCATGCGTGGATATCACTGACCACACGTGGATTACGACCAGTCCACGGCGACTGTACTGTAACATTACAAAATACTAATAGAGGAGTGTTCATTTTCGGTGGACCAACAGTGTTTTGCAGAACGAAACGAATTTAAATTATTTAACACTTTCGTTTCTGCTTTTGCAAAATGAAATTGTCCTTGTCCCAAAAATACTTGTCGAAGAAAAGACCATTGTTGGGCTGTAATAATCAATATTCATATTAAATGGTCCACACAGCATGACTTCTGTGCAGCCTCCTGTTTGAATAAAAGTAAACCAAATACCTGTCCCTTGGTTCTGCCACCAGGTCGAACAAAAATGTCGCTATTGCAAACAAGAGCGCCGGAAATATCCCGGGAAAGGGGTGGGGGCAGCGGTATCAAAAGTATCATAAATAGTAATGTGACACTTAATAGTATTGACATTATATATATATTGTCCCTTGACAACAAATTTAAACACCATTTTTCGAGAAGGGATAACTGAACACTGACCGTTGAGGTCCGTCAGATACGATTATGAAACAGGATGCGGCACCGAATGGGTCAAGGTTTCTTGACGTGTTTGAAAACACAACTGTCAGACAAATGATAATAGTGTTTTGAAGGGAAATCAGAAATGTTTTTGAATCCTTATTGACATTTTATTGTGCGTAAGTATGTTAAGAAATTGCAGGCTTAAATATGGTGCGTTTAAGCCTCTAGGGTACATCTTCGTATTTATTATAACTGGTAAAAGGAGAAGTTTATTCAGGCTACGCCATCAGCTCAAGGCAACAAATATATCCATCCACTTCAAGATTTTTATGTTTGTCTTTGAAGTTGTGAATAGAGTGAAGAACTAATGTGTTCACTTCAAACCACGTATTAATAACACACCAAAAATATCTCTCCTCTTGTCTTCGATTTCAATACTGCAGAAATGTTCTTCAGTTTTCTCAGGGTTTGTTTAAAATTACGGTTTTCAGAAAAGAATTGGGGTTTTATATCCTTTCTTATATAAACGCTTACATAAACCGCCTGTGGAGAGAATCTCTGGATGTTTTGTTGAGGATTTGATCGTTTGTAGACCCCCGGTGACTGTTGTTTTTGTACAAGCCTACACCGATTGAAACGACAAGAAAATAGCTGAGTCGCGCTGTATTTGTCACATCGTCAAGAGAGACACTCACGAAAGCACAGCAATTAGAGAAGTGTATTTTAATTTGGTTCGATACATTGACACCAATAGCTTTTGTGTTGGGAATCCGAGGCAAAATACTTGTTACTTTAGTGTTCTCTTGTATCACTTATCTATTTATAGAGCATTCTTTCTTCAGTCTCTTTCACACAAAAATGAAAAATATTCTAATTTTCTTACACAACAACGTTACAATACAGAGGTTAGCGTTCGCAGAGGTGGTCAAGATGGACGGTTTGGTCCCTATTTTATATTGAAAACAATACTTAATTTGATAACCCAACAGCTTATGTTAAATAGCACATTTTAACTAAGGTATTAATTTCTTACATTACATGACAGAGGTTCCCTCACCCCTCCACAGAAACTAAAAAAGTTGTGGAGTTGAGTTCCCGCCAAGATGAATGCCCTGGCATTCTTTGAAAAGTGACCCTGGCTGTCAAAAGTGTCGTTAAATAAATAAATAAATAATTTGAAGGGTTCGAAAGTGTCGTTAAATAAATAATTTGAAGGGTAGTAAAATATGTAAGCAATGTTTCAGCTAATTAAACTATGACCCTGCAAGGTTTCGAAATTCGATTCGATTCGAAATCATCCGAATAATTCGATTCGAGTGGCGTTAATTCGAAGAATTTTAAATCGTCGAAATGTTCTTAAAATCCTATCAAGTGTCTCCTCTTGAACACTTCTTCTATCATCAGGTCTCCTGTACAGGAGACCTGGTGATAGAAGAAGAATTTAAGAAAGTTCTGCTTCTGAAACTACTTTTACCCCGGCTCTGGAACATTCCGCTTTTTTGATTAACTTTCCTGAACAGACGAGTCGCCGTTTCAAACAATACTCGAGTGGAGACTTACAAAATTTGCTATATTCCACATTTGTAAGAATTTCAGATATACGCAAATTAAATAGTGATGATATTCGACTCGAGTTTCGATTCGATTTGAAATTTTTTGCCTGATTCGATTCGAGATTTAATTCGGTCCGATAAGAGATTCGCAGGAGCCTTAATGAATCTTCGGGCTGTACCCGTATGTACATTGGTATACTTTTTGCACCTCTTATGCGTGCTTTTTCACAGAATGTGATAATGCTTGGGTGGAAATTCCATTCCGCGGGTATGTTAGTTATAATCCTCTCTCCATGCACTGTGTCGGAAACCGGGCTTTGTCGTTGCTTGGAGAAATAGATTCAAGCCGCGAATTCAGCCAAAACTCAAGGAGTGTCGCCTGAACCCGAACATGAACGTATGTCTCACCTTAACGAACCCGCCCGTTTTCGTTTTTGTTGGTGTGGTTCTTATCCTGAAGGGATCAATGACTTTTTCTCAAAAAGCATAAATCAACAGGGGTTCACTGAAAACAACAATTTTAATACATATATATATAAATAAATATGGTAATTTGTGACTTACATGGAATCCAATGAATAAGAAAAACAAAACGTCAATCACACCCCACCCACACAGTTTTTGAGTCACTTGCGGGCCCGCATTCTCTGTTATCGCTGGTTCCCTTTCCTGGTTGCTGGTGTTTGAACTTTGGTCGCCTTTTCACTTCACTCTTTCACGGCCAATAACGTATTGTCACTTTAGGGGAAACCTATGCTCTAACATGTGACGGAATGTTACTCTACCACTGCCGTCGCGCGGCCACTAATCGCATTGCCAATTCACTATATCGCATTAACTCCAACAAGTGACGGAATGTCACACTACCACTGTCGTCGCACGGCCACTAGCTTATTGTCACTTTACTGGATGCTTTTCACTCCAGCAGTCGCCATCAATGGAGTTAAACGCTCCCCTACATTTATCTCAGAATAATGTTCATACAGGCAAAGCCTACTCAGTTTACGTATGATTTGCCTTCTACAACAGGTATGCCGTCTTCCTAAATACCAATAGCCCCCCGAGCTCGTACTTCCTATTCTGATGCTACACTAAGATATGGCCACCGACTTGGCCCGCGACTGTTCCTGTTCTAAATATGAGCTCTGTGGCACCCCTATATCACAACGTGCCTATACTTTCGTACCGATGCGGCACCTCTTCTAACCTGTAGCATGGGACATCCCCAGCTTCTACGTCTCAGGATTCACAGCCTTACACGCCTTCAGACTGAATGATGTTTTCAAGAAATCCCCCGATTTTTATTTCGATAGCCAGAACATTAATTCTAATTTTAATTGCTTCTCTTGAACTTGGCCGCTTAGATCTATCTTAGTTTAATATTCGCTTTTAAGTTCCTTTGAATGTCTCGCATTTTGGTATATGTCGACATTCCGTGACAGACCAGATGCGTAATATGGGTGTGTGTTCAGAATCTGTGGCATGTACTGTTTTTACAACTAGACATATTTATACAGATAATGACTTCAGGAGACGACTGGTCTCTCTCTATCTTGTAATCTCTTATCAGACCGCCCATTATGGCGTTAAACAGAAATGCGGTAATGGACATGAAATTCCATGCTCAACTGGCAGCGCTTGAATTGTTGCTGGTCTGTTTAAGTGACAAGTCGGTTTTCGGGGTCCATCATACAAATGCACATTCTTATACCTTTGGAAAAATTATCAAAGATATATACACCTTTAAACAACAAAATCGAAAATTCAAGCTATCACCTTGACAAACTGTATAGCCTTTATTTAACCAATCTACATTGTAGTAGAACCCTTTCAACAATCTATTACCTCGCAGAATATACATCATTTTTCCTGAACACTACCTTAAAAACTTTTACCTGTGAAAAGTCATGGTATTTTTTTAAAGTAAGGCCTGCACAAGCATTTAAATGGGATTTAGAGGAACAGGCCTCCTGTTATATCTTGTTTGACAGAGTTCAAAGAGGTCTGCCAAAAATAGACCAAACGCTTATCTTGGAAGTATCGAGGACAAAAAGACCAGTAAAATGAGATTTCAGTGTTTATGGGCACAATTTTTAGACAAATCACAATTTGGTTTATTCAATTAACAGGGATCGGCGGCGTAGTCGTGGGTCGGGGTGGGATTCGTCCCCTACTTTTCCTAAAAAAAATGTCAACTTGATATACATTTATGCCTGAAATCCCTATGTACTCTCACCTTGATATCTGTTGGGTCATTTTGCTATAGTTATTCCTCAACTTTCTGGCAATTTAAGGATTCAAAAAGTAACCAAGGTACTCCATTTGGCACGATAAGTTAATTGTTTTCCGGAGGAAGACCCTTCCCCAATGGGAAATACACACGCTTAATCTAGCACGAGGGGAAATGAAGTGGAGGAGGATAAAATATTTCTTTTGGGGGGGGGGGGCGGTATAATCACGCCCAGCAATCACAATTCCTTACTCCACCCATGTGGTCAGTCCTCATTTATAGTGTTTTGTGTTGGTGTAATATTATGCACGATCCTGGATAAAGTCAATACCTTGAAAAATCGGATATGAAATAGTTAAAGTTCTATTTCATCCACTGAACAAAACTTCAAGAAGAAACACTTAAAAAAATACTTATTACTTGTCATGTGTAAGTTTTCTGGATACTTTGCAACCTCTCATGCCACCAGTCTAATTCTGTTACAAATTCGACGCTGTTGTGGAAAAAGTAGTATATGGATTATAGTAGGTTCGCTTTTCCGACCGACTGAAATATTCCAGACGATTCAATCAAAGCTTGGGCGATGGACTTTTTGAGGGCTAGCCTGGTTCCAGGACAATACAGAATAGAATTTCTTACAGAATGTGACTGGTTGCTTGAATACTTTGTTGTGAATGATTACTCGTCGATAACTTGTCATATGGAAACAGAATATAATGACCACATCTGCTTCGTTGTATTTTTTCTTCAAGTTTATTTTCTTTTGCCGGACCCCACGCTAACTTTATTATTATTACAAACGGATCCATTCAGATTTCAAATTAGTAGCGAGATTGAGAGGTTCTTGTAATTGTGAAAATAAATATTTGTAAATTATTCGAGTGTATAGAAATGTTGGCAGAATTTTGTTTAGAATATGGTTTTGTCGCTTATTAACAGCAGAACGACATGTTGATGTGATAATTTTGTCCAGAAGCATATTTAATCAACCAACTCTTTTGTAGGGTGAATTGAACCTCCTTGGGCGTTTAACCTCACCGAAGGTCATATGTCTTACAATAACTGAAGGAAAGGTTTTGTAACAGCACGAACTGGCGAATGTGGCAATCGTAGCATATAATACTGATAATAAATTATTTCTGACATTTTAACGAACACGAGCAGAATACCTACCACACGTGCAAAATATTTTTCTAAATAACCTTTTTTCCATTCAGAGGCAGCGGAAGCTCGATATAAGTGGAGGGGCACAACATTTCAAGACTACCATAGTTCGGCCCAATGGGAGAAAACTTACAATCGTAATCGCATGTCAGGTCGGTCATACGCGATAAACCCAAATGTAACCTCTATAAGCATATCTTTGAAAATTTTGGAATCCAAAACTATCTTTCTAAAGATTTGCCATTTAATTTAAGATGTTTTATAACAAGGTTGCGGATTTCATCACACAAATTAAATATTGAGGTGGGTAGATATGTGGGAAGTGCAAGAAATACTAGGTTGTACAAATTATGTAATAATGGCTGTGTGGAAGACGAATTTCATTTTCTGTTAGAATGTGGTGGATTAAGTGGTATAAGGACTAAATTTATTGGGCCTTACTATTGGAAAAGACCGAGTATGTATAAACTAGTTGAGCTGCTAAAATTGGACAGTAGGAAAAAATTAATAAATCTGGGTAATTATATAACAACTGCCTTAAAGACGCGGGATCATTTATTAGTTAGGCCAACCTCATGATGCGTATACCCGATCCACTGCTCCCGGGCATTGGATCTGGTCTGTGCACCATGAGAGCGACCATATCATGTATGTCCTGTACTTCTGTTCATGTTGGCTGATATCATATGAATCTTGGCAGGGTTTGCAGTCACAGACCAACTAATTTTTACTAGGACAAGTTAGGGAAATTTAAGGAATTTCAGGGTTTCGTGCATATCGGCGCATGCGCCGCTCATATATATTTTGCTTCCACTTATGGGCGAAAGCCCACTGTGTGTATTTATTCAGAAAAGAGAATAAAGTTTATTGTATTTATTTATATCGGCAAATGTACCATGACACACTATAGGTTCTCGTTTGGATGTGCATGCCGTGATGTGGTCACTGTCCTGTCCATTTCTCTACTTCAATCATCTTCCAACCCGAAGGCTGGCCTTCGGGTTGGAAGATGATTGAAGTAGAAAAACTGGACCGAAGGTGGGGTTCTTTTCCCAAATGGCAAATGTTGTTCGGTTTTGCAAATAATATATTACAGGAATGCCTGTGCGTCCACCCTTTTTAATTCATTATGTAACGCGCAACACGCGGAAAAAGTGGAGGGACACGCGTCCCGTCGCCTCTGTTTCCATTCTTCTTTCTAAAACGCATGCTATGACCCCTCGACGATCTCGTTCCAATGAAGAGTATTAAGCCATGTTTTAGAATTAAACTTAAAACAAATAAAAACTGAATGGCAATTTTATGTACAGCGTTGGGGGGAATTTGACCAATGCGTCATTTAAATGGTACTTCGATGACAATAAAAAAATATAAAAAACACAAGTCAAACACTTCAGGAATGATTCACAACAATGTCACTCAATTAATATCCACAAATTTTCAGCCCCATGCCTTTATCAAGTGGAAAAACATTTTTTTAAAGATTTCCGTCTACGTAAAATCCATCTTGTCACTAAATACTTTACACTTTAAAATGTTGAACAGTTCTGAAGAGTAAATTATATAGTGACAACTGAAAGATGGATTGTACATAGACAGGAACCTTTGTGGATATTAATTGAGTTATTTTGTTCAAATAATCAGGGGTGTAACTTCTTTGGCCTGAACCCCCCCCCCCCCCCACACCCCCACCCCCCCCCCCCCAAAAAAAAAATCGCCCCATCATAGGTTTCGCCTGGCTGAGGTTGGACAAGAAATTATCTCTTGCTTGCCCAACAAACAAAAACAGATCAGAAATTGAAATAAATACCCGGCCCATTTTCCGGTAGGCTTCAACATTCAGGGAGAAAGTAACTAATAACACATGACTTTTATGCCCATGACCTGTTGAAAGCACCCAGATGATGTGTAATTGACACTACTGTCATAAAACTTATAAATTCCCTGCCATGTCAGAAGTCTATCAATGGAAAGTATATTTGTAGCTTTTAAGTCCTTGATAAAAGTAATTAGGTATGTTTCAAATAGTTGGACGATATGTCTGAGCCGCCTTACACCCCCACCCCCACCAAAAATGAAATAAAATAAAATAAAATAAAAATCTTGTTTGTTACGGCCCTACTAATAATTTAACAACTTCCCTTCAAGAGACTTTCAAAGATTTATATATATATATACTTCTTCAACAATATGTTCTGTTACGTTTTTGAACAGTACGTTCCGGTTAAGTCCAAACAGAAATAACCCATTGAGTCAAACTTTACCGTGAAGTGAACCTGATCTCTGGTATGAGCTAAATTGGGGCGACAGCGGCATTAATCCTGCGAGAAGATAGTCGATGAAAGATGTTTTCGAACTCGGATAAAAGCCAAGAGAACTCAACGTGAAGTCCTTGCAATTAAAGAGACAACAAACGCTTATGTTAATAAAGCGACACAAAAATATAGTTGAATGATCGAAGAATGGAAGGACACCTTGGAATTATATGTGAACCATGAGAAAAATATTCCTGGCCCGAAAATTTACGAACTACTTATTTTAAAAATTTTCAAAATCGTGTGTACGTGTGTAATTCGTGGAAAGTTAATCGTCTCTTGAGTGCAGCAAGGCGCCATCTGCAATGCAATAGCATTGCACTCAGGGGACGTAATGGAAGCTCTGTTAAAACAGATGTAATAAATTCTTACTGAACCATCGTCAATTCTCTTTTTATCTTTAAAGCTACTGGCCCCTTTATGCGACAAATCACCCAAAATGCGCAGGTTGTCATGAGGTTGTGAGACAAACGTTCGACCAGGGTTCAGACAACATTCCCCTGAGAACAGGGATGTAGCTACATGGGAAGGGGTGTGAGGGCGTGTCTTATCCTTTTCCCTAAGATTTGCCTGACTTTACAAAAAGTGGAAATTTTTGAATTTCATTTGTTAAAAAGCTGTAAATTTCCGACTGCAACTTGGTCAAACTTGAGAGAATGTTTGCTTTTTTGACTGAAATTTATCATTAGTTTAAAAGAAGAAAAAAAGAAAAAAAATTAGATGGATTTTGTTTTCGGATTTTCAGACCCCAAATGTTTTCAGTCGGAATACTTCCAACAGGGAGTTGGGCTGCAACTGGAGTTCCCCAAGGTTGGAATCTCTGAAGCTCGTCGTTAGAAAGTTTCCATTCAAAACCCCTCAGCTATATACGAGTCTGAGCTCTCCAAGATCATGTCTCTGTCTAAAGAAACTTAAAAGCTCGGAGACATCTTCTGAGACAGGTGATACTGATCGTTAAAAATAAATACATCCTACTACTACGTTTTTGTTTTATTATAGTATTATATATGTGCTTTAATTGTTTCCATGTATTCATAGTGACGCTGGTTATAAAAAAAACACCGTTTCCTCACCGGTTACAATGTTGGAGTGTCACATACTAAAATACTCCATTCTGAACTCATATTCTCCACTCACAATTAAACTAAGTGAATGTTCCAATAAGACTAAAATCCTCGCCCTCTGATTTTGTGAGAACTCGCGTACTTTTTTCCATGTTTACGGCCCCAGTAACATATGTTACCACTTGACGTCACTTCGCGAAATATTTGAAATGAGGTTGCTCGTTTCGCAATTATTTCATCTGCGGAGTGACTTGCAAGCCGCTTCATTTTGCTGGGTTTTTCACACACGCAGCAGATGTTTTGAATCAAGTATAATTTAAATTACAAATGAGTTTACGATTTGAACGAAGATGGAATGACCTCAACCTTTATCTGATTTATTGATTATTTGTCTAGTGACGTCACAACGTGTTGTGACGTTAACGTTGTTTATTATGTACTAAACTTGTTATCGTTAAAAAGTTTCCTTGTTCGTTTCACGATGTGGGTTTTAGGCTCTGGGTAGGGTCTTATTGGAGCAAACACGTCATTGTGATGAATTGATGGTAACATATTCTGAGGTTTGCGTGTCGAAGCTTAGGTTCAATCGAGGCGCGAAGCGTCGAGGTTGAACCTACACTCCGAGCCGCAAACCTCAGACCATGTTGCCGATAATTCACCACAATAACGTATATGTTCCAATAAGATCCCACCCATAGCTACAAACCCACATCGTGAAATGAACAAGGCAACTTCTAACGATCTCTAGTTTAGTAGATAAACCTCTGGTGGCCCTCATGACGTCACTGGTCAAATAATCAATAAATCAAATAAATGTCGCGATTAATCCATCCAAGTCCAAATTATCAACTGATTTGTAATTTAACCCTTTACCCAACGAATCGCCCGCATCCGCCCGTGTAATATGTAAATTCAGCATTTGAAAAAAATATTATTTTTCAAAAAATTTCAACAAAACCATGTCATGTGACCCCTCGTTGGAACGAGCTCGTCGAGCTCGTTTCAACGAGGGGTCACATGATATGGTTTTGTTGAAACTTTTTGAAAAAATTGAAAAAATTATATTTAAAAAAATAAATTTTGATATCGTCTGCGTTGGGTAAAGGGTTAAACAACACTTCACTCGGAACACCGTCTGCTGCACGTGTGAAAAATCTACAACAATGAAGTGGTTTGCAAATCACTCCGTTGACGAATAACTGCGAAATAGGTAACGTCATTTCAAATATTTCCCGTGGTGACGTCAGGCGGTAACACATGGTACTCGAGACGTAAACATAGAAAAAAACTTAGTGAGCTCTCGTCCATCAGAGGGAGAGGATTTGGGTTTTTTCAGAACACACACCAAATCCACCCTCTTTCTCCCTGTCTCTCTCTTACACACACTCACACATACACACAATAATACCACCACTCACGCCCTATACCAATAAACACATAGATATACAGCTGGGACAGAAAGTACAGATTAGGTATTTGCACAATTATTTATGAACATCTTAAAATTAAAAGTTTGTAAACCTTCGCCGTATCAGCACTAAATTGTACAAGTCTACATGTTATTTATCTTAATTTTGTTATGCAGGCGCGAATACAGGATTCTAATATAGGGGATGCCCTGGCAAGTTTTGGTGGAAGAGGGGAGGATGCTATTTGAAAGGCCGTTGTGTGGGGTTTCGGGGGCCTCCCCTAGTCCTAATTAGGACTCTCTGGTCATTGCCCCCTCCTCCCACTTCCCTCGTGGGAAGTGGGAGGAGGGGGAAACGACCGGAGGGTCCTTGTTAGGAATTGCCCCCCCCCCCCCCCCCCCGAGAAAATATTGCAAAATGTAGCGCTCCAAAAAAGAGAATCTGAGGCATTTGTAGCGTGTGTAGTCCTATATTGAGGCCATTTGGGGGGGGGGGGGGTCTATGTTATGTGAAGCTTGCATTGGGCCAACGTTTTTTGGGGGGAGGGGGGCAGCAGAAATTGTAGGCCCACACACCCTCCCCATGTGCTTTTTGACGCCGTACCTTACAGTTATTCCCACACTGACACCTGCTCCCACTTATACAATATAAAACATTCAGAATGTATTTCCTTTTGATTAAATTTGCTTATCAAGGGAGCAAACCTTGACGGAAATGAAAGCAATTGTATGCTGAATTTAGTGTAAATAAAGTGTCTTTATTACAAATCGTCGTCTAAATGCTAGAATGTCCTAAGTCCTCTATGGGACATAGGACATTCTAGTACTCAGACGACGAAATGTAGCCGAATATAACTACAAAGGATGAGAGATGGAATATTCTAAAAAAAATTAACAACCTTTAATGCGGAACCGAGGGAAAGAAAGTACAATAGCAAAATATTTACTTTGTTCTTTCCTTTGCCAACCATGTCAATGTCAATGTCTAATATTGATTCTTGGAACGCTCTGTGAGAAGACGCTTCAAAAATCCATGTAAGGGACAAGTGCAGGAGAAAGAAATATTTTTGTGGCTATCATATAGAACTTATTTCCAATGGAACTGCATATTATCACAGGTAAAAATGGAAAGTGACCTTTCAAATCACTTAACTGACCGGTATCACGCAAGCGACTGTGTATATCGACAGACGGGTGTGGAGGATGACTGGTGTCAGGGGCCATGACCCTCACTTTTTCATATCATATTTTGCCCCATCCTCCACCCCCCACTTTTGATGAATAAAAAGTTGCCCATAGAGGTTCTTACTAAACATTTATTTATTCATTGCATTATTATGTAACCCTTTGCCAAACGCGAACACCAGCCGGCACTTGCAAAAAAAAATAATTTTGGAATAATTTTCTGCCTCAAAAATATAACTTATGGCGCCTCATTGAAATGAGCTCAATCAGCGCGTTCCAATGAGGGATCATAAGCTATGTTTTTTAGGCCAAATTAAAACAATAATTCATGGTGCTCTTCTCCACCCAGTCCGACACCACCCACCCCACCCCAAACACATTCCTTTCAGTTCCGCTGCCATTGTATATCCAGGCATTTCTATAGGTGTTTTTTCATCAGCTAAAAAAACTCACACACGCAACAACTGTAATATGAAAATACAGTTATGAGTTATAAGGTTATCGGAAGCAGTTTTTCAACAACGCTGCTAGAAATTTAGAAATTCCAAACAAAAATTGGTAATGGAGTTTTCTGCTGGCCGACGACACTATGAATCAAAATGCTTTCCCAATTATTGGCAAAATATGCTGTCTGCGCAACTAAAGATGACCCACATGTGTGTATATGCACTGCATAGACCGATGTGCACTCTAAAATTGAAGATGATTTGGGCTGATTTTAACCCAACCGATTTTAAAGTGTGTGCATGGATCTTGCAGTATAATTTTAAATGACCTAAACATTGGATTTCGCTTGTTCTTTTTACACAATACTAACGACACCACTTCAGTCGTTTCATTTGTTGGGAACCACCAGAGGGCAATGATAAAATGAGATACCCCTAAATCCTTTCAATTTCGCGTCCTGAACCTTTTACCTAACATGAAAAGCAGACGACACTTGCAAACAAAATTCTTGAATAACTAATTTTTTTCATTTTTTGTCTCAAAAACATAGGTTATAACCCCCAAAGAGGGGTCATAACCTTTGTTTTTGAGACAAAAAATGAAAAAGATAATGAAAATTAATTGACAATTTTTGTGAATAGTGCTGGCCGGTTTTGGCCGTTACGTTGCGTAAAGGTAAATGTCGAGTACATGTATGGTCACGGACAAAAGCATTCAAGACAAATGCGCTCAAAACAAAATCCATAAACACAAAGGCCCTCAATATAGACGCCCTCAGAAAAAATGACAAAGGTGGACAAAAGCCCCCACGATAAAACAATAGTATGTGAGAGGCCAAACTGACCCGAATTGGGGGCCTTAGAAGTGATGTCATAGCCATGTGACTAATGGCATCATATGGGTTGTTATGGTACCCGCGTAAGCGGCCATGTTTGACGTAATTACCATAGTGGTATGTGGTGTTAGTGCGCACGCGCAACACGTGTTGTTGTGGTAATGGGTATTTCCATTTTGTCGGATGGGGACTGTGGTTACTATGTGACCCAAAAGCCTACAACAATAAATGCGCGTTATCAGAGTGACTGTTGGCCTCATCTGAGTGCTTAGGGGCATGGTAGGGTGACATCCCAGTTACGGAAACCCTATGTCAAAACCGACCTATCGTAGTCACCCTTTTTTATCGTATATGGCCATGACAGCAACGCGGTTGGACCTCAGTGAGGTACTTCCTTAAAACCTTCTAGGGGTCTGGGAGCATGCGGTGTGACATCCCACTTACGGAATTCATTTCTCATAACCGACTTGTCGGCAAATCATTTTCATCGTATGAGGACATGAGAGCAATAAGGTTAAACCTCGATGAAGTACTTCCTCAAGGCCCTCATCAGGGAATTTGGAGACCACTTAGTGTGGCACCCAATTTTCCGAACCTCATCACATAACCGACTGGACGTCGGCACCCCTATCATGACGGCCAACAGGTTAGACCGTAATGAAACCTTCCCTCAAGGGTACAATTCTGGATCCAGGAACCAGTACTGAGCAGTAGGCGCGGTAGAACAACTGAGATGGCGACCTCTGTCATACAAAATGGGTGATGAAAATACCCGTTACCATAAAAACACAGCGTTTGCATACTAACGCCACGTATCACCATTGTAATTACGTGAAAACACGCCCGTTCACACGTGCTACCATGACAACCCTAGGGCGCCACTATATTTTTGACATTTAAAATACATAATTACATCATTCATTTCAGGATTTTTTATGCTTTTTATTTATTTTATTCAATAAAACGTGATATAAAAGCACAAATAGCACAAAACTGAGTTGTGTCAACAAACAGAAAAAAATACCTGCAGCACTTCAAAATATAAAACTGAAAATCTTGACGCAAAAATTGAAAATGAATATCAACAACCATTTCCAGAAACGTTTTTCTTCAGACAAAATTGAAATAGCATTGTGGAGTAGCATAGTCCGATCTGTTTTTTCAACTTTCAGCAACAATCTACAACATGGCTACAAATAAACATCGAAAAAAAAAAACGAAAACAAGCAAACAACCAAAAAAATCTAAATGAAAACAATGATGGATCTTTGTCTACTTACCATAATATGTACATATCTTCAACGGAACAATGACGATTAATGAGTAAATATATCAATTATGTAGTAATCAAAATAAACAAGTTTAAAAAAATAGAAACATAAATTTTAAATATTGATGTATAAAAATAATTTTTAAAATATTTGAAGACTTTTGTTTTGTCTATCTTCCTTGAGGGCTTTGTAAATGTTGAAGGTGCATTTTGTGTTGAGGACTCTTTTGTGTCGTGATGACTGATGGGTGACTGACTCCGTTCTGCATTTTCAGAGCAGTGACGTAGCCTGAGGGACCTGGGGACATGGTCCCGAAAATGTTCACTGCCCCCCCCCCCGATACATTGGCCCAATGCATGTTTAATATGACAAAGAGCCTCTAAAAGGGTCTCTATAGGGTTACACACGCTACAAATGCTTCAGCTTCGCTCAAAGGGTTCTGAATTTTGCAAAATTTTCTAGGGAGTGTGTGTGTGGGGGGGGGGGGGGGGGCGATGTCCTGACTAGGTCCCTCTGGTCTTTACCCCTCTCAGTTCCCTTTACCAACCCGTCATTGAATTCGTATTGGGAACTAGCAGGAAGTAGGTGCACAGACTCTTTACTCTTAAGATGTGGACAAAGATTCTCCAGTTTGATTTGTTTAGAACGTAAAAGTAGAGGAAAATGCACATTTAGGCTCCAAATGTAACAAATTGCCCCATCGGACCGCTTCTCATTTGATATACTTGTTTATTACACGCCTGTTCTATGTAATCCCCATCTACAGCAACACTAAACCATGAGGAAAATGAAAATCTGTTCCGCACATATGTACGGAACGGAAATCGTTGACGGACTATTTTTAAATAGAAGCGAAATTTCATTGAAATTTTCTACAAATCATGCAACGCAATTACAATTTGAATCACTAGCGATAGCTGAAAATCGTCCCCTGAGTTCCAACGTGTTCTATGTGCCAGTAGGCACATAGAATACATTGGAACTCAGGGGACGAAATAGTAACACGGACGGGTTCCCCTCGCAAATTTGGTTGGCGATAAAATGTGTTGTTTTTGTTTATAGTTGTCAAATGATTTGCTGAGTGTGCTTCTAATAATTGTTTTTATAGACGTGAAGGCGTGTAATAAACACAGAACGACTCGCATGTGAATGGGTTAATCGATATGGCACTTGTACCATCGCAGAAGGATAAAACTCGAGGCCTGCGGCATCTCGTTTTATCCTTCCGCGCTGGCACTCTTGCCATATCGATTAACCCATTAACAGGCGTGTGAGGTTCTGTGTGCGTATTGTCCTGCTACCATGCCAATAAGACCCATGGACCGCCAATAATATACTCCAGTGTATGGGTGCCCTTGCATGCGCGGACCCCCCCCCCCCCCCAACCCCCAATTAGAAAAAATGCTTTCTACGTGTCTGCGAGTGAACTTAAAAAATGCCAAAAAATTCTCAAAGACAGAATCCATATCTTACCTACAAACACATGCAATATGTTATGCAAACACGAAGCCTGCTGTTTTGACATCTTAAATAACTGGATTAATTCAAGTTCCGGATGACAAAACTCATTTTCCACGTTAATGATTAACCATCATGGATTGATCTAGCTAATAACCATCGTGAACTTTGTTGGTCGATTAAATCCTCTAAAACCCTAATCAAACAGTTTTGACAAAACATTATTCTCACCAGTTTCTTATAAAATAGTGCAGCTTTATTCTTAGTTTTGTTCAATAACAGTGCATATGATGAATACCATGGGCGGATTGGGGGGGGGGGGGGGGCATGCGGCGCAGATACCAAGGGACACGATATTATCGGCGACAACATATGGCCATCCACTAGCGGTGGTAATGGACGTTTATGTTTTATCGCCGATAATATCGTACCCAATGAATAAAGCAATAGGTCAAGTTCCTATGCGTCTCATGTGAGCCGATATAAATTTTCTCCAAAACGTAAATGCTCGAATATTTTGGTTGTAAAACACTGCGGTCATGTGCAAAGAAGCCAGCAGTGTGCCACACGGACATTCCATGTTCCAACATTTCCCACGAGACCCCCGGGACCCCGCTGACTCGCCGCCATGGTCGTCTTTGCATCATCATCCACGATTGAAATGTGGCACCACTTCAAACTCAGAATCCTAGGTTCGCCGCTGTAGAAGGCTTCATCTTATTTAGATATCCAGATTCCTGATTCGGGAAAAATATTATGTCAGCGGGGTGTGACCCAATAACCCTTTACCTAACATGAAAAGCAGACGACACTTGCAAAAAAAATTCTTGAATAACTATTTTTTTTATTTTTTGTCTAAAAGACATAGGTTATTGCCCCTCATTGGAACGAGCTCAACGAGCTCGTTCCAATGAGGGGTCATAACCAATGTTTTTGAGACAAAAAATAAAGAAAATTAATTGGCGATTTCTGAGAATAGCGCTGGCCGGTTTGGGCCGTTACGTTGGATAAAGGGATAAGAGACTAATGCCTACGAGACTGACCACAGTTGCAGTCTTAGCCGTTGTTTGTACATGAAAAAAATCCAACCTGCGATTTTTTTTGAGGGAGACACGTGCCTCCCACCGGGTACATTTCTATATGATCTTTATCCTGAAAATGGAATGGGTAAAGTGTCTGTATAGCAGGCGAGGGGGTGGAGTGACAGATGGGGTTTGTCCCATAGTGTCTAGGTTCTACTAACCATCATTAAACTGACACTAACGCATCGTTTTTCACATTGGGCACGGTTATATTTAATGGGGAGGGTGTCGGTCGGTTCAGATGACCCCCTCTCCAAACGGTAAAAGTGTCCAGAAATTGTTTCCTGTGTATCTTTGTATTATATTTGATGAGTGGAATGTATAGTTTTGATAGAATTGTTGCATATGTATATTTGAATGCGACGATGAGAGGGGCTAACCCTTTTCCAGGATCGGATTCACTCATTTTTTAGATCCTTTTTACAGATCCGGATTTATAGGGGAAATCCTGATCCAGAAAAAGGTCATTTGTCAAAAGTTTTTTACAGAGACACCACGAGACGAAAAATATATTTTTAGTCCACAGATTGTTGTAACGAAGACTCCACAACATGAATCTAGAGTACCATAGGTAGGAGCAGATCGCAATATTTATCCCATGAAATTTAAAATTAAACACTAATAAATATGGAAACAGATTAAATAAATACGAATATTAATAGATTTAAAAAATGACAAGACTAATTAAAAACAACTACAATCTCTTCAAATTAAAAAAAAAAAATTTCCTTGCGCACGAAAGAAAAGGTAAAGTTGAACTGCTACAGATTTAAAAAAAAAAATTCCTTCAAATTAACTTTATTAAAAAGGAATTTAATGAAGCCAAATTCTAGATTTTTTAAAAATTGTCATTTTCTAGTTTCGACTCAGGAATATTTTTTAATATTCAACTTATTTTGTTATATATTACCCCTTTGAACACTGATGGTATCTTCCATGTAAATTCAATGGAAGCAATTGGAAGAGACCATATTCATTATTTGGGGTAAGACCAATTAATATTTTCAACGTGCAGCCTTAGGGCTGCACGTTGAAAATATTGATTGGTCCACGCCACACATTTACATTGTAGCCATCCACTTAATGACATTATGACGCCCTGAAAAACGGTCCCTGGGGTTCAAAGGGGTTTAACGGTCTCAAAATGAGGCGATTAAACGTACACTGAAAATTTTAATTGCGGTTTTTGAGTATAGCAATAAGTGAGTTGGTTGTCGATTTGCAAAATATAGGCTTTAAGTATTTCAGTCCGGTGATCTAATGTAGCAATGTATTTCACCCCAACCCTTCTCAGCCCAACTCAATAACAAGCCTGGAAATAAAGAGCTTACATCGTAACTCGTTTGCAGGTTAAGTTAAATATTGATGGTAACCTATAGAAATAATGTGTTGTGATGCCTATCCGTCTTCGGTTCCGCTCTACAGTTTCGCTCTATTGCGCAAGGGTAATATTCTAAACATAGGGCATATGTTGAAACTAATGCCATGTAAATTATTTTAAGTATCAGGTATATGATTTAATTAGGCTATTTGTTGGACAAGAGAATTTAAAGTTTTGGCTACAGTGTTGGAGTCTGATGCATAAGGGCAAATTCCCAGATAAATTATGGGAAACAGTGACTTCGAAAAAATGGCTATTTTTTAAAATGGCATTTTTACACGGGTTTGTTACCAGGCGTGTAACTACAAAATGAGACGGAAACATAGAATTTTTTTCACATTTTAGAAACAGGGAGTTAGGTAAGTGGGGGAAGTGATAAAAATTCTGCTTTTGGGGCTGCTGGGTGGCTGAAAATGACTGGTATCGGCATTTTTTCATGCAATTTTGCAGTTTGAAGTTTTGCATTTGACAATAAATTATTTCACCGACATTCAAATTGTTTATTTCTACTTAGTCAGATAGTGTTATATATTTTTAGGGGATTTGGGAAATGTAATACATGTTATGGGTTAGATAACTAAGTTACAGAACATTTGCATTTGAAGAGAGTGTATGGCATGTCATTTTTGGAAATGCCTGGGAAATTGTGGAGCGGAACCTTAATTCTGTTTTTCTGCGCCAGCCATGTTGTTTACATCTTAACAGAATAAATAACAACAACCAACGCGCGATCGTGCTTTGGAGAGATCGCGCGTTAGTTTTTCCTATTTATTGTGGCGGAAATTCTGTTGAAACAAAAAATGGCAGGCCATTCTACACATTTGTGGATGCAATGCGCAACCAATAAATCGAAATAGTCCCGAGAGATTGTCAGGTCTGACAGGCAAAACATACCGGATTAGGAAATAAATTTATGTTGAACTTCTGTTGGATTAACCCTTTGAACCCTAGCGGCCGTTTTTTCGGACAGCAACATGATACGTCATAACGTCATTAAATAGGATGGTTGTTCAGTAAATGTGTGGGGTAGACCAATCAATATTTTCAAGGCTGCACGTTGAAAATATTGATTGGTCTTCCCCAAATAATGAATACTGACCCTTCTAATTACCGCCATTGAACTGGCGTGGAAGATACCATTAGAGTTCAAAGGGGTAGGAAACAAATTTATGTTGTGTTATTTTTGTATGTTGTATTGTAACCGGGAGCGCGGTGGCTCAGTGGTAGACTGTTGGACTTCTATGCTAGAGGTCCCGAGTTCGACCCCCGTCCGGGACGACCCGCGTTGTGTCCTTGGGTAAGGCACTTTATCCCGGTTGCCTACATGGGGGCACGTTGACGCCGTGTACTTAGGCGTACTGCACGTCGATGGTGCTCATGTCTTCAACCGCTGAAACCCTGCTTGAGCTGAGCTTGAACAGAGTTAGAATGTTTAGGAGCTGAGAGCTGACAATTGCTCGTCGATGCTCGGTGGTTCTCTCCGGGTACTCCGGCTTCCTCCACCCGTAAAACTGTCACGGCCACGATTGGCCATTGTGCATAAGTATGTGACCTTAAACACCAATAAATAAATAAATAAATAATAAATAAATAAATAAATAAATAAATGTATTGTAACCAGCTAATCGTTCTCGTATTTCACAATTGACGTTACCCCGCGTAACCTGAACGGTAACCTGAACGATCGTTCTCGAGTTATTTCCAGGCCGGCAATAATTTTTTCATCCACAAAGATAATCGAGTCCTTAATATTAACGTTTTACCAAAGATAACTTTAAATACGAATGGCGCTACTCAACACAAATCGCCATTCAAATTTTATTATTTTTTCAATTTTCGTCGAGCTCATTCCAATTATCACGATTTAAACTATGTTTTTAAAGCAACAAATATTTATGTAAGGGTCGTCATCTGGTCGTGTTTAGAAAAGGGGCAATAGTCTATTGTCTAATAAGGCACAATAAAATGCCCAATACAAGATACAAAATATAACACAAAAATAAGATAAAAATATTTCATCTAAAACAAGAATTGGAGATGCAGCCAACAAAATAAGATAATAAAATACAGTATACAAATTAAGATAAAATACAACACACACAAAAAGATAATAAAAGCGACACTTCAAATAACATAACAAAATAGAACATATAATAATAAAATTAAAAAAATGCTAGTCAACCCTTTAACCCTTTACCCAACGCAGACGATACCAAAATTTATTATTTTAAATATTATTTTTTTAAATGTTTCAAAAAATTTCAACAAAACCATATCATGTGACCCCTCGTTGGAACGAGCTCGACGAGCTCGTTCCAACGAGGTGTCACTTGATAAGGTTTTGTTGAAATTTTTTGAAAAATAATATTTTTTCTGCTGCTGAATTTGCATATTACGCGGGCGGTTGTGGGTGATTCGTTGGGTAAAAGGTTAATCAACTCACACGATATCACAATTTAATGTTTTAATCATTTCTTGTAAAAAAAATTCGAAACATTTTAACAAACACATATCATGTGAACCCTCATTGGAACGAGGTCGTTGAGCTTGTTCCAGTAAGGGGTCACATGATATGATTTAATGAAATTTTCGGGAAAATAATGTTGCGGCCAATTCGTTAAAAATGTTAATTAACCCTTTATTCAGCTCACACGATATCACAATTTAGTATTTTAATCATTTCTTGTAAAAGAAATTCGAAACATTTTAACAAACACATATCATGTGACCCTTCATTGGAACGAGCCCGTTGAGCTTGTTCCAGTGAGGAGTCATATGATATGGTTTTGATGATTTTTTTGGAAAAATAATGTTGCGGCCGAAGGTAAAAGGGTTAATCAAGTTATTACAGTTGAGAATTGAAAGATAAATTTATAATCACCATCATGTTTATGTACAAAATGTTGTATCAGAGTCTTGCTCTTGTTTCTAAGGCCACATCTCGACATGTCTTCGACTCGTCAAGATTTGGCCTTGGAAATGAGAGCTCGACACTGATACAACATTTTGAACATAAACATGATGGTGATGACATATATATATAGCATATACAAAACAGTAAACCACAATATAGCTGGCAAACTAACGTAGTGGAATATAGCATAAACAAAAAAAAAGATAAAAAAAAGAGCCACGCAAAATAATATGACAAAATTATCGGCGACAAACCTTTATCTAAATGTTATTTGACCCTCTGTAATTTATCAAAATTGTTGAGACTAAAAGGAGAATGAGAAACACTATAACCAGAAGGCTCTATATACTGTTTCAAGATGGCGGATCGGAACTTTCTTTTGTAAGAAATCCACTCGCCAAGTGGCCTAGAACTACATCACTAGTTTGTGTGGCCTGTGCCTTAAAGTACTACTAGATGGACAAGAGAACAACTGAAAAACACAGAAACACATACGCAAAAAACCCAAACATATTTGCATTTATATTCAACTAATTTATTTTTTACCATAATATTTTATCTGTAGTATTTTAACGAGATATTTATTACCTTTTGACAACAACAACAACAACAACAACAAACAACAACAACAACAACAACAACAACAACAACAACAACAACAACAACAACAACAACAACAACAACAACAACAACAACAACAACAACAACCATTTTAATTTAAGAGTAGTGGCTATATTATCAATTATTCTGTTGTTAATAAATATAAGTAAAGTTGTGGTGGATAAGTCAAGGTGTCCAGCAATCACTTTAAGACATGTGACAATGAGGTCTTGGATTATTTTTGGAAAAGGTGGTTACAAAAGGTAGAAAAACAACAAGCACTTGTTTTTTTACTTTCATAAGTACTTATGTTCATAAGTACAAGGGCTGTGCATCAACCCACACCCTTACTAAGTGGATCCATAGAAACATAAAGATCCAACGAGCAAACCTGTTGTTGATGGACCACTAGTTCATCGCCTTGTCCATTATCAGTAAAAGATGGGACTAATTTAACCCTTTTACTGCCACGCCCACTTTAGACATACATGGAGGATTTTTATGTATGCCAGTATGCGAGGAAGTTTAATAAAATTTATGGTATACTTGAAACTCTATCATCTGATTAATTGTTGGAAAGGGCTCTCTGAGCCCTTTCCAACAATTAATCAGATGGTAGGTTTGATCTGGGTATACCAGAACGTACAGATAATCATCATAAAATAGGTGACAATAGTCGCTTTCGGCAGCGTAAGTGTTAAACGTTACTTGTCAGATTTTTGTTTTACAATTTACGTACGAAAACACTCAGGAGAAAATAGCGAGAAAAGGGGTCAGCAAATGGAGCATTTGAACATGAGGTAAAAATACTTAGTAACAAAATAAAATAATAAATTAAAATAAATACGATAAAGGGGGAAAAACTCATTAGAAAAATATTTCAGTGTCGGGAATCGGGAGTGTTTTTTTCACACTCCTGAATGCCTTTTTATGTTTTGAAGAGCTAACATTTCAAAGCTAGACCGCCCCGTTGAACATCTTACGACGATCGACATTCACAAAAAAATCTTATTTGAGAAATACAGTCGTGTGTAATTGCAGCTCAGTGGGTGTTTCTCACCCAAGTAGCGTCGCTCCATCTAATCTAAGCGGCGCAAGGACCCTTATCGACATATGTCCTCTACAGGGGAGGTCATTAATATCTCAAAGAGAGAAAAAGGCGACGGTTGATTAAAAGTTTGGCAAAACAAAAAAGTGACTCTCCACCAAACATTTCTATTCATTTCAAAAGCACGCTGGGGATAAAGGAGCGAAATGAATACTGCGAAATTAGCCAGTGTAAGCTAAAAAACAAACATCCTTGTGAACTCATTCAAACCAAAAACATGTTTTAATTTTCACGGTTTTGGCTATCGAGAAATTATTGTTTGTCCTCACTGTAAAGTGGTGAGGTTCGGATAAATTAATTGACCACGCTACAAAACGCAGACATCGACAAAAACAGCAACAAAGAGAACGTTTCATTAGACATTCGAAGAGTATCTGAGAGAACAGACGGCAATTAGATTTTGCACAAACAGGGACTGGCGACTTGAAAAATCCCTTCCCGAGCCATGAGGCCTATCAGACAGGAGCTTATACCAGGCTTCTGTGACGCAAGAGGATGAGAGTGGTTGAATCGGCCTGGACGGGGCACCAGTCAATCCATTGTAGGTGAAGTTCTTGGCTTATGGTAGGTTTCTCGGAAGTGGTCAGCAAGACTCGGAGGACGACGGACCAATATTGTTCTAATGTGTCTTTTTCACACCCTAAAATCAGTTGGGTTAAAAATCAACCCAAATCAACTGGGTTGAGTGAATATGAACCCAGTTGGGTACATATTCACTGAACTCAGTTGATTTAGTTTGATTTTTAACACGACCGATTTTAAAGTGTAGTTGAGTTTTATTCTGTCCGTCGGATGCAACAAGGCACCATCAGCAATGCAGATGCCACCTTGCCGCACTCGAGAGTCAGTTCGTTATTTCTGGTTTGTTGCGGGACAACTGCAGCGCAAAAAGGAACATGTTTGACATACAGTTCACGTAGAGAAATTTGAACACAAAGCACACATGAAGTGCACTTTCACTCAGATATATCGCATTCTAAAAAAAGCATTGACATCTAGGGTAAGGGAAGTTTCAGAAGTCCATAAGGGGAAACTTTGCTTGTAATTTTCAAACTATTTTACAGACTTAAAGTTCTGTTGGGTACAGTGTTTGAGATGCATAAAAATTAACTGCATTCACATTTTAGAAGAGATTCGCAACAATACTTTATTGTGTCATCCGAAGTCCACATTTCAAAGAACTTCCCTCAAGAAATCCTGGGCACGATCGTATTCAACTCATTCTCGTCAGACGCAGTTTGATTTCGACGCTCTTGTATGTTGTTAACTATTTTTATTATATCTAATTCGATACCATTACTTTGGATCCCTTCAATCTGATCTGGTGGAAAAGAGGGTGTGGTTTTCTAAACCCATATCCCACCCTCTCAAACGAAGCCATCGAACTATTACATCTAAATTGCGATTACTCTCCACTCCAACTGAACTCAAGGGAGGTGAAAGAGAGGTTCCAGAAACAGTCAATTGTTTCGGACGACAGATGGTTAACGGCTGAAAAACTATCATTTACGTTTGAAAATCCGGCGAAATTATTAACAATAAATTCAACATAATTAATTAAAATCACATAAAATACGAACAGTTTGTGTAATCCGTGATAGCTTTGACTATGTCGGAAACCGGGCGTTGTCGTTGCTTGGAGAAATAGATTCAGGCCGCGTGTTTTGCCTAGACTCAAGGAGTGTAGCCTGAATCCTTGCGTGAACGTATGTCTTGCCGGGTCGAACCCGCCAGTTTCGTTTTTGTTAGGGTGCTTCTTGTCTTGAAGGGGTCAGTGCCTTTTCGTAAAAAGCATAATCAATAGGGGTTCACTGAAAATAACAATTTTACTACATATTGAAAAATATAGCAACTTGTGACTTACATGAAATCCAATGAATAAAAAAAAGAACAAACGTCAATCACACCCCACCCACGCAGTTTGTGAGTCACTTTGCGGGCCCGCGTTCTCTGTTGTCGCTGGTTGCTTCGTCCTTGCCACTGGTTGCTTCTTCCTTGTCGATGGTATGTCTTTGGTAGTGTCTTTGTACTCGGGTCGCCATTTCACGAACATACGACTGGAACTTCACCCTATCACTGCCATCACACGGCCACTAACGTATTGTCACTTTACTGGACGCTTTTACTCTAAAATGTAATATAATGTCACTCTATCACTGCCATCGAACTGCCTCTAACGTATTGTCACTCTACTGGACGCCTTTACTCTAACAGCCGCTACTTCGAAGGTTAACAACTTCCCTCTAGTTACTTCGGACTAACGTTCATTCAGGCAATGCCTACTCTGTCTACGTATGGCCTGCCTTCTACAACAGGTAATACCGTTTACCTGAATGCCAGTATTCGCGAGCTCCCGCAGCTCGTACTTCCTATTTCTGATCCTACACTCATATATGGACACCGAATTGGCAGGGGGTTGACTTCGTATTGTCACTTGAGGCTTATGTTATGTAAAGAGTTAAATGACCATCCCTGACTTATTTCGTCACGAAAATCAACGTATGACGGACCCAGAAAACCTATTTGTCATTTAAACAGACCAGCAATAATTCAAGCGCTGCTATTTGAGCATAAAATTTAATGTCCATTATGGCGCACTTGTTGAACGGCACGCGAGCTATCTGATAACTGATTAAAAGGAGTAAGTGAGACATTCTCCTGTAGTCATTATCTTTGTAATTATGGCCAGTTAATAGGTGACTATTGTAAAAACAGTACATCGCATATGTTCTGGACACACCCACATATTACGCAGCTGGTCTGTCACAGAATGTCAAAAGATACCAAAATGTGAGTCTTTCAAAGGAACTTTAAAGCGAATATTAAATTAAGACAGATCTAAGCGACCGAGTTCAAGAAAAACAATTAAACTGAGAATTAATGTTCTGGCTATCGAAATAAAAATCGGGGGATTTCTCGAAAAATTCATTCCAGTCGGAAGGTGTTTGGGGCTGTTGGTCGTTGCGAGTAGATGGGGATGTCCCATGCTATAGGTTAGAGGAGGTGCCACATCGGTGCGAAAGTATAGGCACGTTGTGATGTAGGGGGGGGGGGGGGCAGAGAGCCCATTTAGAACAGGAGCAGTCGCGGGCCAAGTTGGTGGCCATATATGAGAATAGGACCAGAAACACGAAGTACGAGCTCAGGGAGCTATTTGTATTAAGGTAAACGGCATTACCTGTTTTAGGAGGCAAGCCATACGAAGGCAGAGTAGGCTTTGCCTGTATATGAACATTATTCTGGGATAAACGTAGGGGAGCGACTGCTTGAATGAAAAGCGTCAAGTAAAGTGATAATAAGCTAGTGGCCGTGCGACGGCAGTGGGTGAGTGACATTCCGTCACTTTTGTTGGAGGGAATGCGACAGAGTGAAGTGACAATACGTTAGTGACCGTGCGACGACAGTGGTAGGGTAACATTCCGTCACTTGTTAGAGCAAAGGAGTCCGGATAAAGTGACAATACTTTAGTGGCCGTACGACGGCCGTGAAAGGTGAAGTGAAGAGGCGACCAAAGAACGAACATCAGCGAGAAGGAGGAAAAACCAGCGACAGCAGACTAAGCGGGCCCGCAAGTGACTCAAAAACTGTGTGGGTAGGGCGTGATTGACGTTTTGTTTATCATATTCATTGGATTCCATGTAAGCCACAAATTACCATATTTATTTATAATTATATGTATTAAAATTGTTTTTTTCAGTGAACCCCTGTTGATTCATACTTTTTGACGAAAAGTCACAGACCCCTTCAGGATAAGAACCACCCCATCAAAAGCGAAACGGGCGGGTGCGTCACGGCGAGACAAACGTTCTCGCTCAAAGTCCGGTTTCCGACAGTCCAATTATGAAGCAAGTAATTGCTGAGAAAAAAGCAATTGAAAATAAAGCTAAGTTTCGTTTTTTTACTTTAAATAATAAACGAAGACAACAGTCCGTTCTTGGAGATGTCTGTTGTTTCCGTTTATTAAAAAGTAACAAGTGGCTTTTTATATATGGCAAGCTCATTAGAAGTAACTAGTTCACAGATAATCCTTCATTAAGAACATCTATCAGTAGCATATCTTCTAACACTAAGTGTCCACTTAGGCTCTTTGGTTAGCAAATCCGCTTTTACAGTAATTATTTTCAAATTTTTATTCTTCACACAGAGGTGTGTGTGTGTGTATGGGGGGGGGGGGGGGGGGGTCTTAAAAAAATCCTTTACATAGGGCTGAAAAAAACTTTTTTCCCACTCCAGAGCACCCACCACCCCTTTTGGGGGTGGAGCATTTTTTTTCCTTTTTCACGTGGAGGACCCGCTCCCTTCAACCCAGTTGACCCCCCCCCCCCAAAAAAAAAACGAATCCTCAACACAAAACAGCCCGGTTTTAGTCATATTACTGATCTGTTTCTAGTATTCCTCTTTTTTCTAACAACACAAAAAGAGAAATAATTCACAAAAAATATAAAAATAAACTAGAGCAGATTTTGAGCAATACCAGAGATAAATAAGATAAATACTTCATGTCTGCAATAATTTAATGGTGCCTAATTGTTCCAAATTATATCTTATAGTATTTTAGCGTGGTTTATTGAGTTGATAAGCTCGATTTTATTTACTAACTTGAGTTGATGTCTAGGACGTAGCTCCCTGGCATAATGTTGTCAATGTGTTTTTTTGGCCACTCATGCAATATACAACAAAACCTAGCAATAATAAGTCATCATTAGAACAATTGGAGTGACCATAAGAATCGAACTTAGATTCAATGGGATTTTGGAGGTGAGTTGAGATAGGTTGATGGGATAGGAGAAGGCAATAGCCTATAGGGCACAAATGTACACTGTATTGGTGTTATCTTATCTTTCTAACCCACCAGTGCCAGCCAGCACACTGACTTTGTGGAGGAATTGACAAACTTGATAATATACCCTGACTTGAACCCTAACCAAATATCAAATTTATCGTGAATCACGGGTTACCGGTTCTGTAGGCAGCCGATGGACTGCTTAAATTTGAAGTGAAGCACCATGCAGTTACCGAAGCCAGTACCTTTATACAATGTAGTAGACTAGGATCCTTTTTACTTACATAATCTGGTCGGGCGATATTGACAACCAACTGTTTGATGGTCACCATCTCACCAAATGCGAGTTTTAACAGTTGGTTATCTATTTATTTATTTATTGGTGTTTAAGGTCACATACTTATGCACAATGGCTAATCCTGACCGTGACAGTTTTACGGGTGGAGGAAGCCGGAGGACCCGGAGAGAACCACCGAGCAACGACGAGCAGCTGTCAGCTCTCCAACACCGTAACTCTGAACTCTGCACCGCAGCACAGGCAGGGTTAGAATGGTTGAAGACATGCGCACCATCGACGTGCAGTACGCCTCAGTACACAGCGTCACCGTGCCCCCATGTAGACAATCGGGGTGAAGTGTCTTGCCCAAGGACACAACGCGGTTGCCGCAGGTGGGATTCGAACCGAGGACCTCTCGGCTTGAAGCCTGCACCTCTACCAACTGAGCCACCGCGCTCCCAGCAGTTGGTTATCAGTCATGCTACTGTCACATATGCACTAACTACCCTAAACACAATTAAATAGTGTATCTAGATAGATTTAAACAGAAAAAATGTATAAATTTGATGAGAGAAAAAGGTGACCTTTTTCGCGGCGGGACCCCCCTCACCCCCTCCCTCCCACCTCCAGCCCTGTGAAGAGAAAATCTTTGCAAGTCTCGCCTCTAAAATTTCTATAGCAATGGAAAGACCAGTATCTGTATTTCATATCACGATTCGCACACTGTTGGTATAATTAACAGAAAAAAAGTTACAAAACATCTAAAGATGGTGAAAAGGTCGTTTTCTTATTTTTAAATAGGTCTCAACAGAGAATAATAGTCAAACGTTGAAACCAAATGGGAAAAATATTGTTAACCCTTTACCTAACATGAAAAGCAGACGACACTTGCAAAAAAAATTCTTGAATAACTAATTTTTTTCATTTTTTTGTCTCAAAAACATAGGTTATGACCCCTCATTGGAACGAGCTCGACGAGCTCGTTCCAATGAGGGGTCATAACCTATGTTTTTGAGACAAAAAATGAAAAAAATAATGAAAATTAATTGGCGATTTTTGAGAATAGCGCTGGCCGGTTTTGGCCGTTACGTTGGGTAAAGGGTTAAAAGCCAGCTTCTGTATTTTATATTGCTCTACGGGAAAATACCTGAAGTTGAGTTGATACAAATTCGCCAACATTTCGAAATTTCAATTTTTGTATGGAATTCCTATACACTTAGTGTTAATTTACCGACAGCTTTGGGAAATTAAGGGGAGCTAAATTTCCTGTAAATCAATTACAATGACGTAAATTGTCAGCCATGTAATTTTTTTCTTCCAAATACTCGTTTTGATCGTTATTGAAAAGTATACATTTTTATCTCTGGGGCCCAATACTATAAAACTACATTTGTATTTTCTAGAATCGGTTTTTCTAGTTATGACTTTAAATGGGTTGAAATGAGCCATTAGCATTTTCAGAGATTGTCAAGGTGATAGCTAAAAATTGCGATTTTGTTGTATAAAAATGTAAATATTTTCGATAATGTTTCTGCCTGGGTTGGATGTAAAGCGTGGAGATAGGTATGTGACGGACCCTGAAAACAGATTTGTCAAACTCTGCTAATTTGGCATGACATTTAATGTCCATTGTGGCTCACGTGTTCAACGCCACTGATAACGGATCGATAGTGAGAGAGACAATGTTCTCTTCTGTAATCGTTGTCTTGGTAATTAGGGCCAGTTAAATTGTGATTGTTAAAAGCCGGTGCGTCAAGTGTGTTCTGGACACACACCCGTATTGCTCATCTATCCTGTCTCCGAGGTGTCAAAGGATACCAGGGTGCGAGTCTTTCAGGGGAACTTTAGGGCGAGTGTTAAATTAAGATAGATCTTGGCGGCCAGGTTCAGGAGAGGCGATTGACTGGAAATAAATATTCTGGCTGTCTGGATGAAGGTCGGGGGATTTCTCGAGAGGTTCATTCCAGCCAATTCCAGTCGGAAGGTGTGTAAGGCTGTGGATCGTTGCGAGTAGATGGGAAGGTACCCTGCTACAGGTTAGAGGAGGTGCCGCAAAGTAAAGGCACGTTGTGATGTAGGAGGAGCCACAGAGCTCATATTTAGAATACGGAGCAGTCACGGGCCAAGTCGGTGGCCATATATGAGAATAGGATCAGGAACAGGAAGTACGAGCTCAGGGAGCTATATGCATTTAGGTAAACGTCATTACCTGTTTTAGGAAGCAGAATTCTGAGAGGCAGTTGGCCTGAGGGCACTCAGAGAAGGTCCGAATTTAGCCTTGGCCGTCGAGGGTCATAGGCACCGAAATTGAAAGTCCGCGTATTCTCGAAACCCTGTGAGGGTTGTAAGGAGCCGATAGTAGTTGTTAACGGTTGCGAACCGTAGTGGCATAGTAGCCAAAGAAGCAAAAGCTGTGACGTTGAGGTCTAGAGACCGTATTAAGAGCTTGAGTAAGCGCTTGAATAGCTCGCGAGATAAAATAGTTTTAGGCGGTGCGAGAATTGGTGATGTTGAGAACACTTTGCAGAATATTATTATGTAAGCTTTGTTAAGTATATATCTGAAGGCGAAGGGTGACTTGGCCCCGTGGGAGCCGGGCGGGGCGCGGGGTGATCGTGGACTGTGGTAGACGCCGATTGAATTCTGAGTGAACTGTGGGAGTGCTGGTGGAGTCACACAGGCAAGACATTATATGTGTTAAGCCCGACTGACGGTGAAGTTAGCCCTGCGGGAGGAGGCGGCGGGAGGTGAACGGACACTTTGTATTTATCACAAACCACGAGAGGATGAGGATGAAGTGAGGTTGATCCGGCGGACGCGGCTGGCTGTGGGAGACGTTGGGGGCCCTGGAGAATACACTTTTATTCGCATAATTAGTGTATTCTTATGGGTAATTTTATGAGTAGTTTGTTTCATATTATATTTCTTCGTACATGTAAATAAATAATCTTTCAGTGAATTATCGTTGATCACCCTTTGGCGTTGTAAGCCACAGGCACCTTCAGGAATCCTAAGAGTCCCAAGCGGATAGGGCATTGATAAGGTGGCAAGGTTTACGTTCGAACTGGGGTTCAGACGACAGTCACTGGCTGTCGGCTGAGCACTGATAAGAACATAAATTTTCCTCCATCATTCGAACATCAATTTAACCGTGTAATGCTGCGACAGAGATATGGCAATTTGCCAGTTGGCAAATTGCCATATCTTTTAAAATGTTAATGATTAATTTTAGTCAGTTATATTAATAAGTAGAAAATACAATTCTAGAATATACAATTGTAAAAGTTTCATAGTATTCGTCGCACATCATGGCTTATGATCCTTCGTTAGAACAAGGCGATGGATTTTAAAAATTGGAAAAATAAGAAAATCCAAAGACCATTATTGTGAACGGATATTGCCCTCATGTTAGGATAGGGGGTTAATCGAATCGGAAATACTTCACATCTGCTCGCTCCCGGAGACAACAACAGGAATTGATCTAATAGCAGGGGAGATGACAGTGTCGTTAAGATAATTAAAGTCTATTTTCTCACGCAGTCTGTTAATGTAATGACATTTAGTATGCAGTTTTCGTCTGTTTTCACTTCATTGGTACAATTTGCTATTCACTTTCCAATGCGCAAAATTTAATAAAAAACATTTCACATCAATTGCATTTGTTAGCGGTTGTTAGAACAATTGTTGAACTTGAGTGAACAACTATTATTACGAGTCTAGATCTAATTATAGGCAGACTTCACTAAATTCTATCAATTTCTCTAAGCTAAAGACATTGTAACAATTACCAAATGAAGTTAAGTTACAGTGTGCGTCTGCCTGAAAAACCACACGCAATTTATACGGAACGCCGGCCGCGTTACCATTATATAAATTACAAAGGAAGTCTGGTTTCCCGACTTACTTAGCTACGCTCGTTGGAATGAAGGAAGCTCTGAGTGTCAGAGAACCAGACTAATTCCAACATGACGAAGTGATTGCAGCTCTTCAAAATAGGAGTCGCAATCGGATCTAAAAGGGGGGAAAGGCAGATGTGCAAACGTTACTGGTACTGTTCCAGAACGCCGGTACTTGCGGTCCCTGTACTAATGTGCAGGAAATACTCACTAAAATCAGTTGGGTTAAAAATCAACCCAAATCAATTGGTTTGAATGAATATAAACCCCATTGGGTTCATATTCACTCAACCCAATTGATTTGGGTTAAGTTTCAACAACTGGTTTTTGAGTGCTTATGCGGAGAAATAATATGATTCTCTCTCAGCCCGATCTGCCAGTTCAATCGTTTATTCTTACAAACAATTAAGTTATGACAGCTTAACTCTTTACCCAAGACGACCAGAAAACGACACTTGCAAAATTGTTTCTTGAACAATTCGAAAAATTTCATATTTTGTCTTATTTATTTATTTATTTATTTATTTATTTATTTATTTATTTATTTATTTATTTATTTAAGGTCAGATATTTTTGCACATTGGGTGGAGAAAGCCGGAGTACCCGGAGAGAACCACCGAGCAACGGCGAGCAACCGTCAGCTCCTCAACATACTAACTCCACACAAGCAGGGTTAGCATTGGTTGAAGACAGGTGCACCATCGACGTTCAGTACGCCTTAGTACACAACACCACCGTGCCCCCATGTGGGCTATGCGGGTGAAGTGTCTTTCTTGCCCAAGGACACAACGCGGTTGGGTCTTGCAAACATAGTTTATGATCTTTCATTTAGGCGAGCCC
The DNA here is from genome assembly GCA_031216915.1 of Pictodentalium vernedei. NCBI lineage: Eukaryota > Metazoa > Mollusca > Scaphopoda > Dentaliida > Dentaliidae > Pictodentalium > Pictodentalium vernedei. Next base: position 264,112,741 of record CM062291.1, on the reverse strand, counting down.
GCCGTAAGGGGACATAAGCTGTGTTTTGGTGGCACAAATTGAAAAAAATACAAAAATTTGAATGTTGAATTTTGTGAATAGCGCTTGACGGATATGACGTTACATTGGTTAAAACGTTAAACCAAGGGCGAACTGGGGTGGGAGGCGTAGGGGTGTGCGACACCCCCAATAATGTTCCATTCGGGACATTTTGATCTGGATTGGAGTCTTAGATATTGATTCGTTCTTGCTGGTAATCATGTACTTTAACCCTTTACCCAACGCAGACGACTTCAAAATTTATTATTTTAAATATCATTTTTTAATTTTTTTCAAAGAATTTCAACGAAACCATATCATGTGACCCCTCTTTGGAACGAGCTCGGAGAGGGTCACATGATATGGTTTTGTTGAAATTTTTCGAAAGATAATATTTTTTTCAACTGCTGAAGTTGCACGCGGGCGGATGCGGGCGATTTGTTGGGTAAAGGGTTTAATGTACTTTCTTACGGGATTTGCTTCTCCGACTTTTGTCATACACGCAATCGGCCTCATGGAAATGGCTGGTGGCTGGTTGGGGATGTTGGCGACCCAGAATGACTAATTTTGTGTCCGGTGCGTGCCAATTAAATAAGAGATTGGGAAGATCATGCAACACGACATCACGACTATCCACAAACAAATTTCCTGGGTTTTTTAAACCATATACCCTATTGACAACAACTCCAAGTACATCATCAAGGCATGCCTTCGAAGATGTAGTTGAAAAGTTTAATCTGTCGGGATTTGAGAAATGATAGGTGGGACAAATTAGGATTACACACCCCCTTCCCAATCGGTCATCTTCGCGACGCCCGTGCGTCAACCGGTTATTGCCGTACTGCGACGAAAATTTGAAATGATTTGGAATCATTCCCGTAAAACGTTCATACATTGCGGGCGTTTAGTTTACGTTTAACATATTTAGTGTTTCTTTCCTTTTCTATGTTTAAAATATTCAATTAATAATAAAGAAATTCTTGAATGTTAATAGTGCTCTGACTCCCAGTTTTCATACAAACGAAGCCCAAGACAACAAATACACGAATAACAAAATAATTATGAATCAGCAATTGAAAAAACCCGAACATATTCTACACGGTATTTAGGACGACGACGATCTTGCTCGTTAATGAATGAGTAAAGAAATTCGCGACGTAACGATGTCGCAAGAACTGATAGCCTGGTGTGATCTGATGAATCCACTTCAGGAATGAAGCGATCATGGATTTAATATAAAGAATTTCATAAATCAGCTACACCTAACCCTTTGAACCCTGTTGGTCCATGTCAATTCAATGACAACAATTGGAAGAGTCCATATTCATAATTTGGGGGTAGACAAATTAATATTTTCAACGTGCAGCGTGCAGCCTTGGGGCTGCACGTTGTAACTATTGATTGGTCTACCCCATACATTCGTTTAGCAGCCGTCATACTTAATGATATTATGTCGTATCATATTCCTTGGTCTGAAACAAACGCACTCTCTATTTCAAAGGGTTAATCGCCTGGTGAATTTTAGTTTATACATAGCGCGACAGTTACTCGCCGCTGCTCGATATTTCTCTCCGTGTGCTTCGTCTTCCTCAATCCGAAAAAAACTTTCCAAAATTATATGACCATGCTGGTTGATAGTGTCGTTAAATCTCAATAAATAAATAATAAATAAATACTTTATACATAACAGGGTACGACCTATAGTCATTGCAGGAGTATAAACAATGAATAGAATTTAAGACGGTGATAATGTTTGGATACGGAAAATATTTTATCTCCTATTGGCTGTTTGAAAAGATTGTTTCGTGGACTACAACTTTTTTCAGTCAACTTAAGAAAATATTTCCCATTTTCAAATGACTGGCCGTCTATTTTACTATTATTTTTAATTTTGATTATGATAAACAAGTTCGTTGAGCTCGTCCTATTGTAAGGTCAATGCATTTCGTAAAAGATGAAGTTAACAATAAAACTTAAAAACTGAATGTTGATCAATATGCTTAAAACTTCTTCGTGTGGATTCGACAGTTGGTTATGAAGAAAGGCTATAAATACGCGATTGAAATACCTATGTTGAACAGAATAGAATTTGAAATACCTATGTAGAATAGAATAGAATAGAATAGAATAGAATAGAACAGAATAGAAGAGTAGAATAGAATAGAATAGAATAGAATAGAATAGAATAGAATAGAATAGAATAGAAGAATAGAATAGAACAGAATAGGATAGAATAGAGTAGAATAGAATAGAATAGAATAGAATAGAATAGAATAGAATAGAATAGAATAGAATAGAATAGAATAATAGAATAGAATAGAATAGAAGAGTAGAATAGAGTAGAATAGAACAGAATAGAATAGTTTAATGCCATAATACGCCAACACAATACCGACTGTCATGAGTAAAACAAAAGCAACAATCATTCTGCATATCAGTAAGTGAAAACTAAAAATGAGACAATAGTTTTTCTAAATTGCTTTACTGTTATCTTGATCGCATTATTGCTATGTCAGTTGATGTTTGGCAAATTTGATCCATGTTTCAAAAATGCTCGGACCATGTTGCAGATAATATTTCACAATCCCGGTACTCTGTTTTGCAGTATGAAAAGAAATTTCTCCCTCTCAGTCATTTCAATGAGGTCGGAGGTTTTTAAGGCTGTTTCTTCGAAAAAGTTCGCGACGTAAATGCATATATGCATTGCATTTCAATACAAAATGTTCCTCAAAATTTATGAGCCTATCAAAACGTTTTCTCCACAGATTGACTGAGGAAAGCGAATGCTCTTTTAATGATTTAGGCAGTGAGGACAGAGCTTTTATTTTCTTTCTGATGTACCTAAATTTGAGCTTTCTTGCACGATCCATTTGCAATGAATTTTATGCCTAAGTAGATGTATATTCTGACCATATCTATGTTACTCCCACCAAAATAGAGAGCTGGCTTTTTGCGCATATCTCCTTTACGGAACACAATACACTTTGTTTTATCAGTATTTACTGCTAAGTCATTGTTCTCCGCATATGCATGCAGTCCATCCAAACAGTTCTGAAGGTCTGTTTCTGTTCGGAGATTATACCAGGGCATCGATGAAAAATAAGTGGTTGAGATATTCCCTTCCCAGAGCTATTGGACAACAAAAACCGTCAAACTCAAAGCGAATAACATCTATGAAAAGTTTGAACAAATTTGGTGAAATTATACATCCTTGTATGACTCTGATCGTGGAAAAGTCTGCTGGTCCAATACCCGTGCTAGTCTGAAATATTACTATGGATGCTGCATAAACAACTTTGTCATTTTTCTTACATCGATTCATAATTGTTTTCAAAATAAAAGTACTGTTGATAGTGCTTTCATTTTTTATAAAGCTGAGTGGAAGCCAGGCAAATCCCATGCATGAACAGTATACGATTAAACAGTTGCCGGAGAGTGATTGATTCGGAGCGAGACTCTAAAGTGCACCCCTGGGCGCTTGGTAAGGTGACATTGTAGTGTAAAAGAAAGCACATGACACGCCAGAGGAGTTGACGAACAGTGGCCGCTGGTGAAAGGGGGGGGGGGGCAATTAGCGTTAAAAGTTGAAGCTTCTACGCACAGGATGTTTGGAAGGAAGGAGCAAATAGACAATACGTTGTGGAGGGGCGTGCCGACAAGAGAACACCTGGGGCCCTGAAGAGAATTTGAACATGCGGTGGCATGCCGATGATATACCGTGCCAGTCTTCTTAGGCTACACCAGGAAAGAGAGGAGAACTCAACCCACGCATGTTCGGGGGCAGAGTGCTTCAAACAGAAAGAGACAGAGAAAGCGGCTGGTATAGCCATCATAGAACCACTCGAGATACAGAAGCAGGCGTGGTAGACGACGATAGCTATTGGCCCTTGAAAGAGTTGTGCGTGGTTGAAACGTACCGGGATGTGGTGATTGGCGATGATTTAGCAGTCGAACAGCAACACCAATCGACAAGACTGTAAGAGTTCAGTGACGTGTTTTTTGAGAGACCGGAGACAACCGATCTCGATGAGCATAAGATTGCAATAATCACAGGGAACCAGGTGCGGGTGAAACCATATCCCATTCCTTATGCTAAAACGCAAGAGATGAGGGAAGAGATACCCAAGATGTTGGAAGCAGGGGTTACCGACAACGAGTCCACGGGGAACACAGAGGACATACTGATAAGCCAACATGGAGCGAATTTGTTCAGTAAGATAGATTTAAGTAAGAGATACTGGCAGCTCCCTGTAAGAATGGAGGATAGTAGACACATGACATCATTTACGACGCCAGACGGGAGCTATGAATACATGAAAATTGCATCTTGAATGATAAATGCGGGCGCTACGTTCAACGGAATGATGAGAAAGCTGTTAGGTGGCACCCGGGACGTCGGGTCCACTATGAGGACGAGGTGCTTTGTAAAACAAAGACTGGTACAGCCGTATAATTTGGTGTATAATCCGAAAGCGACTCTACACCCTGGCAATATAAGCCGTTAAAGAACGATATTGCAGAATATGGCTCTAAATCATCGCATTTAGGTCTTTTTTAGTTCTAATTTGTCGCAGTAACTTCCAGTACTCTTTCGGAGCGGAAGCCTCCAGAGACTCGAGTTTATTTTCTATATCCATGTGAAACGATCCAGCTTAACCCTTTACCCAACGTAACGACCAAAACCGCCCAGCGCTATTCACAAAAATCGTCAATTAATTTTCATAATTTGTTTCATTTTTTGTTTCAAAAACATGGGTTATGACCCTCTTTGGAACGAGCACGTCGAGCTCGTTCCAAAGAGGGTCATACCCCATGTTTTTGAGACAAAAAATGAAAAAAAATAGTTATTCAAGAATTTTGTTTGCAAGTGTCGTCTGCTTTTCATGTTAGGTACAGGGTTAAATTTGAGTTCTTTCTTATAAGCCTTGAAAAACTCCAACGAGGTGATTTATCAAATGGATGGCATTTAACCAAATTAGAAAAAATCAACTATATTTAATTATAGATCTCTACATCTCGAATCAAACTACGGAGATATCGATGAATAACTAACATCTTACCAAATGAACAAACTATATATATTTATAAAAATACGAGTGTCCCCACCCCCTACTTTTGATGGCCATGCATTCCAATAAGTTTCGTGATTTGGAGCTAGAATTTGGTACTCCTTAATATACTTTTGTTCAGTGAGTAATATGACTTGGGTTTCCATTGCCTCCAACATCGCACTCGGATGTCGTCGGGGTAATTTCTTACCAACATCGTATTTTTGTGAACTTAAAAGTTGACTTTCACAATTCCGAATAGTTTGAAACGACGATGAATGGGAGCTTCGATTTATTGCCAAGTCACCTTGCAACGGCTTCTCGATAGTTTGACGCTCCATTACGTAACCAACGACGGTTTTGCCCACAATAGAAAGCAGAAATTGCGTATTAAGGGGCTGTTTGACATTGTTATTATCATGGCCAATATGTCACCAAACTGCCACATCACCTCGACATGCTCTGAAGTCACCCACTCAGTTCCTTTCCTGCATCGCAATTTTCGAGTTAGAAAGTTCGAATACGTTTTTTTTTTTGCTCCGCAGCCTTCCCAATGATTCACATCCGACATCAAAAGCACCGCGGATAGTTTTTTCAAGGCCATAAGTTTACGTTCAGAAAACTGAAAAATAACTTTCAGAGGTAGGCCTACATGGAGACAAATATTGTTCGGTCGACTGTAATTCCTATTTGGTAACTGGAGGATCTCCAACGAGCAGTGGCGTAGATAGCTTTTTGCTAGCGGAGGGGCAAGCCCAAAATTATCCGACAGACCGAAAATTTTCCGACAGTGTAACAACAACAAAAACCCAAACAAACAGAAAGAATCTGTTGTTTACTGCAAATATACTGAAAATTGGTCTTTTTTACCCAAAATTTACCCAAAATGGCATGTTTTTATCCCCAAAGCCAGCATTTTAATGTTATTAGGCATAAATTCGCCTAAAAATGGTCCCAAAAAATTTCCGACAAAACTTCTGGTTGGGGGGGGGGGGGCTCCGCCCCCCGGCCTCCCTTTATCTACGCCACAGCCAACGAGTCCCCGGGTTATATCAACATTTACAGAACGAGTTCTGTAAAGAAGGTCTGGAAGGAGCTCTAGCGAGGTCAAGACCTAATTTACTGGACGAGTTTTGTGAATTTCGATATTAATTGGGGACCAGTCAAAAATTCTCTTTATTATATGATCCACCCCTCCACCCTCCCCCCCCCCCCCCCCCCCCCCACCTCAAGACACTTAGAAACATTAAGTAACTCCTGGCGCTATTTCTGTCAATACACATTCGTGCATTACCATATTTAATGAATGGGATTAAGAAACGGAAGAAAGATCAGATCATATAATATATTTGTGTGCATAGTGATAATTTGAGTTCTACTAAGAGGTTTTAATCTCGGTGGTTGGAAGGAAATGAAATGAAATGAAATCTTTTATTCGCAGTATATCAATTACATTGAAAATACAATAACTAAAATAAAAATGCTTTAAACTTATTTTGATACACTGCAAGGAAGCGACATAGCAAAGTTAGCTGTCTTCCTGTCGCTCCTTAGAAAAAGCAAAATTTCTCGACAGCAGACTGGCTTCTTTGGGAGGGGGGGGGGGGGGGGGGGGGCAATGCTTTCACCTTAGCAATATAGAAAAAGGATCACAACTATTGATAGTTCACTACGTACTAGTGTTACTAGACAAAAGTGACTTGATTGGTATCATACAGTACAAAGTTCGGAGTTGTAGAGTGACATATAGAAACAAGGCCTCCATCTTATAATTATAAAGCCAGCCCCAGTGGCTGAGAACTCCTTTAGAAAAGGTATCGGGGCTCCGAGCACTGGTTAACGCACCTCGGTGTAACTGCACTTAATTGCTGTCTGGGTACATCATGGAGCAGATGTTAATCGAATCAGGAGAAAGTAAGTGAGCAGTAGTCTACAGAGGCCATGGGATGAAATCAAGTCACTTGGCTGCACGCAGAAGGGTATGAAGATCCAGAGTGTATAATACTTTAGTTTCATAACCTAACTGAACTGAAGTGGGGGAGGGAGTGTGGGGGGGGTGGGGGTGTTATAGAAAAGCTGAGGTTGGTTGGTGTGCCACACATACCCAACTTCTCTCTCTTGTAGAGCAGTAGGGCAATGTTCTCGTGTCCTTTAATAGGCATGTCAAAATTCCCTCGCATGGGCACATAACTGTCACACGTAGTTGCTTGTTTGGTGATGTGTGAGACCAACTAATTCTGGAAATTAGGCATGGCACAAGGCCACGGTTTTTAACACGGTATGACCGACTGCCGTTATTAATTACAGTGAATGCAGACTTTTTGTTCAAACAGTTCGACAAAAAGCATCGGTTTGTGTACATAAGCACCTTCGGGAAAATTCTTGTCATGGTCTGACAAACAAGGGTCACCCACATCACCAAAAACCAAAAGATAGCTACCCGACTGGTTTCAGTGCTTTATGGGCTATTTTATACACTACAACTGTATGCACAAGAAACAACAAAGTCTTATAGACAAGTCGTCCCCTGAGTTCCAATGTGTTCTATGTGCCTACTGGCACATAGAACACATTGGAACTCAGGGGACGAAGTGCCCAACTGGATGATTTGACATGATGTTATGAACAGACCGCCAGAGTACTATAGCTTTTTTCTAGTGGCGGGTCAAGACGACATAAGTTCCGACAGTGATTTGCGATGTAAAGCATCGTAATTTGACATTTGTCACACGCGGATATATTTTGTATCACTAACAATAGTGAGAAATTTTATGGCTTTGCCCGCTGTATTAATTGTGAGTTTCTTGTACATTTGTTCTTACAAAATGGATATCTAAAAGGGACAATCAACATGACTCCTATTTTAGCGTTAATTAACCATCAACTCTGATCCTTCTCCGTCTTTTATGACAAATAAAAAATGTAGAAACAAATAGACCATCTTGTGTACACTGTTGATAAAAGAATCAAACAGATCTTCCCGACAAAATTCTTGTCCGGGTGCGCTGCCTCTTTATCTTCTGTATCTACTCAAATGCAGCTTGTGTTTCGGCAAAATTTCGTCGCGTGAGAACCATAAGGTTCTATCTTCCACTGGAAGATAGAACCTTATGGTTCTCACACGACGAAATGATACTACAGTCTTCCGTACATTACAGCAACGCATTCAGACTGCTTCGTCCAGTCTGAGAAGCCTTGTAACTAGAATCAATATTTAGTAAAGGAAAGAATTCATTTGGTTATTTATTATTAACTTAATCCAACAAGAAAGCCCGCTAAGTGATGATCTCTTTAATTTGAGGAAAACAATGAAATTTGGCGACATTATTAACTTGAATGGATAACGGGAAATGAGAACCAAAAAACACCCTAGAGGCATCTATTCTGAAACGAGATTCTCGACATTTTTGTTTTCTATGTTGTCGGATGAAAGCGACCAAGCAGAAGTGGAAATCGCTACAGGGGGAATAATATAATTCATTGTGGAATGTAATCAAATATAAAGTTTGGTTCTGCTTAACACATTACCCTTTATAAGGTCTAGAAGACAGTAATACGAATATGTCTTAACTCTTTGACTGACACGACTAGACGACCACACATGGGAAAATACTTCTAGTATAACTAAAAATAAAAAAAAAAATTGCCTAAAAATAGCTTATGACCCACCATTGGAACGAGCTCGCAGAAAAGAGCCATCTCCAATGAAGCAAAAAAGGTTGCGACGACGTCAAACCGATGGCCGTGGCCTTGTGAAATTTAACCACCCATGTATCGCAGTTCCGGAATGGTACGATACTTGCAACCGGGAAATTCATTACACATCGCAACATCTGAGGGGGAGGGGGAGGGGGCCCTCACCCCGCGTATTTACAGCCATACTGACAGTCTATGCAATTTAATTCATTTCGCCTCTTGGCCATTTTCACGAAATTTCATTCACCAACAGTTGGTGGGCTGCTTCATTTTGGGGTCGCTAGGGAGCGCCGGGGAGGGGGGGGCAATACGGGAGGGGGGGGGGGGGGCGGAGTGCGGATCACGGGAAATTTTCCCGTGGATTATACGGCTAAATAATATAAAAGAAGAGTAAAATAAAAATGCATTAATTTATATATATGTTCAGAGATATGTTCACAAAACGATGGATTTTGTTTTCAGAAAATGTTCTCGACAATAATTTTCGCATTTCAGGACACAGGGAAACGTTTACTGCGAGATGACTTTCGTGTGGATTATACCAGGATTATCGTGTGTATTTAGCGTTACCCGATACAATACAAACATCAGGAAATGTTCCAGATACACGGATTCAGGATTATGCATAAAAAACGGTCATATAAGAACGCGTCTGATTGAACATCATGGATGTAGCTCCAAGGTGTACGCAATTGTGTTTTTGCGAGAACCTTGACCCCCCCCCCCCCCCCCCCTTCTCACACACACCGTGGTTCTCTATTTACATTTATCACGCATGGTATCGATTGCTTTTGACAGTAATGTTCCAGTGCATTCGGTTTTAAAGATTGACGGCGAAAGGCAGAGAAAGGTGATAGCCTTTTGTGATTTGCAAATGGGGTGGACGACGGTCTATAAAAGAAAAAAGAAAAACAATTGAAAATTACACATTGTTTTTAACAACGCAATTCGAGGTCGTATAGGAAGCGCTATTTGCATCTCGATCCATTTTGGCATCTTTTACCTGGTTTGGGTTCAGGTGACGAGTCTATTCTCAAGCTCGTACCCAGTTCCAGTTCATAAAGAAATTTACGCATCTCATCTAGTAAATTCGGTTTGAATCCACCAGCGCAACACTGGCGGGAACGGGGGTGGGGGGGGGGGGTGGGGGGGTCACTTGTCCCCCTAATTTTCCTGCCTGAAATCCCTAACACTAGCTCATGTACTCTCACCCTGATATTTCCTGGGTCATTTATTACATAGTTATACCTCTACTTTCTGGGTACTTGAACCTTAACCCCTAGCACTCTGGGAGTGCAACAGAATGTTCTCAGATCACTGTTTTTCTCTTGTTTAACTATGAATTTAACCAATTATATCTTGTTTGAGAGAGCCCATTGAGCTCTGTCAAACAATGTATATTTTGTTAAATGTCAAACTATTTGCTGCTGAAAACTTCGCCATTTTGACATCAGAGTGAAGAGGTTTTAAAAGGTACCCAGGGTACTCCAATTGGCATGGAAAGACCCTGGGTCTTCTCTTATGGGGGTGCACATTGTTAACCCAGCACGAGGTGAAATAAAGTGCCGCGGTATTTTCTGCTGCCATTGGCAGCAGAACAATATACCACCCCATTTCTTTTAGCTTGCTCACGCCTCTGTCCGGACTCCACCGAAAGCTCGACCGAGACCTTATGTACTGAACTTGCTTCATAAATTCCGCTCTATACTTGGGACTCTACAAGTTTGAGATCCCCTACAGATGGATATCTGTAGCGTTTTTCTTATGTGAGTACATTGGCGGCGGTTCATTTTTCCGGCCAACTGATATATTTCTTACGATTGAATCTAAAAATACCGTAAACAGGATTCCCACTCCAATGAAAAGTCCTTGAATTTTGACCCCTTCATTGAAAAGTGATTGAAATTGTTTCAATCCTTGAAAAGTACTTGTTTTTTAACACCTCCCTTTAAAAGACCTTAATTTCAGTTTACCAGTAAGCTCTGAGACAAGAGGTTTCACGATAACCCACTCCACGAAATTGGTCAGGAACCACACCTCTTTGATCTCGGGATTGTCCCTTGGGTGCAACAAGGTGCCTTCTGCAATGCTTTAGCATTGCAGGTGGTACCTTGTCGCACTCAAGGGATGATACATAGCTAGCTAGTTGGGTTTTTCCAGAAATCGGGTCCTTGAGGCTGGAATTCTTTGTGTTGTCATTGGTGTTATAAGTTCATTAATTTCAGTTTACCAGTCAGCTCTGAGACAAGAGGTTTCATGATAACCCACTCCACGAAATTGGTCAGGAACCACACCTCTTTGATCTCTAGATTGTCCTTTGGGTGCAACAAGGTGCCATCTGCAATGCTTTAGCATTGCAGATGGTACCTTGTCGCACTCAAGGGATGATACATAGCTAGCTAGTTGGGTTTTTCCAGAAATCGGGTCCTTGAGGATGGAATTCTTTGTGTTGTCCTTGGTGTTATAAGTTCATATGAAAAATATAATAGTCCTTGAAAATCATGGTCAGAGTCCTTGAAAAGTGGTTAAATGTTGCTTGAATTTGATTCTCTGATATCAATGGGAACCCCGATAACCATTCATTTTTCTTGAATCAACGTAAGCAATATTACAAAATAGAGACCTGGTTTGACTGACGTTTTGGTGATATTACCACGAGGAATAAAGACTCACAACAGTCGTAGTTTTATGAATACGCCGCGTATTTCCATTAATACTGTTAATATCTAGATGTTTTAAATGTGAATTAAATACTTATTAATGGGAATATCTATAACTAGGGTATGAATGGATATCTTCTTATTCGTGCGAGTAAAGTGCCATCACAATTCATCAACAATATTCTACGCGCAGGCTTCACGACAATTGGGTGAACAAATAGGACATACCAGTGTGGAATTCCGAACAGATTTAGACTGGTGATCCGAGAGTTTGAAACTGTTTATGAGCTAATACGTTCGTCTCCATTGACTCATTCAAACACATTCTGAATACCCCATCTGTCTGTCGATGAAAATGTAATAACAAGGGTTAGAGACTGGTGCAAGGGATTCTGCTGAAGTGCTGTTAGAGATAGGTTCGACTGTTGTTATATTTCAAGATTAGAATCGTAGACAAGAGCGCGATAAACAAACAGCAGTGCGGCAAATACTCACAATCTCGTAGCAAGCGATAACGATAAAACTAAATCAACAAACTTTCTATAAAACGGTTATGTTACTGAATTTTTGACCATCTCTGAAATGGAAAATATTTTCTGTAAATTTTCCAAGTGTTTCTGATGCCTTACCACCACCAGGAATATAATCTAGACCAATATCTAAGTTAGTTTGCGTGTTGCAAGACTGGCTGTCATCTAAATAAACCTTACGGGCATGATTTAGTTCTTAAACTCTTTACCTAGCACAAATCGAAGAGACTTGAAGAACTAAGTATTTTCATGTTTTACCACAGCCCGTTCCAATAAAGGAGCATCAAGACACCCGAACCGGGAGTGGGGGAGGGTTGGGGGCATGGGCGGCGTCGCCGCTCCATGCCTGAAGCTAGGGAGCAAGGGGACAGCGTGTGCCCTTTTTCACCAGAAGGGTACAAGTGGAAAATACTTTACTTTTCAAGACCTGTAACTGAGAAACTCTCGAGTATTCCTTTCTGATATATTTTATGTGCACCAATTGCAACGGGGTGGGGTGGGGTTTATCGGGTATAATGACAATGACTGGTCGATGATCATCAAACAGAGAAGATATACAATCTGTGAGGTGAGATCGAAAGCTTTATATCGCCCCATGATTGCAACAAGACGCCATCTGCAATGCAAAAGCATTGCAGATGGCGCCTTTTTTGCACTCAAGGGACGACCTATATAAGACGTCAGTAGTATTGAGTGTCACATTACAATTCATGATACGTTGTGAACTCCCGGTCTTGACTAACATCCAGAGTCGACTGCCCTTTTTGATACCCCTGCCCTCCACCCTTTCCATCAAAGGCTTCCGACACCCTTCGGGATCATATAAGACAGGCTTATCAGGAAGAAATTGAAGAAAAATAAATAATAATAAACTTTGGCGATTTTTCTAATTAGTGCTGATTAGGAAAAGGGTTATTACCAGCAAAACACGTTTAACATTTCTTACGGGATGTACCCCACAACTAGCGAATGGGTGCAATCGTTACTTAACATATACAAAAAGTGCAGATGTTTTTTTAAAATTTTTTCTCTTTCTGCACACAGTTTTTGTAACAGACAGCAAGACCAAAGAGTATCTTTGAAAATTACATTTATTAAATAACTTTGCCAAAACATTCCTGTCAGATTCGCCTGTAAAATGTTTTTAACTATTTTTTTTAGAAACGAGATGCCTCTCAGCCTAGACAGCTCCGCACATGGTCACTACTTTTAGGAGACGCCAAATACAAAACAAGAATCCAAATGTAACTGGTCGTAACCTTGACCTTGATGATATGACAATGGGTCAGGTTATGACACAACGTTGGGTTATGGAGTTATGATTGTGTTAAAGATGAACACGATCTGTCACACGGATTCAATTATACAGGCCAGATAAAATCCAAGTTTTGCTGCTTGTGACCTTGACCTTCATGATATAACATAGGATCATGAGCAATAATTGTACCAAGTAGGAATAAGATTTATCTATTGACTAAAGTGATTTTTTTGATTTGATTGGTTGATAGATACGTGGTATGAGACCATATTCACTGAAACCCACGATACGTCCGCCCAGCCACTGACAAATTTCCCATACCCAGTGGAAGCCTCGTTCCGAAATCAACAAATTGTCCATACATATTTTTTTATTCTAGTCATATTGGCACATTTTCACAAAAACTCTTTTGCACAAAAATTCCACAGAAACCTGTATGGCTCAACAATGGAAGATAAAAGATCTCATGCTGTGTGTGTTCACACATGAAATAAATTGTACTTCTAAAACGGAAACTCAATAGATAAATTCGTTACCCCGTGTCTGATCACGTGGTACGGGTTTTTACCTATCCGAAGTCAGCCGTATCGGCCTCATGGGATACGGCTGGCTTCGGGTAGGTAAAAACCCGTACCACGTGATCAGACACGGGGTAACTAATAATATCGATCATACCAAGTTATATGGGCCGGACAAGGGCTGTATAACAATATCAAATTTCGCGGCCTGTGACTTTGACCTTGATGATTTGGTGTCCTCCCATAATGCAGACCTCCCAAAATGTTGACTCCCATAACGTAGACCAAATAGCTTAATTGGTTATATAACACATGCTACTCACCCCTGTTTTTGAGATTGGAGACTAACTGGAAGTTGATTAAGGATTCAAAAATGGGTGACTAACTGGGGATTTTTTGCTCTGTAAACTTGCAGAATAATTTCCAACTAGAATCATGTTAATCGCTGTTAACCCTTTACCCAACGCAGACAATATCAAAATGTATTATTTCAAATATCATTTTTTCAAAAAATTTAAACAAAACCATATGATGTGTACCCTCGTTGGAACGAGCTCGACGAGAGCTCGTTCCAAAGAGGGGTCACATGATATGGTTTTGTTGAACTTTTTTGAAAGATAATATTTTTTCAACTACTGTATTCAAAATGGACAACGGAAACACTATCACCCTAACAACACGCGCTGCGTATGCGCACTCACACCACGTATCACTATGGAGATGACGTCACAAGGTGGCCGCTCACGCGGGTTACCATGACAACCAAACATGGCGCCACCAGGTCACGTGACATGACGTCACTTCCGGGGTCCCCGCCGGGGTCCCCGCAATGAGGGACGTTCGGGTACAAGCTATACTACTGATATTGCTATTACGTATTGTCAAAAAATATTCAGTGGTTAAGTTAAGGCCCGGACAAACAAAACGTTGACTACAGACGGACGACGGACGGACGGACGACGGACAAATCATTACCAAAGAAGCTCCGCCGACACTTGTCAGGCGGAGCTAAAAAGTCAAATTTCCGAAGAGTACTGATATCCTAGATTTGTTGATAAGAGATGTTAAGGCAATTCGTTGATCCCGAATCATTAAACTGCGTACTGTGAGGCTTTCCCTTGAGAACCTAACTAGGATTACTGTGCATCGCTAATTCATGCAGGATATTTTTTCATTGACTTTCATGAATAGCCTTGCACTCAGTTAGCAATATTTGAATTTTATTTTGGGAGGCTTAGTCGCGTCCTGTGTCTCTTGTAGGAATCAGAGTATGCGTGTGCCTTGAATTGCAGTTGACGACTCCTGAATAGATCTTGCTAACATTCCGATGAAAAAATGAACATGTAAGATTCGTTAGATTAGTTACTGATAGGTAAAGGATTAATATTTTTGACCCCAGTAAAAGGAAAAGAGATGTCGCTGGACCACAACCATCCTCCACAGAACCCACCTTTGCCCTCAAAATATAAACAAGAGGGTTCGAATTAACAGTAAATGAATATTTAAGAGAACTTTATTTTACCCGCATCATCATTACGTGGACATTCTCTATATCCCTTTACCCATCGCAGATGATATAACAATTTATTATTTTAAATATAATTTTTTTTAATTTTTCAAAAAATGTCAACAAAACCATATCATGTGACTCGAGCTCGTTCCAACGAGGGGGTTCCAACGAGGGGGTTATGTGATATGGTTTTGTTGACATTTTTTTGAAAAATAATATTTTTTCAACTGCTGAATTTGCATATTACGCGGGCGGATGCGGGCGATTCGTTAGGTATAAAGAGCTGCAACATTTACATCCACACAATGGTTATGCAAACTCTGGCTGATTGGTTAAGGAAGTGGTTAAACCATGAGACGTTACTATGAAACTTACTCCCTGAAGCATGGTTACTGTGGATTTCAAGAGAGTAAATTTTGCAAGTGATGTATGCGTCGCGATGTTCTCCAATTTTATTTAGGGTTCTAAAATGACGGTTGTGTAAGGGTGTTGGTGTTTTTTTCCAATTGTTTTCTGAACTGTTTATTGGTTATCTATGACCAAGTTGGTTCACGTTTGTTAGCAATGTAGTTTGGGAGTCATCCTACGATAATAGCGAACAACTGTTAAGAAGTATACAGATAACTGTCGATAAGCACCCCTCAATAATGGAAAGAAAATATTGTTCATTTTTTATCTTGTACAACACAAGATTCATATTTTCTTATTTAGACAGGCTAGAGATGGAAAACAATCACTGTGTGGTCTTACTGTAAACTTTGCACAAAAATTATCGGGTTCTTTTTGTTGAAGATGTGAATAAACAAACAAAACAAAAAAAATATATAAATAATAAAAAATAAATAAATAAATAAATAAATAAATAAATAAATAAATAAATAAATAAATAAATAAATAAATAAAATATATTAATATAAATAAACTAGATAAACAAATGGGATATAGTGATATATATATGATTTTATTATATTACCTCCACAAACAGCGTTTCAGTACCGCTGTAATTTGCTCATCATTTCTGACACGCCGTTAAGTGAGAGTCTCAACATTTCCAAATCCATATCATGCGTTTCTCAAACGAGGCACGGTTGACGTCATTTTGTGCGCAGATTCTAGAGACTGTAATGCGAAGTGAGAACTCCAGTGCTTTAAACTGAATACGCTGGACAAACATTCCATAATTTCTCTTTTATTTTCATTTCAGCTGTAGTATGTAAGGTTCAAATATCGGCTGTCATATCGTCGCCTGAGTGCTAGAATGTCCTACGTCCCCTATGGGACGGTATATTATTTCCCCTATGGGACATAGGACATTCTAGCACGCAGGCGACGATATAATGAGCAAATAATTGTAACAGTCAATCAGTGAGGGTAGTCACATTTCCACTCGTTGACGAAACAAGATCACCTAGATCAAATATTGAAATTTCGGCACCACAGAACACATTTCCATTTCCAAATGTGATCAACATGGCATTCAATCCAGAAGAAAGCATTTTCCATTTTTTATTTTATTCAAATAATTATTCAGCAATCTGCACTCGATGCGTGGTTCTATAAGAAGTGCTAAGCGCAGCTTTCAGAACAGCAATAAACACAAATTTTCTGCTTGTATAGCGTTTGAGAATGAACGAAAAAGAAACATTTCTCGATGGAGGGACACCAAGGAATGCTTCTCATTCTCGAGTCATGGTAACGAACGTTACCACTAATTTATAGTGCCATCAGTATTAGGTAATAGTGTAAAAGAGGCATGGTCTTGTTCAAAAAGAGTACTAAAAAGTCTCGTGGAGTTTAGTTGAGCAGTAGAGGACTGGTAAAAAAAAACTGTTGCGGGGAAACGTACCAAGGAGGCTCCGGACCCCGACAAAATTTTGATTTTTCAAACTGATAGAACGCTGCTTCCTTGCATCTAAGCGATCAATGTCTGTCCACATAGAGGATATTTACGATGGTATTTTTGTATCATCTTTGTCGCTCATTTGGCAAAAATGGTTGCACCAAAGAGGGCCCCAGACTCATCAAGCCGACCATACTTTAGCCAAATGGGCGAAAATTTTGATTTTCGAACCGAAAGAACGCTGTTTCCTTGCATCTGACCGATCAACGACAGACAAGACTGCTGGTATATCGAATGCCCTCTACGTAGACTGCCAATGTCAGTCCATATAGAGGGCATTTCGATAAAGCGACAGTCTATGCAATCAGATCCATTTCGCCTTTTGCTCATTTTCACGACATTTCATGCGTCAACAGGTGTTGGGCTGCATACATTTGGTAGGTCCTGGGTGGCCCCCAACAGGGGCGGGGGGGGGGGGGGAGGGACCATTCGGCCAGTCCGCCTATGCATCATAGTGACCTATACCATATAACATTCCCAAATTAGTGCTTCAGTTTGCCCCTTCTATTGTAGCGTGTCCGTCGAAAGGGCTTACGTTAAAGCGCGTTTGTTCAACAACAGCCAGCTTTGGATACTCTTGACGCCATGACTACAGTACACGAATGGCGAATAACTACTGAAACAGCGGCGTAGTGCTATAGTAGCGTTTCCGCGTAGAAAATTACTCGTATCTGATGAAAAGATAAGACGTAAACTGTGTGAAATTTTAGTTTAAGGAATGAAATTGGAGGTTCAGTGTACGGTGGAGACTTTTCTGTGCTTCATGTGTTTATTTTCAAAACATTTGAATATTATTGCCC
Organism: Pictodentalium vernedei; assembly: GCA_031216915.1. Taxonomy (NCBI): domain Eukaryota; kingdom Metazoa; phylum Mollusca; class Scaphopoda; order Dentaliida; family Dentaliidae; genus Pictodentalium; species Pictodentalium vernedei. The sequence goes on along the minus strand of CM062291.1, from coordinate 264,094,803 downwards.
GGTGGAAACACCCATTCTGGGAACGTTATAGAATAAAATCATTTATCACATTCTGCCGGTGGATTAGCCCTTTGAAGGTTATCGGGCATGTTAGGGGGAGGTTAGCTGGCAAGTAGATCTGCGATTTACAGAAGGACGTGTGCGTCTGCAGACCACTAGGAAACGCCATAAAAAGGATTGACGATACAATGGACGAGAGAAAGTTGAGAAGAATCAGTAATAATATAATCCTTCAACCTTCCAGGGCTGTAGTATTAAATTTTTACTGAATATCCCAACAAATTCCAAGACATTTCGTCAGTTTGTAGTAGACTATAAGATACAGTTAGTTGGTGGTCTGACCTTTGAACAGCGAAGCTCGGGTCCAATGTGGAAATACCTGACACCATTTGTACCATTCAGTTAAAACAAGAAGTCCTGTCACGAACTGTGCGCTTATCTAGGCTTAATTGCGCGTAGGAATTGCGCGCAAGTGCCATATCGAATGGCATCCAATGCACGGCAGGTTCTCCTGGTTACTCATAGAAAACACAGGCAATGTTTCTGTCAATGGACCTCCGGATTACCCGGAGGTCCGTTGGCTGAAACATTGCTTGAGCACAGGCCACATGTACAGAATTTGATAGGCTTACTATGGTCATAACGCGTAGATTAACGCGCAGATCGACGTGCTATTTGTGCGCATTTCATGACAGGACTTCTAGTTTTAACTGCACAAGCGAGCCCAACCGTCCCGGGACAGAAGAAAATAGTATTGCATTGCATTTCAAGGAGATAATCAAAGATGGACGGAATCATGGAATTACAGACTTCCCATTCATATAATTGATTAGGTCACCAATAAACCGAGGAATGAATATCTTACCGACTACTTTTTTCTGTATACTGAACTGGCAATGGCAATGGGTAATAGATGATATAATTCTTACTTGTTTAGCATGATGCGGTTAGCGTCTACCGCAATCTTGGTGGATGAATACACAAATGGGAAATCACTCTGGTTGTTTGCATGTATAAATTTGAACAGGTTGTGTTCGGTCAATATACAATCTGTGTGCGCCGCACTAAATCTAATTAAATGCTCCCGAGTTTAAATGGAATGAGATATTGTATATATGACGACGCTTTAGGGAACGCGGGATTGAACGCGTAGTGTTAATTTTGTCTCAGAAGAATTTAAATGTTAACACCCTCTGCTCTGATGTCAAAACACAAAGATTTCAATTTTACTCCAAATACAATGAGCATTTCACCAATTCATTCTTGTTTTTGACAGAGCTCTTCGTGCTTGGTAAAACACGATTGAATTGGTTAAATTCCGAGTTGCATTATGGGAAAAAATACTCCTTGAAATTTTGATATTTCGACATCAGTGCGCAAAGAGTTAAATTATCTGTATTTCAAATAAGAGCAAACTTTGACATGTCGTAAACGATAACGAGACATCGACAGCAGAATTTCATTTTTTTATAGTTTGAAAAAGCAGGCAATGTGAAAACGTCTGAAGACTGTATTCTCCAGCTAATGCAGTAGCCCGGCAAACGAATGCACCCTTATTCTTCGGATATCTGCACTGTAATGTTAAAACGTCGCACAAGTATGATATATACAGATTATCGTGATAATGTGCATGTCCTGTGATTTGTATCAGATTCGAGGTGGTGTCCAGAATGGGATCTTAACGAGCCGGCTTTGGCGAGTTGTGATCCCATTCTGGGCACCACCGAGAATCTGATGCAAATCACAGGACATGCACATTATCATGATAATTCATTTATCTAACAAGTCTGTCACATAAACAGATTAAATCTTAAATTATTAATACAGTTTTGGGACATAATGAAGTTTAAAAAAACATATTTTATGGAACAATATTGTTGTGCACTTTAACAAACAATGAGTAACGTGGTCACCGCAAATTTTCAAAGTTGCGTTGTAAAATTATTCACTCTCAGTGTCACTTCCTATGATGATACGCTTGAATTTACAAGTGTGTAATTTTTAATTCTGTATTTTCTGTTTATTGTGGGATTGACTATTAATAGTTCTGTCGCGAATTGTAACTAATTTTGCTTTGTTTTGTAAGTATTTATGCGCCTGTTATGAGATCCCGTTGTGTTCCCGGAAACGTGTCGTCTGTATGATACGGAATCAGAATGAGTGGTCTATATGATACGCAATGGGAACACATTATGTGATACGTACAGTTTCTCATGGTTTTCAAGCCAAAATGTATATGATTGTTAGACAAAAACTAGAAAAAAAACCCTATGTTCGGCGAAGGGTCTATGTATCAAGCTTTCGAGATTATAGCATATGCTATACCAGAACGTATTAATGAGTTCACAGTCGGCATCTCAAAGAAAATCACTCAATGCTGTAGTCACGTTATACAAAACAAATAGTATACAATAACTTTTTGCTTCCACAATAAACTTTGCAAAGAATCGTTAACAGATGCCCAGCATGGATAATATAAGAACCGCCCCCACATTGGAGCAAAAGGTGTCACGGTAAATTACAATCCTATAAGATGCCAGTGCCCCCGTTGGGGTTCTGCATGCTTTTTAGAGATTCGCTACGATTCCTCAGATTCGTATCAGCGGGTGAAACACGTGAAATTATTTGACTCATGTGCGAAAACGATCCAGTTAATTGCTAACCAAAACTCATTTCCTACATAAAGAAAACATGTTGTACATCTGACGAGTTAATTTTTCATTCTTGAAACGGCAAAAATGTTAAATAAATAGTGCGGAATAAATTAATCAGAACGGGAGAAAATGACTTAAACAGTTACGGATGAGAGGAAGTCGAATTCCTGCCTGTTCTAAGGGGTTTGAACGATGTGATACAGCGAAATTGGCAGGGGCAATTATATGTTAAACTGTGTGTCAGACACATTTTGACCTTCGCGTTTACGGGATATTAAAGACAAATGACGCAGCGTTTACAGCCATATTTTATCTGTCTAATTTTTTTGCGATTCCAACAGGCAAAATTTTTAAAGAGTATTTTTTTCGGAGCATAAACTGTTGTCTGAAAAGCTCAAATACCAGTGTAACTTGCTCTACTAGGTTCTTCGCATTTAACTGACTGGCGAAGAACAAGGGTATATATAGATGGGTGCTGGCAGATTTAGGCCGTGCCATTAGTGTCGCGTGGCGCGGTGGAAAAATCGTATACTGCCCTCTAACATACTTCGCAGTCTTGTGTTCAAGACAAAACTTGAGTTTACAGGCATCTTTGTGCATGGGGTTCTGAATTTCGCCAATCTTTACAATACTGATGCATTATTTAGAAAATTTCACGAGATGCTATTTCTCCAATACAGCAAACTGACAGTAGCAAGATGTAGCCATTGGGGTAATAGGGATAATGTGACCCCCCCCCCCCCCTCCACCCTTCCAGATTTCAAAAAATTCTACTAATGGAGAACTGTATTCCAAACTACACTTTAAAATCAGTTGGTGTAAAAATCAGCCCAGATCAATTGGGTTGATTGAATATGAACCCAATTGAGTTCATATTCACTCAGCCCAGTTGATTTGGGTTAATTTTAACCAAACTGATTTTAGAGTGTAGGACCCAAATGTCGTGTTATTTATTTATTTTTATTTATTTATTGGGGTTCAACGACACTTTCGACAGCCAGGATCACCTCGTGTCGGAAAAATGGTCGTGTGATAAATATTTGGTGTTATGCGTACTTATATTACGACCCTTGTGTCTAATTTTGGACTTCGTAAACAACAACAAAATCGAAAATGCAAGCTATCACCTTGACGGAAGCAACAACATTTACTTATTTAAGTTAATTTCCATAAAAAAGCATTAGAGGCACCGATTCACTCGTATGGGTTTGAAATTCAAAATATTTCCAGGGGGGGGGGGGGGGGGTCTCCCGGACCGCCACCAACGAGAGGGGGCGGTCCCCTAGTGTTCCTCCTTTTTTCAAATCCAGCATGATCTACTTTATGCTGTTGGGTGGGTGTCACGGGTGCGGAAAGAAGTGCTTTGTTAGTAACTGCAATTTTTTTATGGAAGCTTTTTTTATCACTTATTAATCACAAAAGATGTTTTTCTATCGCCTAGTGGTCTAAATGAGAGCTACTTGAGATGAGCAGTATAATACTTTGCATCGTTACACGCCTGTTCTATGTAATCCCCATCTACAGCAACACTAAACCATTCGGAAATTGAAAATCTGTTCCGTACAGTGTGCGAAACGGAAATCGTTGACGGACGATTTTTAAAAGCGAAATTTCACTGGAATTTTCTACAAATCGTGCAACGCAATTACAATTTGAATCCTCAGCGATAGGTGAAATTGTCCCCTGAGTTCCAATCTGTTCTATGTGCCAGTAGGCAAATAGAACACATTGGAACTCAGGGGACGAAATAGTAACACGGGCACCCCTCGCAAATTGTTGGCGATAAAATGTGTTCTTTTTGTTGATAGTTATCAAATGAATTGCTGAGTGTCCTAATAATTGTTTTCATAGACGTTAAGTCGTGTAATAAACACAGAACGACACACGCGTGTGAGTGGGTTAGTCGATAAGGCACTTGTGCCATCGCGGAAGGATAAAACGAGAGGCCTCAGGCCTCGAGTTTTATCCTTCCACGATGGCACAAGTGTCATACCGATTAACTCATGCACACGCGAGTGTCGTTCTGTGTATTTCTAGTATTATTCAAGGAGAGTGGATCGGGATCTGCAATAGTTAACACAGACATTAGAAACTTCTCGGAATGCCATACAAATTCTGTCAAAATCACATTTTGGGGGAGGAGGTAGGGTGGGTGTCCAAAATCCCTGAGGAAAAATATTTTTGGTACGTGGGGGAACCCCCCCCCCCCCCCCACCAGAGGGAAGAGACAAATTTAAATGTGAGCTGGAAAAACATGAACTGTATGTAACGTTTGATTTTTTGTTTCTTTGTTTATTTTCAACCTTTCACCATAGTTTTGGTAGTTTAAACATATTGTTTTTGTCAAAATAAACAAAAAGGATTGGACAACAAGTGCTCAACACTTAAAACACGTCCTCACCTTTGTACACGATTAACAAGTAAATGCAGCATTTTTTCAATATATATACATAAGAATAAACAATACTCTATTCACGACTGCAATGGTGTCACTGTGGTAGATATTCAGAGAACGAAAAAGAGAAAGAAGAAAAGAGGGGAACTGATACCATGTACTCATGAAGTTTGGGTAATGAGGTTACAGGTTACAATATACAATTGAAACAAGTGAAATGAAAAAGAAATGATTATATATACACGTGCCTGTGGTGTGCTTCAAAATACAGTTACAGTAATCGCCTGTTGCGATGGATCAATCCTCATTCTTCCCACAACCCAGCAGCCAACACATACATACATACCTTAACACACATACCCATCGGCTCCACACACCCACGCCCTGACAGTGAAGACTTGCCAAAACTGGGGCCCAGCAAATCTTAAATTTCGGTTCGAATCGGGTTCAGAATCGAATCAGGCAGAGGATTTCGAATCAAATCGAACCTGGAATCGAAACTCACGGTTCTTCAAGTCGTAATTAGTGGACCTCCTTCCAACTATAAATATTGCCAGTTTCTCCCATCAAGTATCGTATTCAATACCTACTCTTCTGTTTGGGGGTCAATCAAAAAAGCGAAATATTCCAGAATCAAAGTAGTTTCGGAAGCGGATCCTCTTCGAACTCTTCTTCTATCACCAAGTCTCATGTACAGTAGGCCTGCTGATAGAAAAAACGCTCAAGAGGAGACACTTGATATGATTTCCAGAACATCTAGACGATACGAAAATGTTCGAACCAGCGTGACCCGAATTGAAACGAATCATTGGGACCATTTCGAAACGAATCGAATGTCGAAGTTTCGTTGAGTCCTACCCTATCTAAGCCAGCATTAGTTAACCCTTTACCCAACGCAGACGATATCAAAATTTATTATTTTAAATATTATTTTTTCAAATTTTTCAAAGAATTTCAACAAAACCATATCATGTGACCCCTCGTTGGAACGAGCTCGACGAGCTCGTTCCAACGAGGGGTCACATGATATGGTTTTGTTAAAATTTTTTGAAAAATAATATTTTTTCAACTGCTGAATTTGCACATTACGCGTGCGGATGCGGGCGATTCGTTGGGTAAAGGGTTAAAGCGGTATGATCTTCAAGCGTATTACTGGCTGTCAATAGCATCTCTGTTCAATAATGTCATGATACCATGACGTAAAACCTCTGGATCCGCTCCTTGTGGATAAAAGTTTAAGACTAAAATATTACGTAATTAGCAGCTTAAGGCTTATGTCTTATGATCTTCCTGTGGGGTCATTTTTCTCATTCGACAAAACATTTCACTGATATCATCTTTGATCATGCTAGATCTTTTCTGCTTTGTCAAAGTATTTTTTATGATGTGTATGAATCTGACCAGGTTGAGATGACCATGTGAAAGCAAAATCAAAAATCGAAACTGAAAAACTTACAAAATATATTTTAATATGCTCAAAATGGGTATCACGTTATCGATTCGGGGGTCTCTTTCTCATAGACCAGACCGATGAGCCAAGGACAGTGGTAGCTGTATCCCATTTCTGTAAATTTACACGCCATTCGAATGTTATTATTCTGTTATTTTTTTACGGGGACAACAGGAAGACAGCCAACATGGCTATGTTCTCCCCGAGCAATATACCATTTTGATGTTCAATAACCCTTGTAAAATGTTTTCTTTTAAAATTGATGGTGTATTGTTAAATAAACTTATTATTATTACTTACTTATTTAAGTATTTTTTATGATGTGTATGAATCTGACCAGATTGAGATGACCATGTGAAAGCAAAATCAAAAGTCGAAACTGAAAAAACTTACAAAAAATATTTTTATATTCTCAAAATGGGTATTTCATAGAAAAATATTTTTCAAGATGCCATAAACTTGACAAAAGTCAAGTAAGAGACCTGAAAGTAAAACTATTCGAACACAGTTAAAAAAAACCCGCGTTATTCCATTCCAAATAATGCATCGCCACTGACGGATTCTATTTATCTTGATGTAATGCTTTCGACAAAGGTAAGGCCAAACAAAATTAAATAATTCATTCTCAGGCAATTTTGTTTAAAAGGAGTGAGGGAGGGCGGTTTTTATTTTTAATTTTTATTCCTGATGGAATGGTCGCCGATGCCTAAACTCCAGTTGTGAGAACCTAAAATTAAGTATTAGAGCTTCCATGTTGATATCACTGATAGTTTTTTTTTGTAACAGTCATCATTCAACACACAATCAAAAAAGAACAACTAAAATGGATATTAAAAATAATGAGTTTTTTGACTGGTTGAGTGCTAGAAGCCAGAATCAAACCTTTAAAAAAATTAGGGCACTCTCCAATAATTTGTAATAAAACAATTTTTGATGAACAAATTTTGTCCACAAATATACTATTAAAAAAAGTAGGGGATATTTGATAAAAATGAGAGAGATATGAAGAAATTATTTATATTTTCATCAAAAAGACAGTTGAAGCATTGCACTGTGACATCTGGTGAATGATTTCAGCGATAGTTGGGTGTCTGACTAGCACATTCCACGCACTGAGCTGTAGAAAACATGGACGGTCAGTCAAAGAATTTACCACATTCAGTTCAAGACATCAATACGTTAAATCCTTCTCGGTTCGCGAGACTAGCGCGGATCCGACGTGGCATACTAATCACCAAACGCCAATATCAGCTTGACTGATGTTATTCCATTCTTCCTGCAGTGCAGCGGCGAGTTCCTGGACATTGGTAGGGGGCTGTTGACTTTGTCGTAGGCGCCTGCCAAGCATATCCCAGACGTGCTCGATTGGTGAAAGGTCTGGACTTAGTGCTGGCCAAGGCAGTGTAGTGATGTTCTGCTCCTGGAGGAACTCTTTAGCGACACGGGCTCTATGTGCTTTTGCATTGTCATCTTGGAGAATGAATCGACGGCCGTGACATCGCGCAAATGGCACCACATGAGCTGCTAACATGTTGTCACGGTAGTACTGCCCTGTGATACGCCCTTGGATGGCATGTAATGCTGTTCTACTTGTCATGGTTAGGCCTCCCCACACCATAACGGATCTACCACCAAAACGGTCGTGCTGCCTAGCGGTTACGCCATGGTATCGTTCGTTCCACCGCCGCCACACTCTGTTTCGCCTGTCGTGGAAGTCGAGAGTGAACCTGGATTCATCGGAAAACATGACGTCGCTCCACCGACGATTGTCCCAGCGCTGTCTGCGATGTGACGTTCAGTCAAACGTGGAATTATTCAAGGTCGTCGAGCGTGCAAATTCCAGCTGTGTAGGCGATTTCGGATTGTCTGACCACTGACTCGCACATCTGTCGCTCGGTGCAGCTGCTGTCCAATTTCTGAGGCACTTTGATGGCGTTTACGTAATGCTGTGGATCGGATGAAACAATCCTAGTCAGGAGTTGTCGGCCTTGAACTACCTGAGCGACTTCTGTCATTAACTTTGCCTGTCTGACGGAAACATGATCACAACCTGCTAATCACCGATTGAGTAACGTGGAGAATTTGAGCCATTACAGTCTGCCTGTTGCCAGCTTCCAACATGCCAACGGCACGTAAACGTTCGTCACGTGTCAGTCTTCGCATACCTCAAAAGTTACGTTTGGACCAGAAACGAGTTTATATCAAGAAAAGAACGATCAGACCTCCGAAAAAGGCCGTCCAGTACAAATGAAAATTTCAAAACGAACCCCACAGACATTAACGCGGCACTCGTGCGAAAAACCTGCAAGAAGTTTTCGTAGGCCGGTGACATTCATGATCCACACTAAACTTGGTAATATAGTGATGTGTCCAATCACGCGTATCCAATACCATTTTCCGAAAAAATCAACATCAGTTTTGATATCCCCTACTTTTTTTGTATGGTATATATTGCCAGCCTCCAGGTATATTCACAGGATCACGGTTATAGTAAGAACTGTCCACTATAATTATGTCGAGATTTATATTACGCCCCTCCAAAAATAAAAAAAAACGAATAAATAATAAATAAATAAATAAATAAATAAATAAATAAATAAATAAATAAATAAATAAATAAATAACCTGAACATTTGGGGAATAAAACTCCAAAATATAGGAACGTTTCTCATTAGATCACGATTATATTTATATTCCGGATAGCGGTCTTGGAAACAGGCATTTTACACATATTTCCTGCCACGAGGTTTAAGACAATACGATATTCTATTCCCTAACTTTTGAAACTCACTGTTTTAGCATTGCCCAAAGCTACGCTTCAAACATTAAAGTGATAAAAATACACGACTCGACAGATTAACTTAACTCCCTTCATTCCGATGCGAACTGATCTTTAATCTTAAAGAGTAAAATGTTTCTTATTGGGAACATTAAAAACATCTAAAACCTGTCGCGAACGTGTATCTCACCGGCTGTACTGTTTGTGGGTAAATTTGTCTTCTGAATGAAGCAGGAGTGATCGACGGGATTTCACTAAAATAATTTATTTATTATACGCTAAACGATAGATTATCGAAGAAATTGCGGAAAGATAGAAATCGTATCCCCCACTGTGAAGATATAGAAATTTTCACTTTCACGGTATCAATCGAAATGGCGGCTTTCAAAGCATCACTTCAAGGTGAATACGAGTCAAATTATCACTGAAAATGATCAATTTGTTCTAAAAACGTACAATGAAAAGTAAATCTAGTGTTTTTGAGTGGATACCGATCATTTCCAGCAATAATTCAACACGTATTCACCTGAATTGATGCATGAAACCAGTAGGTCCAAACATGGCCTGAAAGTCCGTAATATAAGTTTTTGGTTTGGTACATCCTTTCAAAGGACGTACCAAACTCAAAACTTATATTACGGACTTTCCCCATGTTTGGACTAGAAACCTGCCAGCTAAATCAGATTGCAAGACGCTATCAATCAATCAAATCACTTCCGCGTATCAATGATTCAATGCGGTCTTTAATTTCATGCATCAATTCAAGGATGAAACGAGTGGAATTATCAGATTCTTTTAAAAAGCGTATAATAAAATGGAAGCAAGCGCTCGCGAAAAATAAACATTTGTCTCGGTCACTCATGAGATAATTTTCGGTTTCCACTCAAAAACAATAGATATCCTCTATTTACTTTTGGTATATACTTATAGAAATTTACTAAATAAAAAAAATAAAAGGATTTAAAAAACTCGTTCACGTTGTCGCATAGTTCTAACCCTCAACAAGGTAGTTCAAATTTTCTTCGGGTTCAGATTGTATCGCCGGTACTCCCTGACGCTCCTTATCACCTAGAAAGTGCCTGTCTCCATTTTCCACCTTCGGGTGATGGAAAATCGCCTTGGCTTGCCTCTCCTGGTAGCTTTTGGTTGAGACCCACGTTGTCTCTCGAGTTCCACGAGAGCATTCATAAACTTGCGTCTATGTCATTTAGCTGTTCTCTGCGCATATAAGTGTTCTGTTCTGCTTTTACATTAACCCTTTACTTAACATGAAAAGCAGTCGACACTTGCCAAAAATATTCTTGAATAACTCATTTTTTTCATTTTTTGTCTCAAAAACATAGGTTATGACCCCTCGTTGGAACGAGCTCCTTCCAATGAGGGGTCATAACCTATGCTTTTGAGGCTAAAACGAAAAAATAATGAAAATTAATTGGCGATTTTTGAGATTAGCACTGACCGGTTTTGACCGTTACGTTGCGAGTAGTATGTAATGTGGTTTTGAGGTACAGGTTTGATGATCTCATTTGGATGATCTCATGTGACGTCATAGTCACGTGACCTGGTGGCGCCATGTTGTGTTGTCATGGTAACCCACGTGAGCGGCCATGTTGTGACGTCATCTCCATAGTGATACGTGGTGTGAGTGCGCATGAGCGGCGCGTGTTGTTAGGGTGATACGTGCTTCCGTCGTCCATTTTGTGTACTGGAGGCCGCCATCTTGGTTTCTATGGTAGCATGTGATTGCTATGTTACCTAAATCCTTCTTATAGGACAGGGGTCTGTTCGGAAGGTATGTTCCTTTCTACAGGAGTATTTTCTTGAACTACTTACCTGGATAATTACCACAAACAACCCGACAAGTTTTACTATTTCGAATTCTTCCAGAATTCTCTGCTTCTATCTATATATGCAATAGTTATCGTTTATCTGACCATGTTCCTTTGTTCTAGAGTATACCCCAGTAGCGTAGAAGAGCCTATTAGTTGGAACAGTTTTGCTTATTATTACTATATTTAGCTATTTTGGTCTATTCTTGTTAGTTCTGACCCTATTCCAAGTACTCTTGTTGTTTCATTTATCTAGATCATTTATAACCAATCAGATTGCTTGATTTCCCATAATCTGTATACAGAGTTATCTCCCTTCTGTATAATAAAATACTATATCCAATGGCCATATCCCATGGAATCCCATTTTTTTTGCAAAACACCTGTGGCTATGGAGTCCCTTTTTTGTCGTATGAGGCCATGAGGGCTATGTAAAAGCCCTCAACGAGTCCTCATTTATTACCCCTCATACCCTCATTGAATTTTGAGGTTATGAGGACCTTGAAAAATCCCTCAATGAGGTATAATTTACTACGACTCTTAGCCTCAATTCAGTATTTAACAGGTATATCCTATGGAATCCCATTTTGGAAAACGCCTGTGACTGTGGAATCCCCTTTTTGTCGTATGAGGCCATGAGGACTATGTAAAAGCCCTCAATGAGTCCTCATTTATTATCCCTCAAGCCTCATTGAATTGTGAGGTTATGAGGACAATTAAAAATCCCTCAATGAGGCATAATTTACTTCGACTCTTAGCCTCATCTCGGTATTTGAGGATACCTATCGAGGATACCTATCGAGGATACCTTTTATAGGATACTTATCTGAGGATACTATATAGGCTGTACATATTCATATAGGTCTCTTGCTGGCCCTTAGTACTATTAATCCACCTGATGCTTTATGTTATCCTATGACTGGTATAGGTAGTATGCAATGCTAGCATAGGGGTATTGTGGGTAGGGGGTACTGCCTGGTAATTTAGAACGGTACTATAGTATGGCGGTATATACACCTATAGGCTCCTGTTAGTACTTGGTACTATTAACCAACCGATTGCTTTGTTTTATTATATGGCTGGTATATGTAGTACGTTATGGTAGACCTAGTGATTTTGTGGGGGTGGGGGTAATGCTTGGTAGTTTAGAACGGTAGCATAGCATAGGCTGTACATATCCCTGTAGGTCTCTTGCTGGCCCTTGGTACTACTGATCCACCAGGTGCTTCATATTATTGAGCGGTATTCTGGGGTGGGGTCAATGCCTGGTAATACAGAACGGCAGCAGAGTATGGTTGGTATATTCCCCTATAGATCCCATCCTAACCGTTGATAGTATTAACCTACCAAATGCTTTGTATCATCCTGTTACTGGTAAGGTGGTACGTAATACCAGTAGATCCTACCTTATTCCGAGTACTCTTGTTGTTTCATTTATCTAGACCATTTATATAAATTATAATTAACCAATTAGATTGCTTGATTTCCCATAACCTGTACTTAATCGTACAGAGTTATCTCCCTTCTGTATAATAAAAACCTATATGAATGGCAATTTCCCCGGCACCCCAATTTCGGCTCCCCTTTTTTGAAAAGCATATGGCCTTCGGCACCCCTTTTTCTGAAATGAGGATAAGAGTCGTATTAAAAATCCCTCATTGAAGCCAGCAAGAGACCTATTGGGATATGTACAGCCTATATAGTATCCCATAACCTTGATTTCCCATAACCTGTACTTAATCGTACAGAGTTATCTCCCTTCTGTATAATAAAAACCTATATCGATGTCAATTTCCACGGCACCCCTTTTTGAAAAACATATGGCCTTCGGCACACCTTTTTTCTGAAATGAGGATAAGAGTCGTATTAAAAATCCTTCTGAAGAAGCGTCTTGAACATGGAATAGAATCACGGTTTTTTTGGTTTTGTAACTATAGTTGCATCTACCACCAACTGTTTTATTATGTCCATCGCGTAGAATGTCCTATCCCCGTCAATTATTTATTAACTTGGACCGTATATGATAACGTCGCAAATTATCATGTCAAAATTCAACAAGTAGATTGTTGTACGTTTTATATTTTTCCAATGTTTAAATTCCAAACTGAGCGAATTAAACACATTGAATATGTGATCTTTACCCTCATAATCCCGTATAAAATAACGGTGTATCCTCGCCAAACAATGAAAAGTGTTAAAAAGTTAAAAATAGATTTTAATAAGACGCAGTCTCTTGATTCTAAGTGTCATCCTGCAGTTATCTCCAACGTTTTCAGTTTTATGTGTCTACCAAGACTGTAGGTCTAAAAATTCCAACAGGCCTGAAAATATTCCCACACAAGTATTCCAGAAGGGTTAGCCTCTCATGTCACCGCACGCTCGTCCCCATCTACGGCACTGGTCAGTCTAATGCGATCAGAGGGTCGAATACAATTTTTCGGTACAGCGCTATGGTAGCATATTTATTACAGGCCTGTTCTATGTAATCCCCATCTACAGCAACACTAAACCATGTTGAAAGTGAAAATCGTTGACGGACAACTTTCAAATAGAAGCGAAATTTCACTGGAATTTTCTACAAATCGAGCAAAGCAATTACAATTTGAATCGGTAGCGATAGCTGATAATCGTTCCCCGAGTTCCAATGTGTTCTATGTGCCAGTAGGCTGCCAGTAGGCACATAGAATACATTGGAACTCAGGAGACGAAATAGTAACACGACTTCCCCTCGCAAATTTGGTTGGCGATAAAAAGTGTTCTTTTTTGTAGATAGAGTGACCTCACATTTGTTTTATAGACGCGAAGGCATGTAATAAACACAGAACGACACACGCGTGTGAATGGGTTAATCGATATGGTACTTGTGCCATCGCGGAAGAATAAAACTCAAGGCCTGTGGCCTCTCGCTTTATCCTTCCGCGCTGGCACTCCTGCCATGTCGATTAACCCATTCACATACGTGTGCCGTACTGTGTGTTTACACCATATTTTCCATGTTTACTCAATTTTTACTCAAAATAGGCGTAGGTAGTTTATTAGGAATGGTTCTAACTAGAATATCGGACAGGCTTAAAAGGAGTGTCGGCACATGAGAGTCCGGTTGGAGGTATCAACTGAACCGTGTCTCCACCAGCCAGCAGCGCTTACATGTATATATATTTGGTAGTGTGTGTGTTGTCTATATTTATATGCGCGCAAACATGCGCGCATATAAACGTACATAATATGCATATGCATATAGATGTATATGTGGGTGATGTACAAGTGTGTGCGAGTGGACATAACATGACTGGTTGTGCCTTGGCACTTATGCTATAATACTGACATTGTTATATTTTGTACTTTTGTTGTTTCCTGTATATACAAGTGTATTTGTGTGCTATACCCATTTTTCATGGTAGTGCAATAAAAATTATCTTATCTTATCTCAATAAATCGTGGTAAAAAATTCTGATGAAAATGTAATAATTGTGATTATTTCCCGGCAAAATTTAAATTATCTTATCTCTTGTTTATTTTATGTTTTATCTCAACCCCAAATCTGTTGTCCGGACAGTACCATTTCCCTTACCTACCACACCATCTCATTATGAGATTAACTTCCCCACGGAACCATCAAGATATTAGACAGAAATAATTAGCTTATTTAGGACTACTTTGGGGCTTGGGAAAACATTATGAGAAGAAATGCAGAGAAAATTGAACACGTGGATATTTTTGGAATAGTTTTAATTTTTCTCATGGGACTTCTGGGGTCTGTAGATATTTTATTTCTGTACCTGTTTCAGTTCAATTAAAATCACAGAGTGGTGATAAAACAATAATAATACCATAAATCACGTAAAAGTATTTTGTCAGAGGAAAATGAGCAAGTTTCCATGGGTTGTTTTAGTTAAGTAAACATTTTTAACATTATGATCTGCCATTTTAACGATGTTTGTATTTAGTCCATTCACGCTATTCAGAAACCAGGCGAATGCGAACTAAATTACGTGTTTGTCTCAGGCTCTGTCTAGAAATAAGTACATTTTGGTGAAAAATACCAGTGTTTTTTTCTGATAAAAATAATAATTTTACAAGTGGACAAGTACCCTTCTACTGGTGTTATATTGTTCATCTTTGACGTTGCGCGTATAAACTCTTATATTTCTCAATAATTTTCTACACTGTGTGAATAAATCCTATCATTTTAACCCTTTAACCCTTTACCTAACATGAAAAGCAGACGATACTTGCAAAAAAAAATCTTGAATGACTATTTTTTTCATTTTTTGTCTCAAAAACATAGGTTAAGGCCCCTCGTTGGAACGAGCTCAACGAGCTCGTTCCAATGAGGGGTCATAACCTATGTTTTTGAGACAAAAAATGAAAAAATAATGAAAATTAATTGGCGATTTTCGTGAATAGCGCTGGCCGTTTTTGGCTGTTACGTTGGGTAAAGGGTTAACCCGAGTGGTTGCTTCCTCGGTCAAGGAACATGATAGTCATAATTTCATTACGTGGTGTGACTGTTAGTGAATAAGTGACCAATCACTTTGAAAATATTAATGGGTCTACACCCTAATAATGAAAATGGACTCTTCCATTTGCTGCCTTTGAACTGTCATGGAAGATACCACAAGAGTTCAAAGGATTAAGGAACAAGTTAGAAACAGCTAGGGACATCACATTTTCGCTTGTTGAAATCCGCGACCCTTCACCCAATTAAGCCGTCTGCAAAAAGATACAGTATTTCTTTTTCTAAAAATCTACAAATTTATCAAATTTTCTTCATTTTTATCTTTAACCCTTTACGTAAAGTAACAGTCAAAACCAGCCAGCGCTATTCACAAAAATCACCATTGAAGTTTCATTATTTTTTTGTATCAAAAACATAGCTTTTGAACCCCTCATTTGGAACGACCTCTTTGAGCTCGTTCCAATGAGGGGGTCATAAGCTATGTTTTTGATGCCAAAAATAAAAAAGTAGTTATCCAAGAATTTTGTTTGCAAGTGTCGTCTGCCTTTAGTGTTAGGTAAAGGGTTAAACACAGCTTATGACTCACCACTTGACATCTGAAGATAAATTTTAAATAACCAGACGTCTCAATCTTTCTCTGTTAATAAAAATCGCTATTAAAATTTAATTATTTTTTTAATAAACTTTTAACTAAAATATAAAACATATAAACCCGCGTTTTAACGAGGTCGTTGAACGCAAAAATGATTTTTTTTTAGTTGCTCAAGAAAAGTAATTGCAAATGTCGTCATCAAGCCGTGTTGGGGAAAATGATAATATCGGACGGATTTGGCCCATTTATTTAACCCTTTACCCAACGAATCGGCCGCATCCGCCCGCGAAATATGCAAATTCAGTAGTTGAAAAAATATTGTTTTTCATCAAACATTTTCAAAAAAACAGATCATGTGACCCCTCGTTGGAACGAGCTCGTCGAGCTCGTTCCAACGAGGGATCACATGATATGGTTTTGTTTAAATTGTTTGAAAAATTTGAAAAAAATATGTTTAAAATAATAAATTTTGATATCATCTGCGTTGGGTAAAGGGTTAAACTGGATTAAAACACAGTGAAGTTTCAGGCAAATCGTGGAAATCCTAGCTTAATATTTAATATGATCTCTCATTAAAACAATCTCGATGAGGCCCACGACGATCCCTTACAAGACAAATTTATAGACTTGATCCTCACTTCCAATGTGAAGGATACATTATCTCTCTTTCATTTTGGATAATTTATGAAAAGTTCACATTGCCATGGAAATTATTGTTAATTTGAAAGGGACAATCGCGAATCAGCAAAAAATCAAAACAAAAAACTCCCAAAATCTCAAAACATAAAAGAATAAAATGAAAAAAAAGTTAAATTAAAAAATACCCTAAATCTATAGAAAACTCAATTTCGATGAGACCCGTGGTGTAGGCTAGCAAGCGCCCCATCCTCATCCCTATATAGCTGTCCAAATGAACATTGCTCATCTTTTACTAAAAAATCCATAGTTTCCAATAGGAGAGAGGAGGGTCTAAACTTTCAAGAGGAGTCTCCTGGAAGATTAAATAGACAAAATGGGGTAAATATCTAAGAGAACCATATCGTTTTCAGGGCATTCTCCTGCCAGTTCGGTGTACAGAATACAATTATGATTCGGTCAGTTGCATATATTATCGCACAGGAGCCTTAACCCTTTACCTAACATGAAAAGCAGACGACACTTGCAAAAAAAATTCTTGAATAACTAATTTTTTTCATTTTTTGTCTAAAAAACATAGGTTATGACCCCTCGTTGGAACGAGCTCGTCGAGCTCGTTCCAACGAGGGGTCATAACCTATGTTTTTGAGACAAAAAATGAAAACAATAATGAAAATTAATTGACGATTTTTGAAAATAGCGCTGGCCGGTTTTGGCCGTTACGTTGGGTAAAGGGTTAAGCAATCGAATGGTAAAATTCTTGATAACCTCCATCCTTCGCCAAATCACTCCGCAAAAACAATCAAAATGGCACGTTTTTGTTCGTTTGATTAATTCTTATTAATTCTTATTTTCCGGCATATAAAAGTAAGGACGCCTTTGCCCCTCTCCAGCGTTCTGGCCGAGGACAGGTGGGAAATTTCCACCTCACCCTGCTCCGGCGCCTCGGAAAATGACTTGTTCTATTTTATTATATCATTATAATTACTTAACAGCCATTATTTAGGTTCGTCGGTTTCGAGAGAATCTGATTGTTCAACTGAAAAGTAAGTTATAAATCCCGAGGGAAACCATATATATTACATTGAATGGCCTTAAATTCCTGTTTTACGAATCATTTAAAATCAGTACTTTTTCAACTTTTCAATATGTATACAAGTTGTTATATATGATGTGAAGGAGACATGGGTCGCCATTAAACGTCATTTTAATGACCTCTCAAGGTTTATAATCATTACAACGCGGTCATTTCGGTGGCGACCAGAGAAAACATTTCCTTATCATGGGGATCAATGGATATTGGGATGCTTTCAACATTTTTATTTCACAAATTAGCTCATAAATCGCGCAAATGACGCCCGAAAATATGAAATTGATCATTTGTACAAACAGCAAATGCAGGGATTCTTATTCAATCCCATACATTTCGGCTTTTATGATGTTTTTGAACCATTACTTAAAATGATCTGGTGTTGACAGATAAATGGCTCTTCAGTGTGGGAAACATGGGAATTATTTAACTCAGCGTATTCACCAAATTTATAAACAACCAATTGTAGAATTTTTCTGATTGGTTTTATACTTTTTCTCCTATATTGCAAACATTTGGGCCAAACCACGTCAGCACTTATCACGCGATGTTCTTATTCTTATTAACGAGGACTAAGCCAAAATAAGTCAACTTGTAAGGTGCTAAACTATTTTCTATTTTTCGTCATTAGAATTCATTTACGTGTATTTGCCTTGTGACAATTTATGGAATAGTGCCTACAGGCACCAGTGGCGTAGCTACGGGGAGGGTGAGGGCGGGTGTGGGGGTGTGGTGGATTTGCCCTCCCCCCAAAAGTGTTTGCGACCCCCAAAGTATTGGCCCAATGCAACATGCACACAAGATGGCCTCCAATATAGAGGCAGCACACGCACCAAATGCCTCAGATTCACTCTTAGAGCACCAAATTTGCAAAGTTTTCTCGGGTCTAGTCCTAATTAGGACGCTCCTGTTGATGCCCTTTTTCCATTTCCCTTCTGGCAAGTGGAAGAAGGGAGCAACGACCGGAGGGTCCTAGTTAGGACTAGAGGAGGCCCCCGAAAACAAACCCACATTGCGGCCTTTCAAATATCATCTCTCCCTCCCCCCCCCCCCCCAAAAAAAAAGACTGGCTAGGACACCTCCCCATTATAGAATCTTGGCTACGGCTTGACAGGCACTCTACTATAATATCTAACAACGCAGATCCATAAATTCATACAGACTAAATAATTTTCCTTCAAAGATAACATAAAGTCCTCCCGCAGAATATGAAGCCTTCCGTGGCGGAGGCTGCACTCCATAACAAAGCCCAAATTGAGGCTTTCAGTTATCCACCAGTTATTAATGTTTGTCTAGTTTGTGCACATAAAGTGATTTAGTACTCAACTTCAAATTTGCTTGCTGAGTCCGCAAGTTTCAACTGGGCAAGCATTTAAGTGTTTCGGCTTGTGTCCACATACTCGGCGTGTGTACTCTATATTTTTAAACTCTCAAGGCACCACTCAAATTATGTAAGGAATTCAACACTGTTATTGACCGGAACCAATCTTGCCCTTAAAAAGTCCATTGCCTGTGTTGAGATTCATTTGTCTGGAAAATTTCTGTTGGTCGAAAAAGCGAACCTACGAAGCGCCATTCTGACTTACCCTTAAAAAGTCCATCGCCTGTGTTGAGATTCATTCGTCTGGAAAATTTCTGTTGGTCGGAAAAGCGAACCTACGAAGCGCCATTCTGACTATTGTATCTAAATCTATTGACCGTACACTGAAACTGGACCCCCTACCCATGAGTCCTGAATGATAATCAATCCTCGCGAAACCGTCCCTTTACCCAATGCACTGCATATAAAAATTTATTATTTTAATTATTGTTCTTTGTCAAATTTAAAAAAAAAAATCAACAAAACCATATCATATCACCCATCATTGGAACGAGCTCGACGAGCTCGTTCCAATGAGGGGTGACATGATATGGTTTTGTTGAAATTTTCTAAATATATTTTCTTCAGCTGCTTAATTTGTAAATTACGCGGGTGGATGTCACAGATTCGTTACGTAAAGGGTTAACTGCCGTGTTGTGTAGGACTGAATCAGTTCCAACGATTTTGTCGTCCGTATATGTGCTCACTGCTCGTATATTAACCCCTTATCTAGCACTTATATGATACGACAAACACAAAAACATTTCCTTGAATAACTAAAAATATTCATTTTTGCCCCCAAAATACATGACCCCAATGGAAGGAGTGGATATGTTTGTTCCAATGAAGTTGATGCGCTATTTTTTGAGGGTAAGAATTTGAAAAATAGCACTGGTCGGTTTTTTGCTGTTACGTTAGGTCAATGATTAACCCTACTTTAATGTTTTCTTTCCAAAAGCCTAATAATCGGGTGTGGGTTGGGGGGGGGGGGGGGGGGGGTAAAATCACGAAAAACTAGAAATGATAACTATAATTCATTTTGACTTCAACGCAAAAATTGGAATCCTTCACGAAAAGCACTTGGGTCGATCTGTACTGAAAGTCTGGAATTCTCTGTTTCTTGACTGCTGGTATAGATTTCACTGATCAGTTAATCTTGACATTTTTGGAGGCATATCAGCAAAAAATAGTTGAATATAAACTGAAAAAAACCCCGACAATCTCATAATACAACGGCTGTAGAGATTAGGAGACTTTCCAATAATTTGTAGTTTGATAAAACTTGCAAGTGACGATCTTCAAATATTTGCTCGCTCCAGGGGCGCAGCCACTCTAAATCAAGTCAAGAGGGGACAAAATATTTTCCTCACCCTTACTTCATTACACATATTGCTGGCGCAAGAGTGTGTATCCCCCATATGTGAAGGTTCAAGGTGTTCCCCAGGGCAAACGAATTAACCCTTCATGTCAATTGGACAACTGTAAGTACTTTTTGTAAGAGGATAGTACCAAGAGAGTGGATGTTTAACTACAGCAAACTGACCCTAGACATATCGGGTGTAGAGCACATAAACTAGTTTTAGAGATTTCAGGCATGAATGTATACAAGGTTGACATTTTATCAGAAAGGATGGGATCGGGACGGGTCCCCCCAATCCCCCCCCCCCCCCCCCAATTGACCCACGCCGCTGGCCGGACAATAACAAGAAGTTGCCAGACTGTTCAGTACATACCTTTGCTTTTGGGCGAGAATTCGGGCAAGGAGTTTATAATTACTAATGTTTGCCACGCAATCGTCGATAACAAAGGCTAATTTCGAGAGCTTATGAACTGTGGCAATTCTATATAGAGGTCTTCGAACAAGCCAAACTGTGACACCCTTTTACTAATGTTGGATACCCTGGATAGGATATCTTGGCTTTCCATGTAGCTATTTAGGTTTAGGTTGTAACTGTGTGTTCTTAAGACAGGACACGACGAGGATGGAGTACTGGAGACGGGAACCAACGACCGAATTGGAGTTTTTTTTAAGTGTTTCACGGGCGCCGTACTATCCTCCATACTCTGCCTGGGTAGTGTTCTGTACTTATACAACGATTAAACATTAATTTCATTTCACGTGTTGACACTGTTTTGCGTCAAAGCATTTCATTCACGCCATAACGTCAATCAGACACGTAACGGTCAATCGGATGCACTCTTTTATTATATGTTAGCCTGTTGATTATCGCAAATTATCTGAAAGATATTTCTCGATATCCATCGACCTGATGAGGAATATCCTTCAGTAGCTTCCAAAATGACGTCACGTCATGTTTATTTCAATTTGTCACAAAATCAAAACTTATATAACGTACGGAGCGATTTGAGCATCACTTTACCTCCGAGGCGCAGCTTCAAGTGTATTAGATGTATAGAAAGTGACTTCGAGAGTGACATTGAGCCTTGAACTGGGTAACTTTTCCGAAAAAATCTTGTTGATCGATTCGCACAGGAAGTTTTTTCTTCGGATGAGTCGGCGCACTCAATTTCAAATTCCTTGTTGTAAATTGGCATTTAAAATGTTTTAAAAATTAACATTAATGAAAAATATGAGAATATTCTCATTTGTAGTATTATAATTATTAAATTTCATCTGCGAGTTGAACAATTAGTTGGTTAAACTATCATGGGAAAGTGGGGCTATTTTTTATGTTTTCGTGATTTGGCTAGTACAGGCTTAAAAGAACGATCAGCTGATCTTTGTTATTGTTTTGAAACGTACGTGTTAGCAATCGATTTGGATTGAATATTGAGCAGTAAAATGTCACGTAGCATATAGTAAAAAGAAATTCGACGCCCTTTTAGTGAATATCGGGAATTATCTCATTCGTGTGGACCTGAAAATATTATTTTTCACTCACGCAAACGCTCGTGAAGTAGAAAACTTTCAGGTCCACCCTCGTGAGATAATTCCCGATATTCACTAAAATAGTTCAGATATCCTCTATATATTGCGTTTTTGTGTATAGACCACACTGCACGCGTAGGGTTGTATTTGGGGGCCTGGTTGACTCAGTCACTGCATAGCACAGATAGCACAGACGTCACACTTTTGAGTTGTGCCGTGAATCAACCATAACGGCACAGTTCCGTCACAATTACAGAGTTCAAGGACAGATCTCATGGAAGTATAAATATGCCCTCCGACGTCCGAAAAAATGCCGGTCCCCATGTGAGCACTACTGTGCAGTTGGCAAACTTTTAAAATGCCCTTTGGGTGACTATGTTTTGGAATGAATTGAAAGAGGTCATTCTAAATTATGCCACATGATTTACTTTGTATGTCGAAATGAAAACAACTCCAAGTTGTTGCATTTTGAGGTTTTTCTATCCCGATTTGGGAGTTTTTAAAGGTACTTTTTAATCATTATTTTAAGTTTTAACAACTTTTAAATAATGGCCATAGATAATCTTGGAAGATTCTTAAACGACAAGCTCAGGTCTTCGCATTTGCGGCCTTAATGTTAAGCTCGCGAGTTGTTTTTTTTGTGTTTTTTCTATGTTACTGGCCGATTCGAGAGTTTCGTTGATTAAAATGACTGTTTTCAATCATTAATTTAAGTTCGTACTATGTTTTATACAATGCTCTTAGATATTTTTTAATTGATTCTGAAATGGTGCGCTCAGTCTTAACATTTGCCCACTAAATTATTATTTATAATCAGTAATTGCGTTTAAACGTTTGGCAGGCGGTAGCCATGTTGAAATGACGTTTTCAAGGTGATAGCTTAAAGTTGCGATTTTGTTGTTTTAAAAGTGTTTATATTTTTGATAATCTTTCTCGCTCGGGCTAAATGCACAAAAATGGTTGTCTGGGTGACGGACCCCGACAAACCGATTTGTCAGTTAAACAGACCAGCAATAATTCATGCGCTGCTAATTAAGCATGGAATTTTATGTCCATTACTGCGTTTCTGTTTAACGCTATAATGAGATGTCTTGTGAAAGATTAAAGGTAGTAAAATCCAGTGTTCTCCTGCAGACATTATCTATGTAATTATGTCAAGTTAATAGGTAACTGTCGTAAAAACAGTACATCGCACATGTTCTGGACACACACCCATATTTTGCATCTAGTCTGTCACCGAATGACAGGGTATACCGAAATTACTACACCTTCAAAGAAACTTAAAAGCGAATATTAATTAAGAAAGATCTAAGTGGCCAAGTTCAAGAGAAGCAATTAAGATGAGAATTAATGTTCTGGCGATCGAATAAATGTCGTGGAGTTTCTCGAAAAATTCATTCCAGTCTGTTAGACTGTGGGTCGTTGGCGAGGAGCTGGGGATGCCCCATACTATAGGCTAGAGTAGGTGCCGCATCGGTGCGAAAGTATAAAGTGGCCATATATGAGTTTAGGATCAAATGTAGGAAATGCGAGTTCAGTCAGTTCACGAGTAGAAGGTAAGCCGTACGTAGACAGGGTAGGCTTTGCCTGTATGAACATTATTCTGAGATAGATGGAGGGGAGCACTTAACCCCCTAAGTGGCGACTGCTTGAGTCCAGTCAAGTGACGATACATCAGTGGCCGTGCGACGGCAATGGTAGAGTGACATTCCGCCACGTGTTAGAGGAAGGGCATCCAAATAAAGTGACAATTCGTCAGTGGCCATGCGTTGGCAGTGGTATAGTGAAGTTCCAGTTGTATGGAAAGGCGGCCAGAGACACTACATTTAGCCAAGATGACCAAACACCAGCAACACGGAAGGAGCAAGCAGTGACAAAAGAGAATGCGGGCCCGCAAAGCGACTCAAAAACTGTGTGGGTGGGATGTGATTGACGTTTGTGTTATTTATTGGATTTTATGTAAGTTACCAATTACCATATTTTTCTATATGTATTAAAATTGTGAATTTCAGTGTTGATTTATGATTTTGAGGAAAAGTCATTGACCCGTTCAGGATAAGAACCACCCCAACCAAAACGAAACGGGCGGGTTCGTCACTATGAGACATGCGTTCACGGACGCATTCAGGCGACACTCCTTGAGTTTCCGCTGAATACGCGGCGTGAAACTATTTCCCCCAGCAACGTCCACGCCCTGTTTTCCGACAGACGTACTGTGCCGCTCACACCACATCGGTGAATTCTACAGAATTAACAGTGGCGGCGCATGTTCTGTCCTGGTTAATTGGGAAATCAGCCGTGATGGCACAAAACAGTGCTGTGTCGTGAGTGAATCAACCAGGCTCCAGTTTAGTTTTCAATGTCCGCATTGCACAGCACAACGTTGAAAACACACATCAAGTGCGGCATAAACTTTAGGATCTGTTTCCAGCAGTTCCAATTAAGATAAGCTTGCTGCTTGGGATAAGTACTGTCGGGCAATAGTTCTCACCCAGGGACATAAAATTCATGCGAGAATCAGAATCGATGCCCGCACGTGATTTTCGCAAAAAAAAACAAGTGGAATCAACCTTGACTTGCGCAAAATTTTCAGTTGATTTTTGTCATGGATTCTGAAAGTGTTCTTAAAGGCCTAGCCAATTCTACTGAGTTTTTGCACCCTAATAATAAGGCAACAAACTCTTCGACTTGGCAGTGATATCTAGTGAAATATTGGCGGCAAATACAGGCACCAAAGATTTCACTAGACACCACTGCCAAGGTACTGTGACTTCTATCAGCAAGTCCACGAAAGTCAGTATGTTGGAACATGTGTTCTACAAGTATATTTAAAACACGAAACTCACAAAAATTGGAACTAGGCCCTCTAAGGGTTAAACTTTAATAAATATATACCCAGAACGACACACGCGCGTGAATGGGTTAGTCGATATGG
The DNA here is from genome assembly GCA_031216915.1 of Pictodentalium vernedei. Classification (NCBI taxonomy): domain Eukaryota; kingdom Metazoa; phylum Mollusca; class Scaphopoda; order Dentaliida; family Dentaliidae; genus Pictodentalium; species Pictodentalium vernedei. Next base: position 264,069,734 of record CM062291.1, on the reverse strand, counting down.
CACTTGTGCCATTGCGGAAGGATAAAAATCGAACCCGCATTACCGTTTCGTCCCCTGAGTTCCAATGTGTTCTATGTGCCTTCTGGCACATAGACCACATTGGAAATCGGGAACGATTTCAGCTATCGATAGCTAGCGATTCAGTTTGTAATTATTGCGTTGGACGATTTGTAGAAAATTCCAGTGAAATTTCGCTTCTATTTAAAAGTAGTCCGTTAATGATTTCCGTTCCGCACATATATGCGGAACAGATTTTCATTATCCGCGTGGTTTAGTGTTGCTGTAGATGGAGATTACACAGAAAAGGCATGTAATAAATAAATAAATATGTGGTTTGTTTTTACTCTATAATATGTACTGGTTGCATTGATGCGTGTATAAAAGAACTCTAAAATTTCATTAAATTATTTTTAAGAATTGAAAATTGATTCGCGCATCAGGAGTTCGCGAGGTTCTGCACCAAGATAATCGCGACAATTTGAAGGCCTCTTCACTACTACTGTTCGAGGAGACATTTTTGTGGGGTGGGGGGGGGGGGGGTGGAAGATGGTGAGTGTGGGGGTGTTATCTCAGAATTTATTTTCTTGTTGATAAACATTTTGATTTTATTGAAGATTCGCTGTATAAACCTATTCCTTCAGTACTCAGTGAATAAAACACAACAGCTTTCTCAGAGGTCGTATACCATTCATCATTTCGCACACGCGGCCAATGAAATGTTTTGGCAGAACTTGATGGCGTCACGTGACATCAGTAGCGAAGTCCCTCACGGCTCATCAACTGTCAGATCCCGTGATAGAAGGAGATGTTTTGCTTTCTCATAAATCGAGAAATTAATTGCTTAGAAAACCGTTTTATCTGCCCAAACTGTCAGCGTTAATGATGGTATCGTGGAGAATTGAACGCGCCGGCATATGTTTAAACAATCTTTAGTAATATCTACAATTCGCAATGACATATTTTCTCGCAGACATCAACACCGTTACAAACGTTTACAAACTCATAAACACTCTGGAACTGATTTGACAGCTGCTAATGGCGGAGGCAGAAGAAACATTATCGGATGTACAGTTATCGATTCCATATACACGATTATCGAAAGTCATTACCGCAAACATCTATGGTGTTGTTGCGCCTTTTAATTTTGAAATCTTTTCTGAAACATTTTTTAAAAAGTTCTCAGCAAAATTTGGAGAATGGAAGATAATATCCGTGGAAGTCTATCGCATCCTTAATGTGAGACGTCAACAAATGTGATGGAACTTTTGTTGGTAACGGTAGACAAATAGGCCCCAATGGTAATGAGGAGAGAGACAGTTTTTTAACAATTATAAATTACTGTTATTTTGACACGAGCAATTTATTTTCAAAGGGGTCATCATCACTCAATTTGCTTTCATTAGCCAACACTTTTACGATCACGGCAAGGTACTGAAGAAAATACTCATTTGAGTGGTTAACCCTTTTGTGTAACGATACTAGTACACGACACTTGCAAAATAAATTACTGAATAACTAAAATTTATTGTTTTGCCTCAAAACCATAGCTTATGACACCTGATTGAAGAGCTATGTGATCCATATGAGGTATGCACTGTCCATGTTAACCCCAAAATTGTGTCGTCATCAGTTCTGCTGTGCAGTGCAGCTTACGTCTCTGTTGCGGTTCAACAACACACTTAAAAGCTTTGATCATATCGTATCGACAGTTTTCCGGGTAAGGGGGATTACCCTGAGAGAACTACTGAACAACGGTGAATAACTGTTGGACTCTTCTACTACTCATTAACCCTTTACCTAACGTAAAGGTCAAAACCGGCCAGCGCTATTCTTAAAAATCGCCAATTAATTTCATTATATTTTCATTTTTTGTCTCAAAAACATAGGTTACGACCCCTCTTTGGAACGAGCTCGTCGAGCTCGTTCCAATGAGGGGTCATAACCTATGTTTTTGAGGCAAAAAATGAAAAAAAATAGTTATTCAAGAATTTTGTTTGCAAGTGTCGTCTGCTTTTCATATTAAGTAAAGGGTTAATCAGGCCCAAACGAAAGTAGCAATAATTGAAGCCCAGTTAGTGAACAATAAACGTGCTGAGCGTCTTGGCAAACAGCTCCATCGACCTCCAACTTCAAACATTGGGATTAAGCTTCCTGCACAAAGACACCACGCAGATGATTCGAGTCAGGATCGAATCCACGACCTTTCGATGTGAAGTCTAATGTGCTAACAGAGCCACTGATCTCCTCTGTTGTGAAGTGTGGCATTAAACCTGAATTTGTTGTTACATTACAGAACACTGTAAACTTTTAGACATAAACACTACCGGTTGATCCAAGGGTTCGGGCAATAAAATGTCTTTCATGACCAGGAATGTTTCTGACGGGGAGATAACTCGAAACTCGGTCATTGAAATTCAGGCGTGATGGCATATGCTTTGTTTGTCCGCGATCCAAAGAAGGTAATTATCTTTAATTAATTACTAAATGAGACAGAACGTAGGTGATTTATGATATATGCTTTCGAATGTCCAATTCTCTTTTACATGAAGGCAGGAACACTGCTGGGTTATTAAATCACTGTTTTATTTCGGGAACGAAATTTATGAAGCTTTCAAACAGAAACATCCATGCAGAAGAAAATAGTAAACAGTCAAAACGACGAAAACAAACACACACTCAATATTGAACATTCATGACAAAATGAAGAGAACAGAGGAGATTTCTGGTGCATTTGGTCCATTTTCAACAAATCTGGGTCAAGATTGTTTCGAAAGCAACTTATAGGGTTAAATTACCAGAGAAATTATGGGAAACAGTGGCTTCGAAAAACTGACTATGTTTTAAATGTCATTTTTACACGGAGTTGTTACCAGGCATGTAATTAAAAATGAGACAGAAACATAGAATTGTTTTTCACATTGTAGAAACAGAGGATATGGAAAGTGTGGGTAGTGAGACAATTCTGCTTTTGAGGCGGCTAGGTGGCAGAAAATGGCTGGTTTCGGCATTTTTGCATAATATTTTCCAGCTTGAAGCCGCCTTGCATTTGACAGTACATTATTCCACCAACATTCAGATTGTTTATATCCACCTTGCCAGAGTGTTGTTTGTTTTTAGTGGATTTGGAAAATGTAATACATGTTATGGGTTAGATAATTAAGCCAAAGAATATTTGCATTTGAAGAGAGTGAATTGCATGTCACTTGTGGAAATGCTTGGAAAACGGTGTCGCGGAAGAAATGGGTCATTACGGAAAATATCGTCCAAAACACGTCTAATAATGACGTCAAAAGTCAACGTTTACGTGATAACACTGTGCGTGAGTTGATGTCGGAAGTAGGATTGAATTAATCTTCTCTTATTTTTTTAACTGTCTATCAAATACAAATAGCAGACGACAAGACGACATTTGCAGAAAACATTTTCTGAATAACTAAATATTATCATCTTTTGCCGCGAAAACATAACTTATGACCCTCATTGGAAGGAGCTCGGCGAGCTCGTTCCAACGAGGGCTATAATCTATGTTTTCAACGTAAAAGTTGAAAAATTAATAAAGTTTGTTTGACGATTCCTGTAAATAGCGTTGGCTAGCTTCAGACGTTACGGTTACGTTAGCTGAAGGTTAAATTACACATGTGATAAAAAGAATATCAAATTCATCACCATTTGACATGAAATGCCTGGACCTCGTTACCTAAAACTGATCTGAGCCTCGGTAAATCTCGGCTCAGATCGATTTTAGTGAACTCGGTACAGAAATTCATCCCAAAAAGAGATCCTTTATATCCAACAGCCCTGTGGGGCTATATGATTAAATTATAACAGAACCTCACTACAAATAGAATATATATTGATAGTAATGCATCAGACGATACCACTCCGGACGTCCGGTTTGATAGGGTGAATTGTTCTCAATGCTTTATAGCCTGTATCGATTCCTCAAGGTGTCACCACATAATAACTCAAGTCAACATATCAAACAATGGTCTCAGATCGCATATGTATGTAATAATCAATTCTGAATCCACTTACCATCAATGAAACGCCAGAGAACATCGGCCCAATTAGCCGTTCTTACCACTTGGTGTTCGTCATGTTTTATTCGATGATCATACACTCAACAATACAAGTGAAAGGATGTATTGATAACGGATGACTGACAATACTAAAAGTTCGAAAACAGACGTGTTGATTCTGATGTAGATGTAATAAGGGTTTATATATACATACAACCATGCCTAACAATATCACCGCGAAAGCCTCAGGTCTTTAAACAACATTAATGTCATTGTGTTGACCTGGGATTTGATGACATCGATGTCGGAGGAATTATCGTGGTTATCCCCAATCCTTCGTCGTCTTTTGCAGTATTAGTGCTATGCAGTTTTGTGTGCAAAAAAAGTCGAGTGATTTACCACTAAAACACGTTGGATGACGTTTACATGGCCGAGTGTGTCCGAGGGCCAGGAGAGAGACTTACCCACTATAAACTCACCCGTCGAAACATTACCAGATGCAATAAGTTGTAGGGATACCGCGAGTAAATTTTCATCCCAGTTTCCTCCATCAATTTAGTCCACCGCCTATGTTTTATGTTTTATTATCTGGAATATTTCAGTTGGTCGAAAAAGGGAACCTATGGGTTCGCTTTTCCCAACGACTGAAATATTCCACCCGATTGAATCTAAATGTCGCACAGACATCCATTTTCTATGAATGAACGCAACAACTGTTTCTCTATCTAAAATTTATTTGACCGAGTCTTTAACCCTTTACCCAACGTAACGACCCAAACCGGCCAGCTCGTCGAGCTAGTTCCAACGAGGGATCATAACCTCTGTTTTTGAGACGAAAAATGAAAAAAAATAGTTATTCAAGATTTTTTTTTGCAAGTGTCGTCTGCTTTCCATGTTAGGTAAAGGGTTAAAAACATTACAATACTGAATATAAACTACAGTTTTATGAATGAAAACTCACCATGGCTATAACTTTATGATCACGCTACACAGTTCTATCAATTATGTTCATGTTTTCAAGGCGAAGAAAATAGTTATTGGTTGGAATTTCTGTAACTGGAGTACGAAAGAATATCTGAATACCTTTGTGCATAAAGGGGAATCGCATTAATTTGTCAGTCGCCTGTGCGCAAACTCTACGAAAAGTGGGTAAACAAACAGCTCATAACCGCGTCGGATTCCCCACCGATTAGACTGCTGTCCTGAGAGCTTGTACTGTTGTGTGAGAAACAGAACAGGTACGATTGACGTTCGGCACTAAAAATAACAAGTGGTACACGTTTTGCTACGACAATTATCCACCGTGGCAACCGTGACCTAAAAAGGAATTTACGACGTCGATTGATGTGGCTACCTCCCGAAACTTTTTTGATTGAGAAAGCTGGGAGTTTGACAGGGCAGGCTGCTACAACAATCTATTTCTATCCCTGACCTGTACAGAGCAGTGCAAGGCAAGAAGTACAGTCTATTGCTCATTAACTTTATGGACTTCCAAATCTTTACCTAATGTAATGGCCATACCATTGATAGCGATACTCACAAACATCTTCATTCAAATTCAATTATTTTTTTCAGTTTCAGCCTCCAACACAAAACTTATGACCACTCACTGGAACAATGAGGATGTTATAAACTATGTTTTGGAGGAACAAAATGAATACTTTTTGTTAGTGGAAACCATTTCAGAAAAGCGTTGTCTGTTAGTGGTGTCCGGTCTTATGGAATTCCAGAACAAACCGGAGATGGTGTATGGGTATTTCTGGTATGTATTGTATTATGACGGAATGCATTCGGAATGGCTTCAGATTGCAATCAGAGTTAAGCAAGCTTATGCAACGTCATGTTACTTGCTGTTCCCAATGATAGATTGGACAATAGAGAAAGTGACTACCACAAGTAGGATATCAACTGTGTGTAAAAGTGGATAATCTTACACTGAAATTGGAATACAATTTTTAGATTGTATTTATTTATTTATTTATTAGGGTTTAACGACACATTAACAGCCAGGGTCATATCGTGTCGGTGACAGTTTTATGGGTGGAGGAAGCCGGAGTACCCGGAGAGAACCACCGAGCAACGACGACCAGCTGCCAGCTCCCCAATATCTTAACTCCGCACTGCAGCACAGGCAGGGTTAGATTGGTTGAAGACATGCACATCATCGACGTGTAGTACGCCTTAGTACACGGCGTCATCGTGCTCCCATGTGGACAATCGGGGTGAAGTGCCTTGCCCACGGACACAACGCGGGAGTCTGAATCGATCGCCCAGACGGTCACCCATCCAAGGACATTTAGACTGTAAGTTAAACAGTAAAACAACTTGGCATACATTGATAGGAGCGCCAGATCAAATGAGTGAGTAGTCTGCAAACAGACCAAAATTCTCCAAAATAGTGCGGTGGCTACCTGCACCGCACTGCGTAAAGTATTGCGATCAATTAACTGGTAGAGTGCTGGAAGCCCATATTTGGGCTTTATTCTGAAGTGCCGGTACCGCATCTTAAAGGCTTCAAATTCAGTGTTGATGCTTCATATTATCTTTGAAGTGATAGTATTTAGTCGAAAGGATTTGCCTTGTTACAATTTATGGGAGAGTGCCCACGGGCACTCTCCCATGAATTGTAACAAGGCAAAGACAACTGAACAAATTCTGATGATCAAAAATAATTTGTCAATTAAAAAATATTAACTCATCTGTGTTTCATACTCAATTATCTTACCTGTGTCGAATGGTAAACGTTTTAGAATGCATTAAACACCCGATATGCCGTTTTAACTAAATTTACTTTGGAAGCAAAAGGTTAAAACGTATGGATACATGGGCCTTGTTTGAGATAATTCGAAAGTGTGTATATTTTCTCTTGCCAAAACCTGAAAACCGAATTTTTATTTGGAAAAGATACACTTATCTTATTGCAGCTCATATTTAGCTATTGTCTCTTCAGAAAGTTCCACTTGAATTATTTGTGCCCGTGACAACCGTTACTTATTTTATCGGTCGATAACGAATGTCGAATAAGGAACTCGGAATAAGTAACAGTTGCCACGCCCCAAATTATTTCCACTTTATTACTCTATTACTTTTGAAGTGGTAATGGAAATTCTACCAGCCTTCATGTCTCCCAGTTCTTCTTCACTGCCATGACTTTTTTTTTCAAAAAATAACTCACATCCGTGATCAGAAATAACCAACAATGAAAACACATCATAATAGTTGTCTTAAATGTATAACATGGCCAGCTCCATCTCATTTTCGTCACCATCATCCTTCTTAACGCTTCACCCAACGCAGACGACAACAAATTGTATTATTTTAATTGATTTTTGTTTTTTCAATTTTTTCAAACGATTGCAACAAAACCATATCATGTGACCCATCATCGGAACGATCTGGACGAGCTCGTTCCAGTGAGGGGACACATGATATGGTTTTGCTGAAAATTTTTGAAAAATGTATTATTTTTTTCAACTGCTTAATTTGTAAATTACGCGGCGGATGCGGCGGATTAATTGGGAAAGGGTTAAATATTCTCACGATCAGATTTCACAGAAGAGCTTCAACGAATTAAATGGTTGATACATGACCTCCCCTAATTGTGTTTTGCGTATAGTCTTTGCCATTGCAATAGTTACAGCATTCTATTGCCATTTCTAGCGGAGTATCCAACAATTCAAAGCATCAACTTAATGTGAGATATTGCAGGCATGGTCTGGTATGGTATAGCGGGGGTTCGAACCCACGCCGAGAGTTTCATTCGGCACCAACCGCCTAGCGAAACTATAGTTTAAAAATATTGTAAATAAAGCCAGCGTCCCTTCTTGATTATTATATTATTATTATATGTATTGGTGTGTAAGGTCACATACTTATGCACAGTGGCTAATCGTGACCGTGACAGTTTTAGGAGTGGAGGAAGCCGGAGTACCTGGAGAAAACCAACGAGCATCGACGAGCAACTGTCAGCTCCTCAACATTCTAAAACTGTTCAAGCTCCGCTGAAGAAGGGTAACAGCGGTTGAAGACATGTGCGCCATCGACGTGCAGTATACGCCTTAGTACACGGCGTCATCGTGCTGCCATGTAGGGAGCCGGGATAAAGTGTCTTGCCCAAGGACACAACGCTGGTCGTCCCGGGCGGGGCCTTTCTTGATTCATGACATAGGAGGAATTTGAAAAAAGAGACGTTCTCGCTGATGTTCATGAGGTGCAGCACGTAGAGTTAAGTTAAGTATATGATAAATAAATGTTCCGGGATATTTGTGGCTGACCAGCTCAGACTTGGAACTGAAACAGTTAATTTAAGATTTATTTAACATGGGAAATTAGAACTTTTAATAATTCCAGATCAAAAATCAAAGTTTCGCTGCTAAAACATTTTTCCAGCAAATACCATGTGTATACCGTCCGCACAAAGCAGGGATACATAAAAATAACGACTTAAAATAGATATTGACTTCGATTATATTATATCTTGCCTTAAGTGGCAAGTGCATGGTAATAAAATTGTAATAAAACTAATAGCTCAGCGGGTGGGATAATAATTGCATGCCTCGTTTGTCGGTTCAAGTTATGCAGGTACGCAGACAGCGAAATGACATTTCTCCATCTGACCTTTGTATGAACATAAAATAATATCTGACCTATGTGTGAAAACAAGACAAATTTTGCATAGTTGGAATCCGTGTTATTTAATGATGAACCCATTTCCTACAAGGACAAGAGTATCATTAACCCATTGAACTCTGATGGTGTCTTCCAAGTCATTCAATGACTGCAATTAGAAGAGTTCATATGTACTATTCAAAAAAGTAGGGGATATCCAAACTGATGTTGATATTTTCGGAAAATGGTATTGGATACGCGTGATTGGACACATTAATATCTTACCAAGTTTCATGTGGATCATGAATGTCACCGGCCCACGAAAACGTCGTGCGGGTTTTTCGCGCGAGCTCCGCGTGAATGTCTGTGGGGTACGTTTTGAAATTTTCATTGTACTGGACGGGCTTTTTGGAGGTCTCATCGTTCTTTTCTTGGTATAAACTCGTTCATCAATAGTTTCTGGTCGAAACGTAACCTTTGAGGTATGCGAAGACTGACACGTGACGAAGGTTTACGTGCCGTTGGCATGTTGGAAGCTGGCAACAGACAGGCAGACAGACAGGCTGGCAGACAGCAGTGCCTCAAATTCTCAACGTTATTCAATCGGTGATTAGCAGGTTGTGGTCACGCTACCGTCAGACAGGCAATGTTGATGACAGACTTCGGTCAGGTCGTCCAAGGGCGACAACTGCTAACCAGGATCATTTCATCCGAACCACAACATTACGTAACCGCCGTCAAAGTGCCTCAGAAATTGGACAGCAGCAGCTGCACCGAGCGACAGATGTGCGAGTCAGTGGTCAGACTATCCGAAATCGCCAACACAGCTGGAATTCGTACGCTCGAGGATCTCGAATAATTCCACGTTTGACTGAACGTAACATCGCAGCAAGGCGTAATTGGTTTGGAGCACGACAGCACTGGGACAATCTTCGGTGGAGCAACGTCACGTTTTCCAATGAATTGAGGTGCACTCTCGACATCCACGACAGGCGAAACAGAACGGAACGAACGATACCATGACGTAACCGTTAGGCAGCACGGTCGTTTTGGTGGTGGATCGGTTATGGTGTGGGGAGGCATAACCATGACAAGCAGAACAGCATTACATGCCATCCAAGGGTGTGTCACAGGGCAGTACTAACGTGACAACATGTTAGCAGCTCATGTCGTGCCATTTGCGCGACGTCACGGCCGTCGATTCATTCTCCAAGATGCCAATGCAAAAGCACATAGAGCCCGTGTCGCTGCAGAGTTCCTCCAGGACAGGACATTACTACTCTGCCTTGGCCAGCACTAAGACCAGACCTTTCACCAATCGAGCACGTCTGGGATATGCTTGGCAGGCGCCTACTGCAACGCCAACAGACCCCTACCGATGTCCAGGAACTCGCCGATGCACTGCAGAAAGAATGGAATACCATCAGTCAAGCTGATATTGGACGTAGTTTTTAGGGAGTATGACGCGTCGAATCCGCGCTGGTCTCACGAACCGAGGAGGATTTACAAGGTATTGAAGTCTTGGACTGAATGTGGTAAATTCTCTGACTGACCGTCCATGTCTGCTACAGCTCAGTGCGTGGAATGTGTGCTTGTCAGACACCCAACTGTCGCTGAAATCATTCACCAGATGTCACAGTGCAATGCCTCAATTTTCTTTTTGACGAAAATATAAATATATTTCTTCATATATCTCACTTTTATAAAATATCTCCTACTTTTTTTTTAATAGTATACATTATCTGGGGTGGCCCATTCAATATTTTCAATGTGCAGCCTTCGGGCTGCACGTTGAAAATATTGATTGGTTACCCCACACATTCACTGAGAAGTCATCCTACTTGGTGAAATTATGATGCATCATGGCTAGGAAAAACGTCTTCAGAGTTCAAAGGGCTAACAATACCACGCAAATTTCATTCATATTTATCATTTCGGTTACAGACACAGCTCACAACCCATCGCGTGAACCGCAAACTTTCTCCTTTGTGTGTTTCACAAAACTACTCATCGCATCTGAAGACCAAAAGAATGAGACGTTTCTTTACATCTTCTTAAGAACGAATAATTTGCGAGTCAATTTACCTCCAAATCAACTAAATCATCAAATTATTTAGTGACATAGAGTCAGGGTTGGGAGAGTTCAACCGCTACCCCAACTTGCAAGATTCTGTTGAGTTTTTTTTTCACTCACACGATTGACTATTCAAGTATTAATAATGGCCATCTGACATTTAGAGTCAATAAGATTACATCGTTTACATATCCATTTTTCAAAAAGGTTTTATGTTGAACCCTTTCGACGTCATTGTCACACAAATGCGATGCCTAACGGAAACCGTACTGCCATTGTAAATGCTGTCGGATCAGTCGCTGCAGGTTCTTTCGAACTAGTTAACGGCAACTCGACGACACTGCTGCGACATACTGCATCCAACGCCACTTCAGATTAGGGGTGCTGGCCCCCTGTCGCCACAGTATGCTCTTCTTTCAGACTGGTTGTCGGAAATCGAAATTTGTCGTTGATGGGGGAAATAGATTCACGCCGCGTATTCAGCCAAAACTCAAGGAGTGTCGCCCGAATCCGTGCGTGAACGTATGTCTCATCATAACGAACCCGCCCGTTTCACTTTTGTTGGAATGGTTCTTATCCCGAATGGGGTCAGTGACTTTTCGTCAAAAAACATGAATCAACAGGGGTTCACCCAAAACAACAATTTTAATACATGTATATATATAAATGAATATGGTAATTTGTGACTTACATTAAATCCAATGAATCAGAAAACAAAACATCAATCACCCCCTACCCACACAGTTTTTGAGTCACTTGCGGGCCACATTCTCTGTTGTCTCTGGTTTTTCCTCCTTCTCGCAGGTGTTTGTTGTTTGGTCGCCTCTTCATTTCAGTCTTTCGCTGCCGTCGTACGGCCACTAACGTATTGTCACTTCACCGGACGCCTTTGCTCTAACATATGACGGAATGTCACTGTACCATTGCCGTCGCACGGCCACTAACGTATTGTCACTTTCCTATATCGCTTTCCCTCTTAACAAGTGACGAAATGCCACTCTACCACTGCTGTCGCACGGCCACTAACGCATTCTCACTTTACTGAACGCTTTTCACTTAAGCAGTCGCCACCAATGGGGTTAAACTCTCCCCTGCATTTGTATCAGAATAATGTTCATACAGGCAAGCCTACTCTGCTTATGTATATCTTGCCTTCTGAAAGAGGTATGCCATCTTCCTAAATACTAATAGCTCCCTGAGATCACACTTTCTATTTCTGATCCTACACTCAGATATGGCCACCGACTTGGCCCGCGACTGCCCTTATTCTAAATATGAGCTCTGTAGATCCCGTACACTACAACGTGCTTATACTTTCGCACCGATTCGGCACCTCCTCTAACCTATAGCATGGGACATTCCCATATCCCCCGAACCAGAGCCTTACCCGTCTTCAGACTGGAATGAATTTCTCTAGAAATCCCCCGATTTTTATTTCAAGAGCCAAAACATCAATTCTCAGTTTAATTGCTTCTCTTGAACATGGCCGCTTAGATATATCTTAATTTAATATTGGCTTTTAAGTTCCTTTAAAAGTCTTGCATTTCAGTATATCCTGACATTCGTGACAGACCTGATACATAATATGGGTGTGTCAAGAACATGTGCGATGTACTGGTTCTACAACAATTATCTATCTATCAACTGGCAATAATTATATAGATAATGATTGCAGGAGAACACTGCCCTCTCTTACTTCTTTAATCAGTTAGCAGATAGTCCATGTGGCGTTCAGCAAATGCGCAATGATGGACATTGCATTTTATGCTCAATTAGCAGCGCTTGAATTATTGCTGGTCTGTTTAAGTTACAAATGGGTTTTTGGGGTCCGTCATTTACCTGTCTTCACGCTTTATATTTAGCCCAGTGAGAAAGATTATCAAAAATATATGCACTTTTAAACAAAAAATCACAACTTTAAGCTATCACCTTGATACTGGTCAGCAGCAATTCGACGACCCTGCCGCTATATATTGCAACCGACGCTACTTCAGATTCTAGGTGCTGACCGACTGTCGTCACAATATGAGCAATGCTTGGTCTTGATCTCGATCTTGGACAGCAAAATGGCGAGCAACGAAAACAAAGCAATACAACTGGAGGAGAGAAAAAATCCCAATTCCAAGCAGTCATCTCTCTTCGTAAATCCGAGAAATCACGGCAGTATGTTGTTCCATCTGCAAGATTGGTGCAGATTTTGCATCGTGTAGTAGTGCTTCTGCATTTATAGTGGACATGTTGTAAATTGCTCTGATTAAATTATCCGAGAAAGAATGTCCAAAAATATTGTTGGGACCAATGATAAGTTAGAGAAAAGGAAATGAAAATGAGTATGAATACATTGGGAATCGCGTGTCGTTTGTAAATAAACAACCAGAGGCGGCGGAGCCAAGGGTGCACAAAGGGCACGTGTCCCTCTACTTTTTCCACAGATATGTTTCGCAGTTACACAATGAGTTAAAATGGGCACATGTAAACGTATCAATATACAGGCATTCCTGTAACATTATTTGCAAATCCAAACAATATTCAGCCAAAGATTCCCATTTTCGGTCGCTTCGGTCGGTTTCTTCGACTTCAACTATCTTCCAACCCGAAGGCTGGCCTTCGGGTTGGAAGATGATTGAAATAGAAGAAACGGACACGACAGTGACCACACAGCGGCATATTCATCTGAACGAGAGACAATAGTGAGTCATGGTACATTTACCGATATACGATTGTAACCTTTCTCATACTGAGTCGAACCATGGAAGCATTGTAAATTTGTGCCCCTTCATTTCTATTGGGCTTCCGCCGCCCCTGTAAACAACAACACATGTTGCTACATATCGATGCATCATTCAACAAAAGTTGATCAGGTACTTCTTTCACAACAAGTACAATCAGTTTTTGTTGAACGTTTTCTTTTTGCATCCTGGGTTGTTTAATTTTTTCGGTTTAATTGCAGCTGGGAATACAGTAAATCTAAATTGAGATAAGAGTAGTTCGGAAACTTACTGCAGTGATCTCTCGATTTTAAGAGGAGGACAACCGTAACTCAGTCATTATCGTGATTAGCGGCAACTCAAACACTGGTATAACCGTGAAAATATACGTACATATCTGTCCGATGTTTATAAACAGAAGAAAAAGACGAATATACACACAGAATACAATTGGCTTGGATTGGTACTTTCTAGAGTATAAATTTGGCTCCCAAAGAGTTTTAACACTTTAACCCTTTACCTAACATGAAAAGCAGACGACACTTGCAAAACAAATTCTTGAATAACTAATTTTTTTCATTTTTTGTCTCAAAAACATAGGTTATGACCCCTCGTTGGAACGAGCTCGACGAGCTCGTTCCAACGAGGGGTCATAACCTATGTTTTTGATACAAAAAATGAAAATATTTTGAAAATTAATTGGCGATTTTTGAGAATAGCGCTGGCCGGTTTTGGTCGTTACGTTAGGTAAAGGGTTAACTGTTTATTTTTTAGATGCGGGATGCTGTTACACGTTCCAACGACAATGCAGACGTACTGATACAGAGAAACGGGAGTATTAACCTTTTTAATTCTAGTTTTCTATTTTACATGCATGTCTTTTTTATATTTTTATTGTTTAGGCCCCACAAAGTAGATCTTCTTTTTCTCAGGCCATTTTTGTTGTTGTAAATTACATGTGAGCGGGCGGTTTTTTATTTTATTTTTATATATTTTGTAATTGTTTCTTTGCCATCAAAAGTTCATATTCTTAGTTTGTTTTATGTTTTAGGCCTCATAATCTACAGAATAGTATGGATGGTGGTGTATTTCGTCCCTTGAGTGCAAGAAGCCTTCTTGTACTCAAGGGACAAATTTATCAATTTTATTGACTTGGGTAAAATTATCAGACATAAACCATTTAAATTTTATTTTTATAAGTTTGCATTGGTTATAAAAAGAGAACATGCGAAAGCCAAAATGACCATGCCGGAAGGGCCTGAGAAACAGATTTTTACTTTTTTTAGACCTTATATGATGTCGTTTATTAGGACAGTGCAATAAAAGTATTCTGTTCTATTCTACCTAAGACGAAGATGACACTCTCCAAAAATCCTTTAATAACTTTTGGGGCAAAATTGAAAAAATAATGAAATTTAAATGACACTTTTTGTATATTTCGCGGGCCGGTTATGACCAAAACATTCGCTACATGATCAATGGATGAAAGGCACCAGCTTCAATATATGGAGGGCGAGTGCATTAGAAATTGCAGATGCGCGGAGAATGTGGTGTGCGGCCATGCTTTGTTTTACTATGTCTGCGAGAAAAGTCAAGGTATCGATACCCTATCGGATATTTATCACACGATCTAGCCTTTCTCTGACCATTGAACTGATTCTCTTAAATCCGAAAAGCACGATCATTTTATAACATCCTGTAAGTAACCACAGATGTACGGAATTGTATTCATGCGCAAAACTTAAACCCTAACCTCTGGTCTCCTGTTTGCATCTCGAACGCTTCGTATAGAAATATAGAATATACCCATAGTAGCTTGGTGTACCATATGTTCACCACGAGTGGTGAACATTTGGTACACCAAGCTACTCTGGATATATTTTATTTATACCATGTTCGTCGGATTATTAAGAGTCGCTACTATTTTTTCTCGATTTTACTGAGCAGCAGACGTACACACATGCGAATCTGTTTTTGTTTACATGAGCACCGATGGGCGGTACTTCTGCTGTCAATTTTATCGCTGAAACGAAAAGGAAAAAGAAACGCGCAAATCACGGGGCCTTTTTCACGTTAATAACATAATGACATACTATTTCGAGTTATGGATGCTTTATTAACGAGACAACGCATGTTTGTTAATTGTTGGTTTCTTAAAGTTCCAGATTGTATGCTTCGAAATATCTGCGTCATAAGGTTTGATACCAAGAACGGGAATTTCATGGTTCTTCACTCCCTGTTCTGAGAAGTGAATCATGATACCCGGGAAATTCATAGACCATGGTGTCAATGATTGCGTATTATAGTTTATGAGATTACGTCGAATGTCAATTTCTTCCGAGACCAGCATCAACATTGATGCTATGGTTTAATCTCGTGAATGGGAATTTCCCGATTGCCGGTTCTGAAAATCATTGCTGCTGACCGGGAAATTCAAAGACTAGAATCGGGAATCAAAGGTTGTGGAAACGCAACCTTTGATTCCCGGTTCTATTCAAAGAATTTCCCGGTCTGATATTTACAAACAAGAACCGGAAAATTTCTTGTATCGTGGCTGACTTTAAAAAAGGAGAACCAGAAAATTCCCGTACCCGGGATTAAACCCTAACGATCAGGCGCTCTGCAAAGCAGAGAAGAAAGTGAACTTAAATAAGTTGTTATAACTTGTGTCCCAATACTGTTGTTAATAACATCTAATCGGCAAATAAATATGTTTAAACTGAGCAGCGCATTGTTTTCATTAACTGAATCCCAGGTCCTGTGAGAGGAGATGTGTGTTTTTTAAATTCTTTTAAACATGTTTTATCGTGTCTTGGATCAAATGATAATTAGAATCTTCAAATTGTCAATAGTTTATTATGACGTTTACGAAACTCGTCTTATAAACTGGACCTGTATACTTCGCCAAAGACTAGGGAACTCCGTTGAAAATCCTCCAATTCTATGCATAAAGTTACAAGCACACACGCTATAGGCAGCTTCTCACATATTTCGCAACCGAAATTCTATTACTTTCTCATGCAAAATATACACTTTTCCGATACCAAACTTGACCACTTTTCAGAGGAAAATAAAAGGTGAAATGATATGGCAAGTAATTTATGTAACGAAGTTACAAGTTAGGTATCATGTACACCTGGAACTTAATTAAGCACCCCCTGAAATGTTTCATGACAGTGAAGCTGCTGTTACTGATTATTATGTTTTAATAATTGCTATGTCTTGCAGTACATTTCATCTCGTGAAACCAAATGTTTCTGGTTGATAGCGTACCCCAAACACATCCCCTCGTCCACGTGAAGCATGCTTCCCACGAATGTCACAAAAATACTATCATCCACATGTATAAAACAAGAAACTTTGTCACTTCTTTCAGCAGTAAATGTTGACATGGTAATGAGGACTGTCAGAAGCACTAAGATGACAAATCGTTGGCGTGCATGCAACAGGCATGTCATTCAAAGCTATTGGAAGACAACTTGGCTATAGTCTTTCTGTCATCAGCAGACTTGTCCGAAAAAAATCAACAAACCAACGATGTTAAGTGCCGACCAAGGCCTGGACAACGCCGAAAGGCCTTTCCTCGGGAAGATCGGAGTCTGGCATGTCTCGTTAGGCGTGGACCCTTTTCTTTAAGTGTGGTTTTGAAGCGCCTTTGGCTCCCCAACAGGAGTTTGTGCAACAGAACTGCCCGAAACCGTCTCAAAGCACTGAATATGAGGCCCAGAAGAGTCAACACGCATCCAACTCTGTCCGATCAGCATCAAAGACGACGTTTGGAGTGGCGTATGGCACGACAACATTGGAATATCAGGACGTGGAGGAGAGTCCATTGGTCAGACGAGAGTTGATTCCTGCTTCACGTCACAGATGGTCGCATGAGAGTGTGGAGGTACAGAAATACTGCTTACGTGCCCAGGAACATCAGACCTGCTGTTCCTTATGGTGGAGGATCAGTAATGATCTGGGATGCCTCTCTCATGATTGTAAACTTGATATGGTGACTGTACGTGGGAATCTCAATGTCATCAGTACATCCTCAACATTCTCAGTCCGGTTGACAACCACTCGTTGGCTACTCACCCTGTATTAATGGACGAAATGCAAGGCCACATCGTTCTCATGCTGTGAGAGCATTCCTTCAGAACAATGCTATTATAACACTACCTTGGCCTGCAGTGAGCCCCGATTTGAATCCCTTAGAACACATCTGGGACTTTCTTGGACGTCGTGTGCAAGCAATGGATCCGCCTGTATAGAATGTGTCCGACTTGGAAGCTGCATTGCATGAGGAGTGGCAGCAGTTACCTCTGGACCGTATCATAAGGCTCTCTAGTAGCATTAGGAGGAGGGTTCAGGCTGTCATCCGGGCATGTGGTGGATACACTCGCTACTGACTACTGCTATTGTGTTCAGGAAATCACAAGTTACATTTTTTGTCCGTAATTACCGGCATTGATTCATCATGGACCGTTCCAGCACCATACTTGTCGAGAGAACATTTTTCCATCAAAACATTAGTGACAGATATGTGTAATTAGCGCCATTAAAGTACTGCATATTTTCATCATTGTGTTGTCTTTCATTTGTCAATAGACCATTCTTTCCGCAAGCAATCACTTTTGGTCATCTTAAACATAACATAAAAGTAATGACAGTTTCTATTAACACCACTGCAAAAAAGGGGGGTGCTTATAAAGTTCCAGGTGTACATTATAAGCGTCCAGCGATACTAATTTTACAAACTGATAGACCGTTGTGTCCGTAAAAAACCCTAACTGCGTTCATGAAAGTGGTTGCCTTTAACATTTCACCTAAAGAATCGACCACATCCTCGCGCAATTTACAAATTCTGCAGTTGAAAAAACTTCTCTTTTAAAAACATCAACAAAAACATATCATGTAGCACCTCAGTGAAACAAACTCATCGAGTTCGTTCCAGTGAGAGGTCACGTGCTATGGTTTGGTTATAATTGTCTGAAATAATTTAAAAAAAACAAATTTTGATATCATGTGCTTTGTGTAAAGGGTTAACATTTATTTTCAGTTTCAGTTTGTTTTCAGAAAAAAAATGACCGCAATTGTCCCACGAGAAATTTCGACTTTTCAAGCTTTTCACATGACCGAGGGAACCCTGCACTCCTTCGACCACTGCTACGGTCCCATTAAAACGGTTTGTGGTACGAATGGTTGTTACAGTGGATATGTGGATTGCTCGCCCCACCCCCATCCCCAAAGAAAAAAAAATATGTGGGAGAGAGTTAAACCACCAAGCGATAAGCACAACAATTGCCAAGGCATCGCCATTGTGAACTTGGAACTATTTTTTGGATTGCCGCGCTGAGTTCATTGATTTTCGCACATTGCCTTTACTCGATCATGGCAATGAAGTTATTTCAAAGTGTATAAGATTCATAAAGATATCGAACCACTCAAAGAGATAATTTAGAAAGGGATTAATGGGGAACAAATGATACTGTTATACCCTCGACAAGATAAAAGTCAATATTTAGAAAACACGGATAGAAAGCTACTACTTACAGCCGATAAGAGGGCTGAGAAATTCATAAAAGGAATTGCCTTTCGAGTCATAAAATATGTTTTCGACACCAAGATTTCGATAATTCCTGTTGGTACAAAAAGTCCCAGCAGAGTTATTGTGAATTAATACATCGCTCCATCCTTTCGACTATTTAAGGGAAAGTATCTCGCGCATATGAACAGCCCACACGCCATTCTATAGAGAACAGTCAAGTCAAAAAGATATGGCTCTGACACAGATCCAGAACCAACCAAACCAATTCTAATTTTATAATTTTTGGAGCTTTAGAAAATAGGACATTTTAATTATCATAATCATATCTTGACAGTCATTTTAAACACGAGAACTTTCTTATTTTATCCCTTGCAACACGGGATGCATACTTCTTTGCTTTGTGCTGAAAAAAATGAAATGGTTCCGGTATCCAGACTATTCCTAATTTTCATTCCCGATCCTAGTCTTTTTATGAACTCTTGGCAAAGAAAAGTTCCATCTGTTTAAAACGATATCTAAAGATACTTACGGATCTGGCGTTAAATACATGTACACATCGAATATAGGAAATACATTTCAACCCCTCGCCTAATTCGAGGAGCAAACGATACTTGATGAAAAAAAGTCTTGAATAAGTATAATTTTCATTTTTTTTCCTGAAAAACATAGCTTATGGTCTCTCATTGGAACTAGCTGAACAAGCTCTTTCCAATGAGATGTCATAAGCTATGTTTTTCAGACAAAGAATGGAAAAAATAATAAAATTTGAATGTCGATTTTTGTAGACACTAGTCGGTTTGGGCTGTAAAGTTGCGTAAAGGGTTAAGCGATTAGTTTGGAAAATCAAATATTGGAATAAATAAAAAGTATTCCGATCGAACTATTTTTCTGTTGCATATAACCCTAACCAACTATTTATTTTTTTCGCTTAAAAAAAAACAAAAAAAAAAACAACAATCAAAAACAAAAACAAAAC
The DNA here is from genome assembly GCA_031216915.1 of Pictodentalium vernedei. Classification (NCBI taxonomy): domain Eukaryota; kingdom Metazoa; phylum Mollusca; class Scaphopoda; order Dentaliida; family Dentaliidae; genus Pictodentalium; species Pictodentalium vernedei. The sequence goes on along the minus strand of CM062291.1, from coordinate 264,049,813 downwards.
AGACAAGAACAACGCTAACGCGTGTGCTAATGCCCCCGAAGGTAGCAAAGTCATACTCACATGTGGATAATCAGACAACAGCTTCACTGCTGCTACATTGCAGAACAACACTACATTGCAGAACATCAGTGAGGAATGGCAAAGTGCCAATAAAATTATTATTACTTATATTTTGTTAATATGTTTTGTAACAACAGACAACAGCTTCACTGCTGCTACATTGTAGAACAGCACTAATGAGTCAGTAATAGAGAAAAAGTTATAAAAATAATTGCAGATGAATGGTGCCATATTGAATAATAACTGAAAGAGGCAAAAATAGAAATAGTACATACCTTTGTTAAAAATTCTCAAACCAGTGAAAAAGTAGAACTGGTCTTGCATCTTTTCCAAGTGAAAAAGGGGGCATAACTGCATCAAAAATTGCCGAGTCAAACCTCAAATTGAAACCGACCTGTACTTTGACATGAGTAGTCAGCATATAAAATTTGAAACTCATCGGTTCAGCCAAACAATTTTAATTGGTAGGAAACCAAAAAACCATCAGTTTTCAAAGTAAATAAGGGACATAACTCCTGTAAGATTTGTCGGACGAAACCCCAGGTACAAGGGCATTCGTTCCCCAAGCTGCCCTATCACCATACCAAAGAACATTAAAATCCGACAACTGATGTTCGAGTTATAATACAAAATGTTCGTACGGACGGACGGACGGGCGGACGGAGACCTCCACTATATACCCCTCGAAAAAAATTTTCGGGGGGGGGGGGGCATAAAAAAAACATTCTTGTGGTTGATAGTTGGCCTTGGGGTCCAGGGGCCGGAGGTTCTTCAGAGGAGAGAGTAACAAAAGAACTTGTAGTTTTAGTAGAAGAAATAATAATAACGAAATGGTATACACAAGTACATAAAAAAAAGATAAGACAGAAAAGGAGTGGGCGGGGCATTTTCCTTCTGGGGTCCGACATATAATCAAGCGACCGCCTTAGGAAAGAAATGTTTGTTCGGTAGATAGAGGCTAGTAGGACCAGACGTCGCAAATCGACCAATGTCTTACCATTCAGTGTGAACCGTAATAACTATGAGTCTGTCCCAAAACGCACCGGAAAACAAGGATTTTCTGCCGATATGAACGAACGTTTCGGGGCAGAACAATAGTTCACCAAGCCGTCTCAACTGTTTTATAGCACCTGTGTCAACTCATTCAAACCGTTCGGAGTCGTTGGCGGCCAATTTGAGACTCCCCAAATTACTAAGTCCGCACAAGCATAGTTAACCTGCAGCCAGGGACGTGGCGACAGGGTGTGTGTGTGTGGGGGGGGGGGGGGGTCACCCCCTCCCAATCCTGGCCAAAATTTCATATAGTTGGAAATTCGGATGGCAAGTCATTAGTAGTTGGAAATTCTATCTATCTGGATTTTAGAGCTTCTTTGGCGATGCTGATGTCTCCTTTACTTTCCAAAATTCCAACTCGATTTCAAATCGGCAAAAATTCCAACTGTTACTATTTACAACTACAGTGTACGCAATATCGAGCTTCATAAGTATGCATGGTGTCAATCGGAACGAGATTTCTATAGTACGTTTACTTATCGTAATAAAAAAAATCCTCGAAATGCACTTCAAGGAAATCACATCATGAAAAATTGCTATCCTGAGTAAATTCCACCATTCACAGTTACAAAATGATGAAATATTGAAAACTGATCTTTCCCGCAAAAGATCTGATTTAATGTTAGGACAGTGTGAATTGTTCAAAGTTCCCAGCTTGAGCATTTGTTTCGCACATTCATTTCCCAGAATAATATCAACTAATAATAACCTGATAACTCTATCATAAATGTGTTGGCATTTCAGTTACTATAGAATCAATTTTATGCTTCCTTTCATGGCTTCATTTTCAAAATGTTTCTCGGTAATGAATTTCCAACTAGAGGGAGGGACCGGGATGGGGAACTCCCCTCCCGGTCCCCCTCTAGTTGGAAATTCACTACACTACACCCCCACACCCAATCGGAAACCTCCAGCCACGTCCCTGCATAGCGGCTGAAGGCAAGTGAACCGTCGACATGCAGTACGCCTTAGCACACACCCCGCATCCACGTGTGTAATCGCTTATCAGGACACAACGCAGTTACCGCTGGTCAGGCTTGAACCGTCGACTTTTGGGTTTAAAATCCACTGCTCTAACCACTGAATGAGAGGATACGTGAGCGATGGTGAGTGTTCTATTGGTGAGTTTGACCGTGCGTTGAATAGTTGATTAAGGTTTAACTCTTAACCTGCTGAGTATTTTCAAGATATTTTCCATCAAATCTCGCCATGGCTGCTTCAGCGCAGCCATGACTAGATTTGTCGAAAAATTCATCTAAGTTTAATTCAAGAAATCATTGGTGAAAAACTCCATCCCATTTACAGGGCTAAAATTGGATTAAATGTGTAAAAATTATACTTAATTCAGTGGCAAGAGAAATCCTATCCTCGGCAGGAATATCCGTCAGCAGCATGGGAGGAGTTAAAAGCAAACATTCAATCAACAAATCTATGACACAATAACCTTCATTTTCCAGTTATCTACCTCTCTGTTTATGTGAAAACGACAGGTAGTTCTCTATTCGCGTGCATTCGCGCCCGTGCGTGCTCGCTTGCACGCACGTGTGCATGTCGGTTGTTAGATAACTTATTGTGCTCGTTTCTGTGGTCGAAACCAAACAACAAGGGTTAACAATTTGAAAATCTGATCAGTGTCATTCAAATATTTTTTTCAAAATCTTTGGCTCCGAATCATATTTTATGGCTTCCTCGTTAAACTAGCTCGTCGAGCTCGTTCCGGTGGGGTGTCGTACGCTAGGCCTCGGAAGCAAATAATGACGTTGTACAGTTACATGGAAAGAAAATGTGAATGTTGTGTTCTGGTTGTGTCACGTAAAGGGTTAAGTTATGGAGCCGGACTTGAACAACTGCTTCGTGCGGTTTAAGATATTCCGTAGATTAGCATTGTTCACTCAGATTACGCGACAACATTAATATATTTAAATTTACGTTGTATTGATATTATATATCACAGCTGAGTTGACAAGGACAGAGTCGATGTTTAGTAAAATTATACTCGACAGTTACCCGTCCGTAGATCAAGCCATGGCAACAAAGACACACCGAAGCATGCATAATACCCGATATCGGCAAACGGTCTGTGTGAATGTTTCCAGAGTTGGGAAGGACAGAAATGAGATTCCAACAACTCGAATAAGCCCGAATTCTTAGCTAAGCGGTGTAATAAAAAGGATTTAACACCAAATGAAGAATGATTTTCTGAAACTCATTATTTTGTGTCTGTACACAGATGTTTAAATACAGGGCTGAATTTTGAGGAGCTGAACCTGGACACGGTCGTTCCAGAAGGAAGAAGCAGTGATGACTTGTAAGTGTACCAAATGTTTACAATACTTATAAATCTGTATTATTTGACTCTTCCACCAACGAGTTCCTAAATCACACCACCCTACAGAATATTAATTACAATAAAAATGCCGAATTTATATTGCCTTTGTATGGAGATGCAGTAAGAATTTAATCCTACAGCCCTATAGGGCTGTGGGATTAACCCTTTACCCAACGAATCGCCCGCATCCGCCCGCGTAATATGCAAATTCAGCAGTTGAAAAAATATTATTTTTCAAAAAATTTCAACAAAACTATATCATGTGACCACTCGTTGGAACGAGCTTGTCGAGCTCGTTCCAACGAGGGGGTCACATGATATGTTTTTGTTGAAATTTTTTGAAAAATTTAAAAAAAATGATATTTAAAATAATAAATTTTGATATCGTCTGCGTTGGATAAAGGGTTAAGTTATTGATGATCCAAGTCACGATATGTCGTTGGTTGTGTTGTATCACCAATGGGCGGCGAACTTTATAATTACGCAAACGTTATGTCATATCCAGTTGACAAGGTTAATATCGAGAACTTGTACGTAGCTTTCCTCAACTTCTATAGGTGAAATACATTTTTGATTAAAAAAAACCAAGGCTTATACTCTTGCCCAAAATAAGAAATATCATGCACAAACTGGCAAGAGCTGAAGGAATGCATAATATTCAAAAGTCAGCTATCCCGATATCCAGTGCTTGACGTTACCCGATTGCTTGGACAAGTAAGGTCCGACCATGGGCCATCAAACATTCCTAGTAACATCCCCGGCGGTAAATCAAAATAATCAGAACTCTTCATAAAAACAGTAAATGTTCATTTTTATAAGGAAACATATTGATGATTTTCAAATTTGTCTAAATCTCAAATCTCATCCGCTTGTGATTGATATTAATGAATGGAATAGAAGAGAAAGGAGGATTATATAAAAAAAAAACACGATCAGAAAAACTGATTTTTTTTTGTTCATACTGTTGCTGCCGATTGAAAGATGGAATTGCTCGTTCAAATATTGTTTGAAATAGAGACATAAGCAATTCTTATTTCCTTTTCGATTATTCCATTTTAGACCATTCTAGCTAATTTATGGAAGATTTCTACACACGCCAAACTAAGGATGTTTCGTCCCAAGATGTCCCTACAATAAGATGATTCTGTTCATCGCCTATGATTTTAAACATAATTTGTATTTATAAAATAGCAGTAACCAATATGCGCAAGTATTTTTTTTATCTGCGCAACCAACAGGTCATGGTCACTTCTCAGCTGGGGAAGTTGACTTTAGTGTCAAGACCAAGGTCTACTGATAATTCATAACTGTTGTGCTCGCAGCTGGTGTCAAAACGTCTTTCCACAAAAGAATGAGTACGGATCACATACGACTTGAAAATATTAGTCTTCTCCACCAGCTGTTATTGGGGGAGTTATCGAAGTGTCTGCGAGTGATGGTAACGCCATGCATGCGGTGGTCCATTTTTTTCCATGGATGCTCTGGTGGATTCAGAATTCCAGATCTCGTAATCTGGAGGTTGGTGGGTTTTCAAACGCCACTTCTTACACCGAGGCTATGTTGGGGTACGGTTGTTTAAATGAGGCTCCACAGCCTGGAGATCGGAAAATGAAGCTCTAATGCCGAATTTTGTAAAAAAAAGTTTGCTATATTTTGGTAGTGCTGAAGGCAGCTTTTACTTGTTCGGGTCGTGTAAGAGAGTATGCCTCCTGACCTAGCCCACGACTACAGTGACCTGCAGAAGGCTATCCCCAAACGGTTTCAACTCATCGAAGATGGCTTCAAACAGTGAAAGCCCCAAAAGAGTGAAAATGTCTTCCCGTATGTGTCGCGGGCTACGAGATACTTCGACTGCTAGGTCGAGCTAGCAGAGATTGGGGAGTCATTTCAATCTCTCAGAGATCTGCTAATTCGAGAACAGTTCGTTCGACGTGCTTTCAGGAAATGGTCATTTTTGTTAAGGAAAGGAAACGAGGGAGCGAAGGTGACATGATCAAGTCGCCGAGCTGTTTCGAAAGTCCCATGGGGACGAGATTTAACAATCACGATCGGGACGGGACGGGACAGAAATCACTCGGTTGCAAGGCACCAGCTAAGATTAACCAGTCCGCCACTAACCCTAATAAGGGTAGCCAGGATAGCTCGTGGATTAAGGACTTGCTTTGTTTCGTCTGCAAGAAACGGGACACATAGCCCAGGATTGCTGGCGAAAGGCCACCACTGTAAAGGGTAACGCAGGGGGCCGAGACAAGGAAAGGGAACCCCTTCCCCTAAGAACTTGAGAAACAGGGGTGGAGGTACCCAATCCTGATGGAAAAGACAGACAGCGGCACTGTGTCAGTCTATAGGGATCAAGGACTCCCCCTCGTTGCAATGGGGGCGTTATAAGGTGAATACAGATAAACAGCTTCAAGAAAACAAAAAAAAATCTTCAGAAAAATTATTTGTCAGTGCTAGACTTAAGATTAACAGCGAGAAGACAAAAAACATGGCACTGAAAGACGAAAGCACACACATTCCTGACTTTTTCTTCATGAAAATCCACTTTCGATTAAATATGCCCCGAATTGGACGCGCGAGGAATGTCCAATTAAGAAACAAGTAACTGTTGAGAAAACACCTATGTCTTATGACATTAGCAGAAAATAAAGTCAAGTTACCTTTTGTTACTTTTAATGGACGAAAATAAGAGACAGCTGTCGGTTGTTTTCGTTTATTAAAAGTAACAAAAGGAAACTTGACTTTATGGCAGACTAATTAGAACCAACTAGTTCTCAGATAATCCGTCATTAAGAATATCAGTATCACGCCTCCCAAAACAAAGGTCAACTTTGACTCTGTGTTTGGAGAATGTGTTTTATAGTAATATGCAAATTTTTATTCATCTCATGAAAAACAAGCGCACCGACAGACGTGGGCTATGTCCCCGGACAGCAAGTTCTTACATTGAACATATTTCCAGACAACAAATTTTCAGTCGAAAAAATGGAAAAAGGGCCATCACTCAGCCAAAATTGGTCAGACTGAACCCAAATTCGAACTTGACGGCGTATTCATAAGACGAACCTATGTACAAAATTTGGTGTTGATTCAATAACTCAAACTAAAGTCATCAGCCAGACATCCAATTTTCAAAGTAAACAAAAATGGAAAAAGGGCATAACTCAGCCAAATGTAGTCGGACCGAACCCAAATTCGAACTATACCTGCGTATTCTTAAAACAAACTTATGTTCAAAATTTGGTGTTGATCCAATAAATCAAACTGAAGTTATCATCCGGACACCAACTTTCCAAAGTTGCGAAATTGGGTGGAAAATTGTCGAAAAGGATCATAACTTCAACAAAAATGATCGGATCCAGCCGATATTCGGAATGCAGCTAAATATTGAGGCAAGCCATATACATCAAATTTGGTTTTGATTCGATGACCCAAACTTTAGTTATCACTCCAGACGGACGGACGCACGCACGCACGCACGCACGCACGCACGCACGCACGCACGCACGCACGCACGCACGCACGCACGCACGCACGCACGCACGCACGCACGCACGCACGCACGCACGCACGCACATTTTCACGGACGGACACAATTGATTACAATAGTCCTGTGACAAAATGTTTTGTCGGGGGACAAAAATTAGCAAACCTCACCTCCAAGACATTGACAATATTTTAATGGAAATGACTGTGTCTGTATTATATATCACGATGCGCAGACTGTTGATATAATATATAGACAAATAGATAAAGATAATATATAGAAAATAGTTACAGTACATCAAAATGGTTAAAAACGCCGTTTTCTAAAAGAAAATGATAGTCCAGGGGTGTAGCCAGCATTTTTTATGGGGATCGCCCACAATGCAACTCAAGGATGAGAATGTCTGGCAACTAAAAAGACTGAAAACTTGGCCCCTGGCCAAGTCTTGGCCAGAGGTAAAGTTGGAGGAGATTATGGGAGGGGGTGACCCCCTCCCATAATCTCCTTCAACTTGACCTTTGGCCATCGGTAGTGGTCCGGTAGTGTGGGATGGGGGGGGGGGGGGGGTATTCAATATTTGATATCAGCAGGTTCAAAGATTTCATGCTGAGGGAAAGTGAATCAATTCAACGTAGGCATGTATTAGATTGTTGTGGAGAATATCGGCCTCGAACCTTTGGGATGGGGGGGGGGGGGGGTCGTACGACCCCATGAACCCCCCCCCCTCCAGCTACACCCTTGACAACTGTCAACTGTTCAAACTTATTGGGAAAAAGTTGTAAAAAGCCAGCTTCAGTATTTTTATACTACTCTACAGGAAAATGCCTTAAGTTTTTTAAATGATACGCACATGGATGATACAATCTTGATATGAAATTCCCATACCCTTAGTGTTAAATTTACTGACAACTTTAGGAAATTGAGTAATGCTAACTTTTTACGTAAATCGTTTCCAATGATGAAAACTGTCAGCAATGACGAACCGAGTTGAAGAGAGAAAAGAAAGTGCACGTATTTGGGCGAGTGCGCCAGAAGTAATTATAAAAGAGAGGACAGATCGTTGAGCTCGTTTTAAAGAGGAATCATAAACTATCTTTTGTTGGCAAAAAAATTTCTTTATTTTAGACATTTGTTTGGAATCGCTGTCCTCTAATTAAGTTGAGTAAAGGTTGTGGTGTGCATCACTTGAATGAGGCGACTTTTCTGATTCAAACGGCTGAGGTATTTAATTTTGTCATCTGCTTTCTGAAGATTATAGTTTGAATTGTTTTGGAAACAATATGCTTTGGCATTTGGAGAATAAATCTTTTGTTGTTGTAGCACATGCGATTGTAAATAGGGCTGCACGGTATGCGAAATTGAATGCCGGTATCGGTGTTCAAAAAATACCGCTGTATACCGGTATATCGAAAGACTGTTCAGATATCTGAACATGCGTACCACAATCGGGACTTGAGCCATCACAGTCGGAACAAATCAGCATACCTTGATGATACAGTTCGAATAACCCTTTACCCAACGCAGACCATATCAAATTTTTTTTTTAAATATTAGTTTATCGAATTTTTCAAAAAATTTCAACAAAACCATATCAAGTGATCCCTCATTGGAACAAGCTCGTCGAGCTCGTTCCAATGCGGGGACACATGATATGGTTTTGTTGAAATTTTGGAAAAATAATATTTGCTCAACTGCACAATTTGTGTATTACCCTAGAGGATGCAGTCAATTCGTTAGGTACAGCGATAATATTATTCGTTCGGGACTTTAGTTAAAAAAACTCAGGACATCTTGAAAATTGAATTGTGGGTAAATAAATAATGACAATAAACCGATATTTTTGCAATCACACCGGTATTCCATCGATACTGGTTTGAATACCGGTATGTATCGGTTTATCGATATACCATGCAGCCCTAATTGAAAATGCACTCGGTCGTCACGATGTGTGGCGTGGCGACTCATTATTACATTTATTTATACCTATCTCCTTCTTATTTCAGCAAATCTATCCCACTACACCACGTCAGCTCCACTGCAACAAAAGCGAATTATCAAGACAGCACTTCACCAGGCTGTTTTAGATTGCCGCATTCACCAGGTTCGATTACTAGTATCTAAGCACGGGGTAAATGTCGATAGTAAAGATTTGTACGGGAGAACACCTTTAATGCTCTCTTGTTTGATTGACGATGAAGAGCACGGTTACCGGATGGCAAAGATATTTCTAAAGGTAGGATGCTATGTGAATGCTAAAGACAACATGGGTCGAACGGCGTTTAGCTACGCTTGTATGAATGGCCGAGGTGAGATAGCAAGGAAGATGCTGCAAGAGGAAGTGCTAGATATTAATGAACCAGATACTGACGGAAACACTGCCCTACACCACTCCGCAGTCAGTGGCAACCCGGATATTGTTGACCTGATTATCGATGCTTTCGAAAGATATGGACTGAACGTTGATGGCAGGAATTCGTTGGGTTACACGTCATTACTTTTAGCTTGTCGACACGGACACCACACATCGGCATATCTCCTCCTAAAGAAAGGCCATGCCTCACCGACTTTACGAGATAACGAGTGTTTCCTGAATGCTTTGGAATGGGTACAGAGATGCAGAATGCCGGCGTTAAGTATAACTCCCAGACGTATAGCACGCCCCAAGAGGGCTCCTATTATACCACCATTTACGGACGACACAACATTTTACCACCGTCCCATAACACCAGTCTGCCGACATACAAAGTCCCGACCAAATCCGCTATCGTGGTCAACGGGAAGCATTCTAAGACTGCCCTCAATAATTATGGAGCACCCTTCATCCAACGGGGGAAGTGAAACGTTCTTCCAGGGACAGGAGTCGAGGGCGTTGCTTCTAGAAGAAATTCATAATGCTGGAGCTAAGCCACGGCCGTTTTCAACAAAAACCGGTTATTCTCGAATTTCACATCCTCCGACTGCGAAGTTACTTGCTGTGGACAAACGTAAAAAGAGGCCCATGTATCACGACATGCAGACAATATTTCAAGCTTATAGTGATCAGTATGATCCATATCTTAAGAAAACAGAATACATTGACACAGTGGAGGAGAACATAGTTCTCCCCGTTTCCGACGAACATCCAGTTGTTCTTGTTACTAGTACCTGATTTGTTCATCGAACATTTCCTGTGTTGATTGCTGGCTGCTGTGTGCATTATTGTTAGAACAGATGTGGGTATAGTCCTGATATATACACAAATATGACATCTTAACTGCTGGATCACCACTAAGACGTTTCTTCCTCTTATCTAATAAAAAAATACACAAGCAGAGGCGGTGGGGCAGGGGGGGGGGGGGGTACAGTGGAACGCACTCTACTGAACCTTTCCATCCCTAGTTTTTTACACAGGTGTGCAACAAGACTGCACTGTGAGTGTAGAAGTTACAGGCATTACAGTTACAAATTACAGAAATTCTTGTAATTTACTTTCTAAACATGTAGACATTTATAGTTGCATTTGGAATGCAATGAATGTCGCTTCCAGCCTGTTTTGTCTACTTCTACTTCAACCTTTCTTTCAACCCGAAGGCTAGCCTTCGGGTTGAAATAAGGTTGAAGAAGAATTAAATCAAAGCATGATCATATCACAGCATACACACCAAAAAAAAAAAGAGAGGCAAACGGGTATTTCTACACATTCTGATTTAACCCTTTGAACCTTAGCGGCCGTTTTTTTCCGGCCAGGAACATGAAACGTCATAACGTCATTAAATAGGATGGGTATTCAGTAAATGTGTGGGGTAGACCAATCAATATTTTCAACGTGCAGCCCCGAGGCTGCACGTTGAAAATATTGATTGGTCTACCCCAAATAGGAAATATGGACTCTTCTAACTGCTGTCATTGAACTGGCATGGAAGATACCACTAGAGTTCAAAGACTTAAGATCGTATAATAATATGTGACGTTACACAAAAGAACGTTTTCAGCTATTTCGAAAGTATTAAATGATAAATTCCCCCGCTCCTCCCCCACACACATTTTTAACCTTTTCTCTCAGTGATCAAGACATGAGAATGAAGCATATGACATTTCTGTGGATATATTTTTCGTTTTTCTTTTACATTCGGGCCGAACCATGGTACAGGTAAATGCGTCTTGGACATTTGGGCGACTCTACCACACACGCACTTCCATTGAGCTTCCGCCGCATCTACACCCAAGAGAAACCTCATCCTAAGTATTTTATCCGTGTGGACCATAAAATTTCTCTTCAACACTCAGGGGACTGAGAGACTGATAAAAATGAACGTAAAAAATAAAATTTAGCAAATCACGCACTTGATAAACACATAATCGCCTTAATTTATGAAAGATTAGCGTTAGCGGATGTTCACATCACTAACACTATCGTCAGCTCCATTGATCCGTTTCATCATTCTGAACAAGGCTAATGTCAGACTTATCCATTTACGAATGGCGTAGAGAGCTACATCTAATGGGGTTCAAGGCTATATAATTTTGAAATGCTGCATTGCTGGATTCTGTCTGACATTTGGTGCTCTCGAACCTCGTGGAAATATGAGGTGTTTTCCATTCCAAACTATGAAGATTTTTTTTCAAAAAATAATGTCTAAAGGGCGTCATATAATCAACTTTTGGATTGTCCAGCTATTTTTTAGAGTGGACCAAGTGAAAGAATCCGACAACAACCGGAATATAAAACAAAATCCTCCATGAGAAGGGGTGTGGTGAGGGGGGGGGGGGGTATCTGCTGCCCCACCTAAGTAAACGCTACTGTCAGTCGTTTAACACGGCCTGTCGCCTTCCGTACCAGTATCAGTTCCCAAATAACTTGAAAACTATATTTTGGGGTTTCAAAACATATCCTCATTGGAAGATGTTCAACATGATGAGTTCAGTGAGAGGTCTTCGACTATGTTCCGAAGAAAAGACATGAAAAGACAACCCTTTGGTCCAGAAATCTTATGTTTCCCGACCAGGGTTATCATATGTCCAAATTTCATGATAGTAAACATCTGCTGGGTGAATTTACACGGTCGGCCAAACAATATTCTCAACGCGCAGCCTTAGTGCTGCGCGTTGAAAATATTGATTGCTGTAGCCCAAATGATGACTATGAACCAATCCAATGCATTTCACTGACATGACGTGTAAAATACTATTATGATAGAAAGGGTTGTTACTTGTGTGACGACGTTTGTGTTTAGTGCTGAGACGAAATGTGTAGTTAAGAAAATGGTCAAACAGACTAGCAGTCCGTGAGATGTAAAACATCAGATGTTGTCGGCAAGATTATATAATGAAGCTACAGTAAAAACAATAAAAACAAACCAAAACGTCACTCGTTCTCGCGATCACAAGTAAAAATTTATTTATTTATTTATTGATGTTTAAGGTCATATAATTCTGCACCATGGCTAATCGTGACCGCTGCATGGAGATAAAGTCAAGTTGAGTCAATTGTTTATATACCGATGTTGCCCATTTTTTGAAGATTCCCGTCTCGAGCATTGGTGACTGGGTCCTATTTTACCAGTAAAACAGAGCTTGTTTTACACTTTTTCAATTCCCGGGGTTCCCACGGGGAAAGTCAAAATCACAATGGTAGAACGAGTCAAAATCACAGTGTTAGAACGCACTATGTTTAACCCTTTACCTCACATGAAAAGCAGACGACACTTGCAAAAATAATTCTTAAATAACTAATTTTTTTCATTTTTTGTCTCAAAAACATAGGTTATGACCACTCGTTGGAACGAGCTCGACGAGCTCGTTCCAACGAGGGGTCATAACCTATGTTTTTGAGACAAAAAATGAAAAAAATAATGAAAATTAATAGGCGATTTTTGAGAATAGCGCTGGCCGGTTTTGGCCGTTACGTTAGGTAAAGGGTTAAAATGATTAAAGTCTGTTTTATATGCACCCCAAATGACGTATATCTGGTGATTTACAAACAGAACAACTACAGCTGAAGTTACAGGAAAGTTAAACTGAGTAAAAGTATCAAACTACCCTAGTATATTTTACAGCTTGGAAAAAGTTTTCTTTGAAAAATTAGGACAGATAACCCCGATTATAATAATAATCACGAATGTATGATAATACATACACAAAACGACCCACGCGTGTGAATGGGTTAATGCCACGAATGCCAGCGCGAAAGGATAAAACGTGAGGCCACCGGCCTAGAGTTTTATCCTTCCGCGATGGCACAAGTGTCATATCGATTAATCCAGTCACACGCGTGTGTCCTTCTGTGTTTATTACACGCCTTCGCGTCTATGAAAGCAATAGATTTGACAACTCGTCCCTGAGTTCCAATGTGTTCTATGTGCCCGTGGGCAAATAGAATACATTGGAACTCTGGGGACGAACTATCAACAAAAAAGAACACATTTTATCTCCAACCAAATTTGCGACGGGAACCCGTGTTACTATGTTTAGCTACCGCTAGCGATTCCAATTGTAATTGCGTTGCACGATTTGTAGAAAATTCCAGTGAAATTGCGCCTCTATTTAAAAATAGCCTGTCAACGTTTTCCGTTCGGCACATATGGGCGGAACGGATTTTCATTTTCCGCATGGGGATTTAATAGAACAGGCGTGCAATAAAAAAAGTAAACGTTGTGGTGATGTGTAAAATATATTGTATTTGTTTATTCTGACGTACAGCCAAGTTTCAGCAGCCAATATTTCCTATAATGGGTCTAGGAATTTACCCAATTCAATCTTGTATGATAGAGATCGATGAGGTCTGTCAAACAAAATTGCATTTGTTCTATTTTTAATTGCGTTGGGAAAAATTTGACGGGTTAAATTTTTACATTCTAACCTCAATGTGTAGGGGGGGGGGGGTAGATACAATTTAACCCTTTACCCACGCAAACGATATCGGCATTTATTATTTTAATCATTTTTTCTCAAATTTTTCAAACAAATTCAACAAAACCATATCATGTGACCCCTCGTTGGAACTAGCTCAATGAGCTCGTTCCAATAAGAGGGGTCACATGATATGGTTTTGTTGAAATTGTTTTTAAAAATAATGTTTCTTCTATTGTTTAATTCTTAAAGTATAGCGGGAGATTTGTGGGGCACAGGGTTGTTTCATTTCAAGTGAGAACTTCAGTGTTACGTTTCTTCTTTATACGTCATTTCCTTTACAACTGTAAGAAGATTTTAATCGAATTTCATTGTTGTGTTTGCATATTGGAAATAGTTCCCCAGGTGTACTCACTTTCAAAATTGATCTAAAATTTGGATTTTTTTTTACCACCAACAAAACTGCAAATGAGCAGTGTGCCATTGTCATTGATACACACAATTTGCATGTTTGACAGGCGTAATTTACTTCTCCTGGAATAATGACCAGTACAGGTTCTCAAAATAGACTTGTTTGTTTTGTATTATTGGCGTTTAATCCTTTTAATGCCACGCCTACTTTAGCCATATATGGAGGATCTCTACGTACGCCTGTATGCGATTAACTTTAATAAAATTTAAGACATACTTGGAACTCTACCACCTGATTAATTGTTGGAAAGGGCTCTCTGAGCCCTTTCCAACAATTAATCAGATGGTAGGTTTGATCTGCACATACCAGAACGTACAGATAATCATCATAAAATAGGTGACAATAGTCGCTTACGGCAGCGTAAGTGTTAAGGACGCGTTCAAAAATCGGGGTCTTATCGTGTCGGACACTTTTACTTGCGGAGAAAGCAGGTGTACCCGTAAAGAACCACCGAGCAATAACGAGCAACCATCGGACTCTCCAACTTACCAAAGCGGCACGAGCAGGATATCTTGAAATGGTATATTTGTTTTTCTGAACGTACATTTCAAAACAACACTTATATTTAAACCATTTAATGGTTTGTTATTTAATAACACGTCCAATTTTAGTAGACTTTATCAAATTCTTGACTTGTTATTATTTATTTAGAGACATTCCCATAAATAACAGCAAGTATTGATTTTGATCAGATCTACATATGGATACAGAACTGACACGTGTAATAACTTAACCCTTTGAACCTTGGTAGTATATTCCATGTCAATTCAATGGCAGCAATCGGAAAAGTCCATATTCATTATTTGGGGGCATACCAATTAATATTTTCAACGTGCAGGCTGATCTATCACACACATTCACTTTGCAGGCATCCTACTCAATGAAAATATTACGTATCAAGTTCCTGGACCGGAAAAAGGCCTCTCGGTTCCAAAAGGTTAAAATGCTTTTCACGAAAATGGGGTTAATACCTTTCTGGAGGCTTGGCGATCTACGTTTTTGCTAGTGGCGCATTCGACACAATGAGGCTGTCGACTGGACCCCGGTTCGAACGTAAGCATCACCACTTTATCAACGCCCTATCTGTTTGGGACTGTTCATGCTCCGGAAGGGGTCAATGATTTGAATGTTCAAAGATGATCGACGATAACTAAAGCTAACTGAAAAGAGAATTTACTTACATACATAGTGAAATATATGGCACAATTACTTACAAATTCATCATCACTCCGAGAATATATATATATTTAACACAAAATTACAGTTCGCACAACGTGGGGCAACGTCGTCTGTCACCGTTAATTGTGTCCTTCTGGTCGTGTAGACATCTTTAGTTTCTGTCTTCGTTTCCACGTGGTTTTGGTATTAGTATTTGCAACAGAGTTTATGCGCGTTTTTCAACAACACTTCTCTCATGGCGTTAACCCCTTACTCAACGTAACGGCCAAAACCGGCCAGCGCTATTCTAAAAAATCGCCAGTTAATTTTCTTTATGTTTTCATTTGTTGTCTTAAAAACATAGTTTATGACCCCGCGTTGGAACGAGCTCGTCGAGCTCGTTCCAACGAGGGGTCGTAACCTCTGTTTTTGTGACAAAAAACGGAAAAAAATAGTTATTCAAGAATTTCTTTTTGCAAGTGTCGTCTGCTTTTCATGTTATGTAAAGGGTTAAACCCACCGTCACCTATACTTAGTTTGCTTACAGTTATGCTAATAGAACGTCCTCGATGGCGTCTTCACACACTTGCTAGTTTCAATGCCGCTGTCACTGCGGTTCCGTCTTTCACAGTTTAGTCATAAATTCACAGATCTTCTCTTCGCAGGGTTAACGTAGCCCCTACCTAACAAGAAATTACTAATTCAAAATTCACGTAAGAAGTTTTCACGAACCATTATCAACATCTGTCTGTTCTTTCCCGCCAAACACTTCTGAGACAAATATCTCTATCTCATGAGCTCAACCAACTTACCACAGCTCTTATAACTAATGCCCATGAATCCTCCACAGTTCATGACTGTCCACTGACACGACTTTGTGGGCCTTCACCAACCTGAGAGAAGGGCCACTCACGGACTATTGAGTTCCCTGTAACACGAGATACTACCTCTAACCAGGTGTATCCCATATCAAATGCAGCTTTTAAGGAAATAAATTTGAACAATAAGTGCTAAGTGCTCTCTTGAAAATCGGAGATACCCAGCTCGATTGGTACACCTTAAATTGGACTTCGTTTAACGTTTTCTGCTTTAGACATTTCCTGACCATGGCAGCCGACAGTTACGGATGCCTGGCGATCCTTGCATTTGGGTGATCTACATGTATAAGCGTTTTATTCGAAATAACAACTGAATGTCCACTGGTCGGTTAAACATGGATTTTAAACCTTCTGGTGAATTCAACGCTCTATGCTTTATCGAGATTAATGTCTTTAACCGTTGCATGTCGTACGCTAAATCGCACTATTTATGGACTGTTCGGTTCGCTAATTATCACCACACTTCTCTAAGACAAATGTTTTTTATTATGACGTAATCGATTAAGCCTTCACGTATTTTTCCGTTTATAAACTTCACACTATTAGCTACTTTCTACCGTTGAACCTTCCGAACATATAAAATTCCAAAAAGGTATTAGAAAAATGAAGTTAAATGTTGTGGCATCTCTTAACACCTTGACAATGATACAAGATTCATACTTACATCCTGAATTTGATTTGACAGAGATACAATAGTGACAGGTAGCGTTTAGAGTACTCCTGGAGTCCTGAAATTGAATGAATGAATGAATGAATGAATGAATCAATCAATCAACCAATCAATCAAAAACACACCTCAAACCGAGTCGACTGACCAAGAGTGTAATGATGCGTTATGCACCAACAAGATAATATAATGTCACAGTAATGGTACGCCATACTATTTATGTCAGTCGTAATCCCTGTGGCAAGTACCACGTTGGGGACGACAGTCACAAAACTGTTGGTACATGTTACCATGACAATCACTCCCAGGCCTCTCAATTTCAAAAGGGGAGGAGAGAAATGATGGCCCGCCCTTAATTTGACACAAAGAGAGCCACTGGGGTCTGTGCTGGAGATTAGTAATTTTACCATATCTTTGCATCTTATTGTTTGGGTTATGCATATAGTACTTAATGTAGGTTTGAAAAATGCAATCATTTCTTGCAAAACATGTCAAGATTTCTACCCGAATTATGTTTGTATTCAGACAATTATAGTCAGTATCCGATAAGTAAGCAAAATGGCTACCAGTTGGTCTCTGTGAGACCCTTACACCTGGCCTCCGTCTCAAGCCGGAGGCCAGGCGTAGGAGTCTCACGGAGACTACTACCAGTAAGTTTTTTCCGAAGTACGCGATCGCTTGATCACATATTATGATGAGCGATATCGATCACCGATCATCAAAGTTCACTTTCGTGGCTCTCCTTGTATGAGGCAAGGACGGCGTTTAACGCCCTCGCAAATGTTAGTTAGGAGAGCCACTGGGAGCAAGAGTGGTCGCCTTCCTTAAAATGACAGGCCTGCACTCCTCTGTTCCCTCCTAAAAAAACTCATTTGAAGGATTGACCACCATCGATGGGATTTAGACACCGTTCGCCGCTATAATTACTATATCCAATGTTCCGCAAATCTAAATTAATCCTTCGCCTAACGTAACGGGGATATCGAGCCAACGCTATTCACAAAATACGCCATTCCAATTTTAATATTTTTTCAATATTTTCCCTCCAAAATATGGCTTATGTCCATTCATTGGAACGAGCTCGTCGAGCTCGTTCCAATGAGGGGTACTAAGCTATGTTTTTAAGACAGAAACGAAAATATTTAGTTATTCCAGAAAATATCTGTATATGTGTCGTCTGCTAGTCTATATAAGTAAAAGACTGAAGAGAGAAAGTACAATGCGTACATGGCGTTTTAGAACTCGGCCACCCAACGAGTTGATGTTCACCCATACCCTTAATTTCTAGTTCAATAGAAACTGGAAGATCCAGCTAGTGGCTGTCAATAGGGGGATGGGCGACCGCCTAGTGCAGCATCTCTTGGGGCAATAAATTATGCCAATAGAGCCATTAAATCCAGTTGTCCATATTAAATCTGCTCCAAAAAATACTGCGGGTACGGTAGTCCCGGGGCAACGATCTATGCTTGTCCGCCACTGCATCCAACACCAACAAGCCAATCTCTAATCATGGGTACACTACCTGGTGGTTCGTAAACTTTGCTTTTCGAGGCTCAAGTTTATACTGAAGCGTCCAGCAAGCATCTGGGTAGAAGTCTACCGATTTGTTTGTTTTTTTTCAAGAATTCTTTATTGGTATTTCAGGTCAGTTTCAGCATCTATGGCTATATCATAATTGTAACACTGACAGTATTTTTGGTTAACATTCTAAACACCGGCATTCTATATACAGTTTTTAACAACAGCTCTACCTTCCTAAAATGCGTGTGTTCATTGACTGTACATTTTTTTCAATGAAATCTTCCATTCATGTAGGTAATATAGCGGATAATACTAAATCCCATTGACTCTTATATATATATAGTCATTGTGATCAAAATGAACGAGTGGTTCTCAAAGAAATAATATACTTTATATTCACAAAGCCCTTGTAGCCTTTTATTAAAGTACGCCCTGACATTAAATCCTGTATTAAACCTAGTTAGTCTTTATATGCCATTACTTTATGCTTGAAAGAACATGCAACCATAAAATAATAAAAAAAACATTTGAATAAATAACGGACTGGTAACTTGCTGGATAAATTATGGTAATAGAAACTATGAAGTTTAACCCACCACGTGTCAGTATCATTTTCTTTGCTAATAAGTTCACTTGGGGTGCGGTGGCATTGTCGTAACCGGTTCTCGTCAGATCAGCAACGTCGATCCCCGGTTAGTCCTAGGATGGATGCCCGTCTGAGCGATCGGTTCGGACTCCCGCGTTGTGTCCTTGGGCACATGGGGGCTCGATGATGCCGTATACTAAAGGCGTACTGCACATCGATGGTGCGCATGTCTTCAAACAATCTAACCCTGCCTGTGCTGCAGTGCGGGGTTATGATGTTGGGGAGCTGGCAGCTGCTCGTCGTTGCTCGGTTATTCCCTCCGGGTAATCCAGCTTCCTCCACCCGTAAAACTGTCACCGACACGATATGACATTGGCTGTTAAAGTGTCGTTAAACCTTAATAAATAAATAAATAAATAAATAAATAAATAAATAAATAAATAAATAAATAAATAAGTTCATTTTCAGTTTGAATATCGAGTATGTTGCAGTTTTCCTGGGTAAAAATGACGTTGTCAAACAAGAGCAGATATTCCAAAAGTTTTAGGAGACGAAAAGTATTACATCTAGAATAAACAGGTACTAGGGCCGGTAATCAGATTTAAACCACGATTAGGATAAGGGTTTTAACCACGAGGCTCTGCCGAGTGGTTAAAACCCTTATTCTACGAGTGGTTTAAATCTGATTACCGGCCCTAGTACCTATTTGTTTTATTTATACCGTGTTCTTAATAAAGAATCGACTTTGTCACTTAAAATGGAGAAAAAACTGTACTATCTATCGCAAAAACATGGGTTTGTTTTGTTTACATCTGTGCCGGTGAGCAGAACTTCCGGCTGCGCATCAATGCTTGATTGACAGCCATAGACACACCGTCAAAGTTGATTGAATTTACCTCGCTTTTTCAGTTAAATTATTATTAACAGTTCTTAAATTTTATTTTAAATATTTAATTGTGGGTATTTAAACTTAATAAGTTATTGCACGTAGTAGATAGTCCCGCAAAACGTCGTACGTTTGAATGAAACATCGCGAAGTGTAAATGTTTTTTGTAATGGAATTTCCATTGAAAACGTTTTAACCGCAGTGAAGCTTTACAGCAGTAGTGGGGTTAAAGGCTAAAATTTAACATACCTGCTTTTCACAGATAGTAACATAGGTGCGCATAGTATAACATGTTGTTAACCCTTGTCTAAGGCGATTTGGAGGGGCACTTGCAAAAACAAATTTGAATAACTAAATATTTTATTTTTTTGCCCGAAGATATAGCTTATGACCCCTCATTGGAACGAGATCGTTCCAATGAGGGATCATAAGCTACGTTTCGTAGACAAAAAATTATGAAATTTTAACCATTTACCAACGCACGGGATATCAATATTTATTATTTAATTATTGTTTTTTTTCAAATTATAACGAGCGAGACGAGCTCGTTCCAATAAGGGGTCGCGTGCTATGGTCCGTTGAAATTTTGTGAAAAATAATTGTTTTTCAACTGCTCAATTTGTTTATTACGCGAGTGTACAATTCGTTAAGTAAAGTGCTTAATTGCGATTTTTGGAAAGAGTTCTGGTCGAAAATGAACATTGCACTAGGTACAGGATTGACTCTTTAGGCGTCAAGGTAATAGAGAATTGAATTGAATGAAATTTATTTCTGAGTATAAAAATACAAATACGAGATAAAAAGGCAAAAGTTCAAAATCACAGCTAGATGTGTGCTATCGGGAATGACGGTCTTCCTGCCAACCCCCAATTAACTGAAATTGAGAACAAAACAAAATTCGATATACGTTAGAATTCAGTAGAGTAGTTAACGGTGACAGGTAGTTGTGTTGGACTGAAAGTTAACATACATTACATACAATAACAAATAATTTTTGGAGACAAAATTCGTCACGTGAGAGTGTGCACACGTCACATTTGTTATCAAAACAATAAAGACGTGTGGAGCGAAATAGGAAGCCATCAATCGCTTTATATGTCACCCATTCCCTTACGTATAACTCAACTATGCAAACTCCAATGTCAATTATTTATTTATTTATTGGTGTTTAAGGTCACATACTTGTGCACAATGGCTAATCGTGGCCGTGACAGTTTTACGGGTGCAGGAAGCCGGAGTACCCGGAGAGAACCACCGGGCATCGACGAGCAACTGTCAGCTCCTCAACATTCCAACTCTGTTCAAGTTCCACTCAAGCAGAGTTACAGCGGTTGAAGACAAGTTCACAATCGACGTGCAGTACGCCTTAGTACACGGCGTCACCGTGCCCCCCGTGTAGGCAACCGGGATAAAGTGCCTTGCCCAAGGACACAACGCGGGTCGTCCCGGACGGGGATCGAACTCGGGACCTCTAGCATAGAAGTCCAACAGTCTACCACTGAGCCACAGAGCTCCCTCCAATGTCAATGTATTGACAATGCTTTATTTATATCAATGCATTTAGATTGTTGAACTTTCGAAATGGCAGCTCAGCTTCGCTTTACAAAGCAGAGAAGATACGCAACTCGATTCAGACTGCCAGCAGTCACAATTTAATGTGTTCATAACCCTTTATCCAAAGTAACGTCAAAACGGGCCAGTGCTATTTACAAAAATCACCATACAATTTTTATTATTTTTTTTCATTTTTGTCTCCAAAACATAGCTTATGATCTCTCAATGGAACGAGATCGTTGAGCTCGTTCCAATGAGGGATCTTAAGCTATGTTTTGGAGACAAAAAATGAAATTTTTTAGGTATTCAAGAACTTTGTTTGCGAGTGTCGTCTGCCCTTCGTGTTAGGTAAAGGGTTAATCTAAAGATTCGTTTTCAACTCAGATTTACCATATTAATAATATTACAATTGATACTTACGAAAATAGTTACGTTGAGTGCAGTTCACGCCAACCATTTTCTGACCAGGAGCCAATACTATAAAACGTTTACAATTGTATTTTCTAGAATTGTATTTTCTCCGTATTAATATAACCGACTAAAATGAATCATTAGCATTTTAAAAGATATGGCAATTTGCCAACTGGCAAATTGCCAGATCTTTGCAAATGCTAATGGTTCATTTTAACCTTTTACATAACATGAAAAGCAGACGACACTTGCAAACAAAATTCTTGAATAACTAATTTTTTTCATTTTTTATTTCAAAAACTTAGGTTATGACCCCTCATTGGAACGAGCTCAATGAGCTCGCTCTAAAGGGGGGGGGGTCATAACCTATGTTTTTGAGACAACAAATGAAAAAATAATGAAAATTAATTGACGACTTTTGTGAAACGCGCTGGCCGGTTTTGACCGTTACGTTGGGTAAAGGGTTAACAATTTTAAAGTAATAATGCACTGTGACATCTGGTGAATGACTTCAGCGATAGTTGGGAGTATGACAAACACACATTCCACGCACTGGGCTGTAGAAGACATGGACGGTCAGTCAGAGAATTTACCACATTCAGTCCAAGACCCCAATACCTTGTAAATCCTCCTCGGTTCGCGAGACAAGCGCGGATCCGACGGGGCATACTCCTCACCAAACGTCCAATATCAGCTTGACTGATGTTATTCCATTCTTCCTGCAATGCAGTGACGAGTTTCTGGACATTGGTAGGGGGTTGTTGGCGTTGTCGTAGGCGCCTACCAGGCATATCCCAGACGTGCTCGATTGGTGAAAGGGCTGAACTTTGTGCTGGACAAGGCAATGTTGTGATGTTCTGCTCCTGGAGGAACTCTGTAGCGACACGGGCCCTGTGTGCTCTTGCATTGTCATATTGGAAAATGAATCGACGGCCGCGACGTCGCGCAAATGGCACCACAAGTGAGCTGCTAAAATGTTGTCACGGTAGTACCGCCCCGTGACACGCCCTTGGATGACATGTAATGCTGTTCTGCTTGTCATGGTTATGCTTTCCCACACCATAACCGATCCACCACCAAAACGGTCGTGCTGTCTAACGATTACGTCATGGTATCTGTCAAGGTGATACCTTGGATTTTCGATTTTTTTGTTTAAAAGAGTATATATTTTCGATAATCTTTCTCACTCGGACTAAACATAAAGGTATAGAATGTGCGTTTATATGACGGATCCCGAAAACAGATTTGTCACTTAAACAGACCAGCAATAATTCAAGCGCTGCTAATTGAGCATGAAGTTTAATGTCTATTATTGCGCATTTGTCGAACGTCACATGGGCTATCTGATAAAGACTGAAAGAGCGAGAGAGACCAATGTTCTCCTACAGTCATTATCTGTGTAATTACATGTATGGCCAGTTAATATGTAATTGTGATGGAAACAGTGCATCGCATATGTTCCGGCCACACACGTATCTAGCCTGTCACGAATGCCAGGAAATATCGAAATTCGAGTCTTTCAAAGGAACTTTAAAGCGAATATCAAATTAAGATAGATCTAAGTGGCCAAGTTCAAGAGAAGCGATTAAACTGAGAATTAATGTTCTGGTTATCTAAATAAAAATCGGGGAATTTCTCGAAAATTTCATTCCAGTCTGAAGGTGTGTAAGGCTGTGAGTCGTTGTGAGTAGATGGGGGTGTCCCATGCTATAGGTTAAAGGAGGTGCCACATCGGTGCGAAGGTATAGGCACGTAGTGATGTAGGGAAACCACAGAACTCATATTTAGAATAGGAGCAGTCGCGGGCCAAGTCGGTGGCCATATATGAGAATAGGATCAGAAACACGAAGTACGAGCTCAGGGAGCTATTTGCATTTAGGTAAAACGGCATTACCTGTTTTAGAAGGCAAACCATACGTAGGCAGAGTAGGCTTCGTCTGTATGTACATTATTCTGAGATAAACGTAGGGGAGCGTTTAACCCCATTGGTGGCGAGTAAAGTGACAACAAGCTAGTGGCCGTGCGAAGGCAGTGGTAGAGTGACATTCCGTCACTTGTCGGAGGGAATGCGATATAGTGAAGTGACAATACGTTAGTGGCGGTGCGACGGAAGTGGTAGAGTGACATTCCGTCACTTGTTAGAGTAAAGATGTCCGGATAAAGTGACAGTACGTTAGTGGCCGTGCGACGGCCGTGAAAGGGTGAAGTGAAGGGGCGACCAAAGAACGAACACCAGTGAGAAGGAGGAAAAACCAGCGACAACAGAGAATGCGGGCCCGCAAGTGACACAAAAACTGTGTGGGTAGGGGATGATTGATGTTTTGTTTGTCAAATTCATTGGATTCCATGTAAGTCACAAATTACCATATTTATTTATATGTATATGTATTAAAATTGTTGTTTTTAGTGAACCCCTGTTGATTTATGCTTTTCGAGGAATATTAACTCCTTCGGGATAAGAACCACCCCAACAAAAGCGAAACGGGCGGGTTCGTTACGGCGAGACATACGTTCACGCACGGATTCAGGCGACACTCCTTGAGTTTTGGCTGAATACGCGGTGCGAATCTATTTCCCCCAGCAGCGACAAAGCCCGGTTTCCGACAGTACCGTTTGTTCCGCCGCCGCCACACTCTGTTTCGCCTGTCGTGAAAGTCGAGAGCGAACCTCGATTCATTGGAAAACATGACGTTGCTCCACCGACGATTGCCCCAGCGCTGTTGTGCTCCACACCAATTACACCTTGCTGCGATTTGACGTTCAGTCAAACGTGGAATTATTCGAGGTCGTCGAGCGTTCAAATTCCAGCTGTGTAGGCGATTTCGGATAGTCTGACCACTGAATCGCACACCTGTCGCTCGGTGCAGCTGCTGCTGTCCAATTTCTGAGGCACTTTGATGGCGGTTAAGTAATGTTGTGGTTCGGATGAAACGATCCTGGTTAGCAGTTGTCGCCCTTGGACGACCTGACCGACGTCTGTCATCAACATTGCCTGTCTGACGGTAGCGTGACCACAACCTGCTAATCACCGATTGAGTAACGTTGAGTATTTGAGGCACTGCTGTCTGTCTGTTGCCAGCTTCCAACATGCCAACGGCACGTAAAAGTTCGTCAGGTGTCAGTCTTCGCATGCCTTAAAAGTTACGTTTCGACCAGAAACTATTGATGAACGAGTTTGTTCCAAGAAAGGAACGATGAGACCTCCGAAAAAGCCCGTCCAGTGCAAATAAAAATTTCAAAACGTACCCCACAGACATTAACGCGACGCTCGTGCGAAAAACCTGCACGAAGTTTTCGTGGGCCATGCCATTCATGATCCATACTAAACTTGGTAACATATTGATGTTTCCAATCACGCGTATCCAATACCATTTTCCGAAAATATCAACATCAGTTTGGATATCCACTACTTTTTTTAATAGTATATAATTATTGTGTTCTGATTGTCACATTTCTCTACCTTACTGACTCGTTCGATGGATCGGTTCGGATCCAGGAGTTGGGATATAGAGGAGGGGATGGAGTGCCGTATTTCAATGATGGGTAGAGGCGCCCTGGGGTGGAGGGGGGGGGGGGGGATACCCAATCCCGTCGTCGGAAATCAATTGATAATGGCTCGTACAGCAAGGGACCTGCGCAGAAGCTATAGCTGTATGATTGAGGTACGGTATTATCCGCGATAACACATCGCCGCCTGAGTGCTAGAATGTTCTATGTCCCCTATGGGACATAGAACATTCTAGCACCCAGCCGACGACATGGATATCCAATATCTCGGGAAGTAGATGTTCGTATGTTATCGCGGATAATATCTTGTCCTTTGGTCGCAATACTTAAAAAATAAATCTTAAAAAATAAGAAGTGTAGGGAGCCCCTCCCCCTCCCGATTTGCCCACGGTCCAGTTAACCGGTCAACTCGAAATAATTTGAACATATAGCTACGGGTAGGGTAGCATTTACTGTGGTTGTAAGGGGCTCCTGAAGGCGCATTTGGGTAACAAGCCCACAGGGTTGCTGAAAGTTAAGCATCAAATTCAAAAACTGCTGCCTTGCCACGATAAGACACCCGCATTCAGTAACGAATCTTCGTTTGTTAGTAATCATTTGAATTGTTATTTCCCCAGTTTTGTGATTTTCTTTTATGAATGATTTAGATGTGGATTTATCGTGTAAATGCCCGGCCTTTGATATGCTCAGTTCAAACTTCCACATGACCAGGCACGAACAAAATTTAGTACACTATTTGGAGGTTAATTCACTACAAAATACCCGCGGAGAAAAGTTTCCACCTGAATGCCAGCACAGTTGCTTTAACCCTTTACCCGACGAATCGGTCGCATCCGCCCGCGTAATATGCAAATTCAGCAGTTGAAAAAATATTATTTTTCAAAAAATTTCAACAAAACCATATCATGTGACCCCTCGTTGGAACGAGCTCGTTCCAACGAGGGGTCACATGATATGGTTTTGTTGAAATTTTTTGAAAAAATTTTAAAAAAATGATATTTAAAATAGTAAAGTTTGATATCGTCTGGGTAAAGGGTTAAAATCAATATTATTCATCAGCAAAGTTTCAAATGATGGACCCCTGGGTTTAGCCCAGGGGTTCGTGATCCGAACCGTTACTGCGCTCAATATGTTTTAGTCTGAAAGTCAGTGATGTTTTCGGAAGTTTAGAAGTAATCGAACGGGGGCTTATCATTGTAGTAATGGTCGACGATATCAGTTGTTGGTGAGAGCCCGAAAGGGGTATTCTCGTCTGTAGGTAGGGGAGGTGCGGGGACATTATTATATTTATTACTGCAAACCCGTGTTCTCGTTGATTTTCTGCTGTGAATTTTATTAGTTTGATCTCCTGATAATTACGATGTATCGCCCTCCCTCCATTTTATTGAGAACAACGTAGAAATGGGCAAATGTGACATGAATGAGTTACAAATTCAGGCGACACTCCTTGAGTTTTGGCTGAATACGCGGTGCGAATCTATTTCCCCCAGCAGCGACAAAGCCCGGTTTCCAACAGTACCGTTTGTTCCGCCGCCGCCACACTCTGTTTCGCCTGTCGTGGAAGTCGAGAGCGAACCTCGATTCATTGGAAAACATGACGTTGCTCCACCGACGATTGTCCCAGCGCTGTTGTGCTCCACACCAATTACACCTTGCTGCAATTTGACGTTCAGTCAAACGTGGAATTATTCGAGGTCGTCGAGCGTTCAAATTCCAGCTGTGTAGGCGATTTCGGATAGTCTGACCACTGAATCGCACACCTGTCGCTCGGTGCAGCTGCTGCTGCCCAATTTCTGAGGCACTTTGATAGCGGTTAAGTAATGTTGTGGTTCGGATGAAACGATCCAGGCTAGCAGTTGTCGCCCTTGGACGACCTTACCGACGTCTGTCATCAACATTGCCTGTCTGACGGTAGCGTGACCACAACCTGCTAATCACCGATTGAGTAACGTTGAGATTTCGAGGCACTGCTGTCTGTCTGTTGCCAGCTTCCAACATGCCAACGGCACGTAAAAGTTCGTCACGTGTCAGTCTTCGCATAAATGTGCGCGCAACTTACCAAGGATGTCACTTTCGCGATACCGTTCTGTGTATTTACATCGGACTGTGTATATATCATTTTATAATTTGGAAAGCAAGTAACTAACAGATAACAAAAATGGGTTTAGCTCCTTGCATGCTGCTGGCGGATATTCCTGCCAGGACATGAAATCTCTTGCCATTGAAAAAAGTATAATTTGGATACATTAATGAAATTTCTCCTCTGTAAATTGAATGGACTTTTTGACCAATGCTTTCTTGAGTTAGATGTGGATAAATTTTTCATCAAATCTAGTCATGGCTGCTTCAAGGCAGCCATGACTAGATTTGAGGAACAATATTGTGAAAATACTCAGCGGGTTAAGAGTTAATGCAGCTAGCAATACGAAAGAGTGCACACTCCGTTGAACACAGCAAGCATTCCTTCGTCTTACTAGCTACACAATTTCTTGGATATTTAGAGGTTATTACGTGGTTAGTTTAATATTGGTCGAGATATCAGGCCGAGGTAAGTTCATATCAGCCTCAGAGCGAAGGTCGAAGGTCGAAGGCTGATGTGAAGTTACCGAGAGCTGATATCTCGGCCGATATGACACTAACCAAGTAATAACCTCTTTATTTTGTAAACCAAAACCACCGAGGAAGCCGCGACGTTCGGATTCATAAACTATACCTCTTCTCCCATATCGACGAATCTCCCTTATGACTCTGAATTTTAGTTTGCGTTGAATTTTCTGTACAGCTCTCTTCATTCTTCTCTTCATCCATCTAATCCCTATTTACTGCCGTCATTACTTCCTCAACATACAAAAACTACTCCCTTTTGATTCCCTTTTGCTTTTGCCGAATAATGGTTAAGGATTTCTCTGTATACAAAATGGCCGATCTTGCAGTAACGCATTAAGGGGGGGGGGGGGGGGGCAACACGAGCTTGGCTCATATCGATCGCATCAGCAGCGTCATATCAGCCGAGTTTGAAGTCATATCAGTCGAGCTCGATAATGGGCAGTTCTGGGAAAGAATATTACATCTAATAAGTAATCATTAATAATGCCGGGCAACTGCATCATTTTAGAAGCTTCTCATGAAACCTTATAAGACGACGACGGGATCTATTTAATTGGGTGAAGAAAAATAATTAAGCATTGTTATTGTTTCTCATTCTTTTTACAAAGTCTGATGTTTTCTCTACTCCCAGTTCAGCTATCCGAACGTCTCGGCTTCCCCACTGGGGAAGCCGCGACGTTCGGCTAGCTGAACCACATCTTCTCTCACTTCGACGAATCTCCGCCTACGACTCTCAGTCTCAGTTTCCGTTGAATGTTCTGTACAACTCACTTCTCTCTTTTGTTCATCCGCCTTATCCTTACTTATTGCCATCATTAATTCCTCGTCACACAAAAACTCATCTTGCTTCAAATTATTTATTTATTTATTAATTTATTGGTATTTTAATGTCACATACTTATGCACAATGGCTAATCGTGACCGCGATAGTTTTACGGGTGGAGGAAGCCGGAGTATCCGGAGAGAACCACCGAGCATCGACGAGCAACTGTCAGCTCCTCAACATTCTAACTCTGTTCAAGGTCCGCTCAAGCAGAGTTACAGCGGTTGAAGACATGTGCACAGTCGACGTACAATGACGTGCCGTACGCTTTAGTACACGGCGTCATCGTGCCCCCATGTAGGCAACCGGGATAAAGTGCCTTGCCTAAGGACACAACGCGGGTCGTCCCGGACGAGGATCGAACTCGGGACCTCTAGCATAGAAGTTCAACAGTCTACCACTGGGCCACCGCGCTCCCGGCTTCAAACTATTTCACTGTGCATGGCAACTCCCACTTTCCTGATTGTGTTCGACGAAAAATGATGAACGATTTCGATGTAAAAAAACTGGTTGCGCCTACAGTAACACATCAAGGGGAACAAATCTAACATGGCCAATATCGTCTGAGATCAGCGTCATATCAGCCGAGTTCGAAGTCATATCAGTCGAGCTCGATAATGGGCAATTCTGGGTGAGAAAATCATATCTAATCAATAATCGTAAAGATCAAGCCATTCTAGGTATTGAAATTGTGGGGGAGCGGCGTTTCCCCCAGAAAAAAGTAGGGAGGGGGGCACCGTCCCCTCAAGTTACCCCAGAAAAGAATCACTGCTTAAATTCCAGTTATTGTATGGATTGAAACACCACTGCCTTCCTGTTCTCAATGAAAATTTCTCCATATCATTATGGCAATACCAAACTGTTTCGCCCA
This sequence comes from Pictodentalium vernedei, assembly GCA_031216915.1. Taxonomy (NCBI): domain Eukaryota; kingdom Metazoa; phylum Mollusca; class Scaphopoda; order Dentaliida; family Dentaliidae; genus Pictodentalium; species Pictodentalium vernedei. Next base: position 264,020,115 of record CM062291.1, on the reverse strand, counting down.
GTAAAGGCGACTACCTCCACCCACATCACACACACGCACCAAAAATGTTATCGGAATATATTGGCTTCTGTCAGAATTTTTTACCCTATAATACTTTCCTCTATTTGCATTGCTACTTTCTTCCGGAAAATTTATATTTGTGGTCTTGCCCGACCATCGTTAAAACTCACTTGCGCCATTGCTACTGAGTAAATGGCAAGAATAACAAAGAATATGGCACCCTCGATGACGTGGCAGGAAGTAGGTTACGTCAATTTTCAATCCATTCGCAGTGTACATATAAACAGTATCGTTGAGAGATTCAAAAATTCAACATAGAGTGGCTTCAAATGTGCATTATGTGACAGAGTAAAGAAACTGACGCATCCATATCACCATGAGTGTACACACTTGAAGTTCAGCTCAATGAATATTGACAGTAGACATGCTGTTAATGTATACACTATGTGAGCTGGGATCAAACGTGTGTTCGATTAGTTCACTGTACATTGAATGTGTCTAGTCTATTTGCGATATTGCTATAGCGGTGCACAATGATTTATTGAAAAATGCGTTAGAAATGGACAACTGTTTAAACTAACATTGTCTTCTTTTATATAAATAATATTTTGTGTTTCAAAATCTCATTTCGTTATAAGAAAATTATAATGAAATCGCTTTTCATTGTTCTGAAATAGAATTCCTTATATCGAAAGTGAATGCGTATTTTGTGTCTTTTGCCGGTCTCCATCAAAATTCATCCACTTGATGCATTTTGCAGTTGGGCTGTAAGTTGCAGTAGCAGCGGAAATAGTAGAAAAATGAGTAGAGGAATCCTTAACTGAAATAGAAACAACAACAACAACAACAACACAACAACAACTGCTACTACAACTACTACTTCCACTATTAATACTACTACACTCTAAAATCATTTGTGTTAAAAATCAACCCAAATCAACTGGGTTGAGTGAATGTGAACCCACTTGGATTCATATTCACTCAACCCCGTTGATTTGGGTTAATTTTTAACCCAACTGATTTTAGAGTGTACTACTTCCACCACCACCACCACTACTACTACTATTACTACTTCCACTACTACTATTACTACTACTACTACTACTACTACTACTACTACTACTAGTGGCGTAGGAACCGGGGGATGGTATTTACCCCCCCCCCCCAACCCCCAAATTTCCAAACTTTGTAAATCATATCTAGTATCTACACGAAAATAACCACATACATCTGCATATTCTACATCATGCAGGCGCACATAAATGTTACCAGGCAGAATTAAATGCCAGGCAGAATTAACATGTTACGTACGTAGCCACATATACTGTTCTCGATTCGTTAGCGTAACGTTACTTGTCTGGAACTTAAATGACTGGGCACGTTTTAAGTGTACTGTCTGATAGAAACGGTACAGTTGCGCCCCTTGTTACCTTGAAAAGTCCAAAATACTTTGAAATACGAAAAATGTCCTCGACTCCAAAACGACAAAGATTACTCACTTCTATGTTCGATCTGAATTGAAACTGCATGATCTACACCATTTGCAGTGCATAGAAAAGTTGGTAGCCGATGTCACTGACTGATTTGACGCTCAACAGGTTAAACCTCTTCCTCTCTAACATAAATCCTCCTATAAACACCAAAAATTAACAGCAACGATACCTTGATTTTTTCACTTGCGAAGCGAGGAAATGAGCTCTCAGTAGTTCATATTTCACAAATTTTCCCGGGGGTACCCCCCCCCCCCCCTCACTCTCCCCCGGGCTCGGCTACGCAGAGCGGGAAGCAAGGCGGTCGTGCTGTCCCCTACAAGCCCCCGTTTACAATACCCCCCAAATTATAAGCTTCCTACGCCCCTGACTACTACTACTCTACAACAACTACTACCACAACAGTAAAGCCCACTTAATTGGATATTTGAGCGCGGTGGCTCAGTGGTCGACTGTTTGACTTCTATGCTAGAGGTCCCGAGTTCGACCCACGTTGTGTCCTTGGGCAAGGCACTTTATCCCGGTTTCCTACATGGGGGAACGATGACGCCGTGTACTAATGCGTACGGCACGTCGATGGTGCACATGTCTTCAACCGCTGTAACCCTGCTTGAGCGGAGCTTGAACAGAGTTAGAATGTTGAGGAGCTGACAGTTGCTCGTCGATGCTCGGTGGTTCTCTCCCGGTACTCCGGCTTCATCCACCCGTAAAACGGTCACGATTAGCCATTGTGCATAAGTATGTGACCTTAAACACCAATAAATAAATAAATAAATAAATAAATAAATAAATAAATAAATAAATAAATAAATAAATAAATAAATAGGGGGCGCGGTGGCTCAGTTGGTAGAGGTGCAGACTGCAAGCCGAGAGGTCCTTGGTTCGAATCCCACCTACGGCGACCGCGTTGTGTCCTTGGGCAAGACACTTCACCCCCATTGCCCATGTGGGGGCACGATGACGCCGTGTACTAAGGCGTACTGCACGTTGATGGTACGCATGTCTTCAACCAATCTAACCCCGCCTGTGCTGCAGTGCGGAGTTACGATGTTACGGGAGCTGGCAGCTGCTCGTCGTTGCTCGGTGGTTCTCTCCGGGTACTCCGGCTTGCTCCACCCGTAAAACTGTCACGGTCATGATAAGCCATTGTGCATAAATATGTGACCTTAAATATCAATAAATAATAATAAATAATAAATAAATAAATAAATAAATAAATAAATATTTCTTAATTGACTATCCCTGTTAAGTTGAATATAACTTCCAAATGCTGAGTGATTCAAAAATTCAACAGACAAACATTTACAATACATTCCGTACAACCTTGGCCTGTTAATTGCAAACAGTTTACATGGTCATCTACCAATGGAATAAATAACATTGTAATATATCAAAAAATTATCCCACCATTCGCCAGATTGCCATTGTGTACAGACTCAATTGACCTCAGTACATCCAATACGGGCAGTGAATCTATTATATCTTGTTTAGCAGAACTACACGAGCTATGACAAACAAGATATAATAGAATAAATGCTATGTTTATCTAAAAAAAATATAGTAAATTGGCCAAATCCCCTTTAATTGAATACTCCTGTTATTTTCACTGGGAAAGTAGCCATTCAGTCAACTGGGTTCTACTATACTACAACCACTATATTACTTCGACTACTAGCACTACTACTACTACTACTGCTACTACTACTACTACTACTACTACTACTACAATATTCTGATGGCAAAGGTGGTCTTTTACCGATCGGATCGCGATTTGATCACGACATATTTACATTACTGCATCGAGATTTAATGAACAAAATATTTCAAAATGAAGACCGAATCGAAAAACCAAACGTACGTAACATCTGAGATGAAATATATGAATATTTCTTTTTCGACAGGTGAGATTATATTATACCGTGTTGTAGGGTCGAAAACACTCAGGCAATTTCGAACGAGTCGCGATCTCGTAAATCTATCGGACATTTGCTTGCATCCCTGTTTATATTATTTTTATATGCAACTTTACTCCATGTATATGGAAATAAGTTGAGGAATAAATTGAATTGAACTGATCCGAATTGAAATGAATTGAATCAACATTAGCAGCAACACCAACAGTAACACAATAACAGCGATAACACATGCTACTCCAATTTTGAGGATTTAACAAACCTAACCAAAATGACATACCATACACTTTTCTCAAATGCGAATATTGTCAAACTTAGTTGTCTGACCCATGACATATATTACATTTTCTAAATCTACTAAAAACAAACAACACTATCTAACAAAGTGAAAATAAACAACTTTCACGCAGGGATGTGGCGACAGGGGGGGGGGGGGGGTCTCCCCCCCCCCCCCCCCCAGCTAGGAGTATTTTTTTCAATAGTTGGAAATTCCGAAGTCAAAAATCAAATAGTTGGAAATACAATGAATTAACATTGTTCATGAAAAATATTAAAATTCCAACTAATGATGAGAAATTTTGAACTTTTATTTCCAACTGGAAACTTGAGTTTCAAATTTCCTACTCTAAAATTGACATGGCCTCAAAATTTCGACTTTGACAACAATCCGGTAAATTTTATGACCCAGACACATTATAAATGATGCTTTTTCAGTTTCAGGACTAGTGAAAATTTTCAGAAGGGTTCATAACCCTTTACCCAACGCAGACGATTTCAAAATTCATTATTTTAAATATCATTTTTTAAATTTTTTTTTTAAATTTCAACAAAAACATATCATGTGACCCCTCTTTGGAACGAGCACGACGAGCTCGTTCCAAAGAGGGGTCACATGATTTGGTTTTGTTGAAATTTTTCGAAAAATAATATTTTTTCAGCAGCTGTATTTGCATATTACGCGGGTGGATGCGGGCGATTCGTTGAAAAGGGTTAAAAGATATCACCCAACGCTGCAGTGCAACCACCTATCGAAACCATCCACAGTGTCAAGGTGATAGCTAAAAGTTGCGATTTTATTGTATGAAAGTGTAAATATTTTCGATAATATTTCTGCCTGGGTTGGATGTAAAGCGTGGAGATACGTATGTAACGGACCCCGAAAACCATTTGTCATCTAAACAGGCAATAAATAATTCAAATGTTGCTAATCAAGTATGAAATTTAAGGTCCATTATGGCACACGTGTTCAACGCCATGTGGGCCTCTATAACAGATCAATAGTGAGAGAGACAATATTCTCTTCTGTAATGATTATCTGGGTAATTAAAGACCAGTTAAACTGTAATTGTTGAAAACCAGTGCATCACATATGGTCTGGACACACACCCATATTAAGCATCTATCCTGTCTCCGAAATGTCAAAAGATACCAAAATGCGAGTCTTTCAAAGGAACTTTAAAGCGAGTGTTAAATTAAGATAGATCTAAGCGATCAAGTTCAAGAGAAGCGATTAACTGAGAATAAATGTTCTGGCTATCTAAATAAAAATCGGGGGATTTCTCGAAAGGTTCATTCCAGCCAATTCCAGTCGGAAGGTGTGTAAGGCTGTGGATCGTTGCGAGGCAGTTGGCCTGAGGGCACTCAGAGAAGGTTCGAATTTAGCCTTGGCCGTCGAGGGTCATAGGCACCGAGATTGAAAGTCCGCGTATTGTCGTAACCCTGTGAGGGTTGTAAGGAACCGATTGTAGTTTGTTAACGGTTGCGAACAGTAGTGGCATAGTAGCCAAAGAAGTAAAAGCTGTAACGTTGGGGTCTAGAAACCGTATTAGGAGCTTGCGTAAGCGCTTGAATAGCTCGCGAGTTAAAATAGTTTTAGGCGGTGCGAGAATTGCAGAATATTTTTATGTGAGCTTTGTAAAGTATATATCTGAAGGCGAAGAGCCACACCAAGAGCAAAGTGATCGTGAACTGTGATAGACGCCGATTGAATTGTGGTTGAACTGTGAGAACGCTAGTAGAGTCACACAAGCAGAATATTTTATGAGTGAAGCCCGACAGACGACAAAGTTAACCCTGCAAGGAGGAAGCAACGAGAAGTGAATAGACACTTTGTATTTGTCACAAACCGTGAGAGGATGAAAATGATGTGAGGTTGATCCTGCGGACACAGCTAGCTGTGGGAGACGTCGAGGGCCCTAAAGAATAAACTTTTATCCGCATAATTAGTGTATTCATATGGATAATTTTGTGAGTAATTTGTTTCATATTATATTTCTTCGTAGATGTAAATAAATAATCTTTTCAGTGAATTATCGTTGATCACCCTTTGGCGTTGTAAGCCACAGGCACCTTCAGGAATCCTAAGAGTCCCAAGCGGATAGGGCATTGATAAGGTGGCAAGGTTTACGTTCGAACCGGGGTTCAGACGACAGTCACTGGCAGTCGACTGAGCACCGATAAGAACATAAACTTTCCTCCATCACTCAACCCCGTACTCCTGCGACACACAGTTGGAATTTACACCGGTGGCACCCCCAGCTGAAACCCTCTAGCCATATCCCTGCTTTCACGTAGAAGGAATAATTCATCGTCAATTGCAAGGCTTCAATTTTCAAAATTAAATGAAAAATGTTGAAACCAGACATCTTCAGCCACCCAAAAGCATCAAACACAGAATGTCGCCACTACCACGTACCTACACATGGGGCACATCATCCCTTGTTTCTAAAATATAAACAACAGAAAAAAAATTAACTACCCGCCTTAGAACAACTCCGTGTGAGAAAAAGACATTCCAAAATCGAAGCCACTGTTTTCCATATAATTCCTATGGTAATTTGCCCCTATGTATCAGGCTCCAGATTGGTAACCAAAACGAATTGTGATGTCCAAAAATTAAGACCATGCCATCATATACCTGGAACTAAAATACATCTTCAACTGGCGTTTGTTTCAACACATGCCCTCTATTAGAATTACAGGCCTGTGCAAAAGTGGGAACCTACAGAGCTCAACCTCAGATAATATGTAAATTGTCGCCAATAGATTATGTCGCATGAATTTGATATTCATATGCATTTTCATTCTCAGATTGGAAGGTCTTCAAATATTGACAAAGGAGCATATAGATTTTCTCATATGATTTAACCCTTTACCCAACGCAGACGATTTCAAAGTTTATTATTTTAAATATCATTTTTAAAATTTTTTCAAAAAAATTCAACAACACCATATCATGTGACCCCCTCTTTGGAACGAGCTCGACGAGAGCGTTCCAAAGAGGGGTCACATGATATGGTTTTGTTGAAAATGTTCGAAAAATAATATTTTTTTCAGCTGCTGAATTTGCATATTACGCGGGCAGATGCGGGCGATTCGTTTGGGTAAAGGGTTAACCCTTTAGACCCTGGTGGTATATACCATACCAGTTCAGAGCCGTCAAATGATAGATCGATCCTATATGCGTCATTTCAGGGAAGACCAATCGATATTTTCAACGTGCAGCCTCTGGGCTACCACATAAATTCACAGAGCAACTATACCTACTTTATGAATTCAGGTGGAATCATGATCCGATCCTGGAACGGAAAAACAGCCCTTCGGTTTCAAAAGATTAATTCTGTTCTGATATGTGCCTGGCATACACGAATTTACACGCTGTAACGTTTTTCAGTCCGGCGAAAGTTTAGAAATAATAGAAATTCACGATGGCCAAACCAAACAGTACACTAAAAGAATCGAGTTTTTTCTTCTAGAATCTTCTTCGCTTATGTGGGAGCATGCACCAAAACGTAGTTTTTCAAGTGGTACCACATCTATCGTATATGGGAATTTACAATTATCACTGAAGTGTTTTTTTTTTAAATTTTTGTTAAATTAGCAACAAAAAAAGAAACTGAGAAAATTCCTATATAAACTAAGGGAATTTCTACATATTACATTTAAAGATGAGCGTGACGCCACACGAATATGGTTTTGTTGAATTTTTTGGAAAGATAATGTTCTTCAAACTGCTCAGTTTGCAAATTACGTAGGAGGATGCAGTCGACTGGTTCGGTAAAGGGTTAATCAAGTTTTTATAGCTGTACGATAAATCTATCATCACTATCATGTTCATGTACAAAATGTTGTATCAGTTTCTCGCGCTTGTATCTTAGGTTATATCTCCACTCGTCTTCGACTCTTCGAGATACGGCCTTAGAAACTGTGGTGAACCGTGGTGAACACGCTAGCAATGGGATTTCAATAGTTAAAATTTACACCAACAGTGGAACTACATCTAAGTTGACCTTTGGTGACCTCGACATGAAAGCAAACTTGTCCAAATTTATCGCTCGTCGCCTCGCAGAGTGAAAAGTAAGCGGCAATCATTTAATATGTTTTGAAATGAGATTACCTCATGTATATATAAGATACCAAAAACTAACAAACATGCACTGTCTCATGTTAATAAAGCATCCATAACTGGAATAGTATGTTATTATGCTATTAAAATGAAAAAAAAGGCTTCGTGATTTGCGTGTTTCTTTTTCCATTTCGTTTCGGCGATAAAATTGACAGCGGAAGTACCGCGGGCCTGGGCTCATGTAAATAAAAACAGATTCGCACGTGTGTACCTCTGCTGCCCAGTAAAATCTGAAAAAAATAATAGCGACTCTTAATAGTCTGACGATCATGGTATAAATAAAATATATCCAAAGTAGCTTGATGTACCAAATGTTCACCACTCGTGGTGAACATTTGGTACATCAAGCTACTATGGGCATATTCTATATATGTACTGTAATGCAAATAACAAAATTAACTAGCATTTTACGATGATGAATCAAAAACTTCGAGGCCTCTCATAGATGGTCCTTCTCTATCAAAGTGTTATCCTCATAACTTTACAACATAATCTTCCAGAACTTCATTACACCCATTCTGATGCCACGGCTTAGAAATTCCCTCTCTGTGGAAGTCTTCTTTACAAGACCCCTTCATGATGATTCCATAAAGTGTTAACGCCTGACCAGACCGAACATTTCCAGTAAGACTTTAACACGGTTTCAAGGAATTCATCAGGAGAATTATAGCTTGCGATGAGGCATGAGCCCACTGCGTTGATCCAGAGTCAAAACTGAAAGCACTCTGGTTAATCACAACCAAGGAAATTCGAGAAGGTGGCACCACTTGGCAAGGTAGTGGCTTCGGTGTTCCGGGGCATCAAAGATGTAATTATGGTTGAATATCTGAATAAAGATCACACTATAAATGGATAACATTATGTCACACAATTTTGCAAGACAAGTTATCAAAAAAAACGACGAATGACTTTAAAATACGCCCTCATCTACCGATATCCCCTCCAACTTCTGTCTTCTCAAAACGCAAAGAAAGCCTGTGTTTGCCTTTGATAATGAACTTTTTGGCCAGGGAAAGCTGTTGATACATTGTGAGAACATTATGAGTGAATTTTGACATAGCAATTGCTTGGTAGGTGAAGGCCAAGTTAATCCTTTGAGGGCGAGGCCAGTGAATATATATATAACTGAACTGTGACATTGAAACTAGCAAGTGTGTGAAGACGCCGACGAGGGCGTATCATAAGCAGAATTTTAAGCAAAGTGAGTCCAGGTAACTGTGAGGTTAGCCCTGAGAAAGAGGAATCGGCGGAAACGCGCATGGACCCTATAACATATACCAGGACCAAAACCGCGTGGAGACATAGACCGAAACCAGAGATGTATGCTTGAACCGGAGGACACAGATAGCGGTGGAAGACAACGAAGGCAACTCAAAGTTCGAACTGTAATTGTATATAAACTCTATATATTCTCTGACTGATGCATTTGTAAGTTAATGTACCATATATTCGTCAATGCATGTAAATAAATTATCTTTTCGGTGTGTTATTGTAGATCACCTTTAAATATTTAAAGCCACTGATCCCTTCAGGTGCACGAACAGTCCCAAACAGACAGGGCGTTGATAAGGTGCCGAGACATACGTTCGACCTGGTGTCCAGGTAACCGCCTGGAGGTATCGACTGGGCCTATTTCGAAAACCTAGATCTCCCACCGCCCAGAGGATTTATTAACCACCCTTATATTCTTCGACACACAGATATATGCATTTTCAATATCTTTTGTTATATCATTTCAGAAAAAAAGGGTTTACCAGGTCTGCTTCCCCCAAAATCAAAATGGCCGATGTCAACGTTTGCATCCACTTTACAAAATCATATATGGAGAGCACATATGAGTTACACACCACAGAAAAATATGCAGTGTCCTCTTGTTTTAGCATGGTGCGACAGAATCATTTCCATTCGCTACTGTTACACTTTTCTAAAGAAAAACTAAAAGTAATAATGAAGATCACATCAGAGCATTAATGCCATATTTAATATTCCTTTCAACAGAAGTGTCATATCCTGTCAGGTAGCATTACAGGTGGATGAAGCCGGAGTACACGAAGACCAAACGCTGGCTACGTGTCCGTTTAACTTTTTTCAACACCGATAGACACAAACTTACCAACAAATCATCTTCCGTGGGTGTGTTTTCAATTTTAACTGCAAACAATGAATTCAAAAGAATAAGAAATATTAAAAATACACTCACGTGTTGTTCACCACTTCAGTGAATCCCGAATATGAGTCTGTTATGACTTCAATCAATTATATTTCCACAAGTTTAGTACTCCTCGACCGCACCGAGCCTCCGCCTCAAGTTCAAAATAAATTGTTTCACTCCGTTTAATTCTACCAACTGTTGTCGACCGAGAAACATGAATTTATATTCCATCAATTTATATCACTTTTCACACAAGCATTAACAATGAATTATAACATGAACAGCATGATGCATTTGTAAACCCTGGCATTTGGTGATAATATAGAAACTCCCAAAGCGACGGCACTTGTGACAAGTCATTTTCGAAGAGACGTCATTCGTTCGAAATTACGTCATGTTTTTGGATTCGACTACATTGTTGTTGCAAAATCGATGGCATGTTGCAGTTAACGCTTAACAATGAAAGTTATTTTTTGTTCGGCATAATAAAATAATTAGAACGTTTCTTTTCATGTTCTATCGGTCGATAGTACCTGAGTTTGTGTGATTTATGAAATAAAACCTTCAGCAGCGAAGCTGCTGAAGGTTTTATTTCATAAATCACACAAACTCAGGTACTATCGACCGATAGAACATGAAAAGAAACGTTCTAATATTATAATATATCTTGTGATATTTGTGCTTTCCGACGCTTGACGTCGCATTTTGAAAAACGTTGAAGAAACTGAATTCCCAGTGACGTTTGAACGTGAGGATAATTAAAATCTCAAAGGGTTAAATATGGAGCTAAGACGAAAGAAAATTAATCTTTTGATTCTCTGGCAGCGACTCATTCGTTTTTTTTTCATCCAGCGTTCGTCATATTTATTTCGGAGGCAAAATTTAAAATGTATAAAACTATCTTAGGGTGTGATTTTAGCGGCATCGCAACGTGATTTGCAGTATAATATGTCGTATACATTGATACAGTATTGTTATTCTCTTCGCGAAATACGACACGATTCTCATGTGTATGTACAATATAAATATTTATTTAACTGGTTGAGGGCTAGATTAGTTTTGGTGGTCTGAATTTGTTCATCAAAATTGTTTTATTACAAATTACTGGAGAGTGCCAACAGGCACTCTCCAATAATTTGTAACAGAACAAATTTATTTATTTGCGTTTGACTGGATACGAAACATGGGTAAGGAAAATGTTGGCTTTTGCACTGGTACCCTCATTTTTTTGAAAGGCCTGATTGTGGCTTCTAGCACTCAGCCAGTTAAAAAACTCCTTATTATTTTTGTTCTATATTGCTTTTGTGTTATATGATGACTGTTATAAAAAAAACTATCAGTGAAATCAACATGGAAGCTCTAGAATTTAATTTTAGGCACTCACAACTGGATTTGAGGAATCGGCGACCATTCTATCAGGAATAAAAAATAAAAAACGCCATTCCTCATTCGTTTTAAAGAAAAATTGCCCAAGAATCAATTATTTAATTTTGTTTGGGCTAAAAATGTGCATTTTCTCAATATAGAGGTGCATGAATCCCCAAAATAGCTCTGTGCATTGTATTCCTACCATGCGGCCAAGACACACAGGCCACTATTGACATGTATCAATGTGTGAGTGGGTGGGTCCCCTTGCATTTCTGAAATGCTTCCAACGTACCGTTTCTTAGTGCAAAGAGTTGCTGCGACTGGTTTTGGCCATCGCAGTGCCACTACGAAGCCTGGAATTGTTTGTAATTATTTTTATTCGACGTCGTTGCCATCGGGCTTATGGCAAACAAGCAACCACGTGTGTGATATATTCTGCTATTGATAAACATGGTTTATGGGGGATTTACTTTTGATAATGTGTAGATTACCCACATGGAGGTAGACCTTAATTATGAGACAAAGCGAAAGCCAGCGGTGAAATAATTATTAACATGAGCGTTGCGTTTACGAAACCATGTATAAAGAGGGATGACTATATTGTTTTGAAGTATCAAATACGATACATCAAAGATTGTTTGTTTGAATTTCTCTGAGTTTATATGAACACCGAGAGGCATCACGCACAGTTTATTATAGACGTCTACACACATGGTAATCTATTTTTCGGTGCCATCGTCCAAATCTTCCTCATTTCATGAGTATCTATACAGAAGTCAAACAGTTTGGGTATCTATTGCTTCTCTGAAGTAAAAGGGTACAAGGCAGCGTCAGATGTAGGCTTTTCGTAAGGAGGCACGGCAAAGAGGGGACACGCGGCTGCCTTCCATCTTCTTCTAGAACCACTTGGGAGAGAGAGAGAGAGAGAGAGAGAGAGAGAGAGAGAGAGAGAGAGAGAGAGAGAGAGATTATCTTTGCCATACTGAGAATCAAAGTGTATGTGTGTAGGTGGGTCCTTCACGACTCATACAGTGTGACCTGAAACTTGAATTTCTCTTCTGGATCCCTGTTATTGCAATCCTATTAGGAATTAACAGGAAGGGAGTGCGCAGACACTTTACTCTTAAGAGGTGACCAAAAATTCCTTCTCTTTGATGAATTTTGCTTCTTCTATAGACTTTTTCGGTCGAAGAAAGTACACATTTTTGGCTACACATCTAACAAATTCCCCTACCGGGCCGAAACGTTGTTTCGGTCGGGAGGTGAAATTTCCTTCAAATGGAACTTTTTCTCAATGTAGAAGTGTGTTAGTCTCAAACATGGCTTTGTGCATATTGCACTCCTACCAAGGAAAATGTGATGAAAACATGAGAGATATGTTGATAAGGATCGACATGAGAGAAAGGGTCAATATTATAGTTGGGGAAAGTAGAGAAAGTGCCGATGGGTGAGGGGGATTATGAAACAGTTTGTGACTGAATCCTGGGAGATTAGGAGGGATAGTGAGGTAAAAATAACCCGGCGGGGGACGGGGTTGATGTGGTCATTATTATTATTATTATTATTATTATTATTATTATTATTATTATTATTATTATTATTATTATTATTATTCTCTGTTTTCCACTTATTTCACTCTTTCGAGGATAGTTCATATTGAGTGTTCCGTTGAACAACAACAGTCACCACCCAATACTACGTGGAATGTTATTTTGATGTTGGTGACCTTTTCAGGATATTCGCTGTGCCCAAAATAGCAGTTTTCTAAAGGCGACGTGTCATTGTGATCTGATGGAACATACATTATCAAGCCACTTTCTAAAATTCTTTGTGATGGCTCTTATGGCTCCGATGACTATTGGGATGACACTTGTTTTTAAATTTCACATCCTACAACACTCAGTTTGCAGATCAACATACTTCTTCTCTTTCTCTGTTTCCTGCTGTACGATGTTGCAGTTGCTGGGGACTGAAATATCCAGCAGATGGCAGGTACCGCACTTACTATCTTTCAGAATCATGTCGGGTCTTTTATAAGGTATATGTCTATCGTTGAGTATCTGTGTGTCCCATAAGACGATAATATCATTTTTGGTGGTGACGCCTGTGGTTGATGGTTTTAAAACATGGGACTAACCTCAATATTGTTGTCTTTGCACAAAACCCAATGGACATATCTAGAAACATTGTTATGACGAGTAACATAGTCAGTGAACGTGATGGGCTCGGGCAGGCTAAAAAAATGTGCTCTACTGTCTCGGGTTTTGGATCTAATAGTGCATTTGATGATACTGATGTTGGGTGTGCTTAGCATCTTTGAAGCTCTGCTGGGCTTAGCTTTGCACGTTGGTCAACCCTAGACCATCATCTGGTTTGGTGTAAACAATATATTACAGCGGCAACAATAAATCAGTATTTAAATGCAAAGATGAGAAAAACATGAAATGGTGATTCGATATATACCAGTATGGATGAGACAGAAAACTGGAATAACTTCTAGAAGGTCATAAGTTGGGCTCAGCACTTATTCATCAGGACATTCAATTTAATTATTATATATTGGAGTATCCCAAGATTACTGCTTCTAGTGAGATTTTGTCTACTGAATATTTGTCATTTTATCGTCACTTGTAATGTCCAGTCCGCGTTTCTCTTATGGACGTGTTTGATTTCATTATCATAGTTAACCTATCAATGTGCAGAGAGCGTGGAAGAGCGTCTGACGAAAACGTTCTTTTACAATAGAAAAAAATAGAGTGTGAGCAGCTTTTTCTTCTCTTGAGCTCTGTCGGAGAGAAAAATGTGCTTGCATAAACTTTCATCTACAAACTGAGTTAGTTTGTGTTAAATGCGTAATATATTGATGCTAGAATGCAGATGGTTAATTGGGGTGGGCGTTCGTCACGCTCCAGTCATATTATTTCATTTGATGAATAATTACCTAGTTTGGTTTTGCAGAACGATATTCTCGTTCCTGTGACCTAATTAACCCACTGGACTAGTTATTTTTAACCCTTTACCCAACGCAGACGATATCAAATTTATTATTTTAAATATATTTTTTTTTAATTTTTCAAAATATTTCAACAAAACCATATCATGTGACCCCTCATTGGAACGAGCTCAATGAACTCGTTCCAATGAGGGGTAACATGATATGGTTTTGTTGAAATATTTTGAAAAATTAATTTTTTTCAACTGCTCAATTTGCATATTACGCGGGCGGATGCGGGCGATACGTTAGGTAAAGGGTTAACCAGCAAAAATTAACTGCCGAACAACTTAACCCTCGTAAAGTGAAGCAGCATTAATACACGGATGCCATTTAGTTATCATACCTCCTTTACTTACCATGCTAATCATTTTTTTGTATATATTTCTTATTTTTGATGTCATTTACACACCCGTTTGTGTACGTTTGAGTGAGAGGCTGGCCTATTCATTTGTCTCATGTCATTTACTACCTGTGTACGAAAAGGCAATTGAGTTGAGACATCTTTTTCGGGCTGGATGCGGAGGATCATCTCACGTTGGAAATTACAGCGGCATTAGCCTCGATGACAATTGACATAAATACATACTGTGAGAGGATCTGTCGTTTTCGGCAGGGAGGGGGTTGTCTACAAATTTGTAAGTCGGCAAGATTTGAAAGCATAATGACTAGCAGTTTTGGAAATCTAGTCTTTGTGCTGATGATTTATTTCATTCTGCATTGGGCGGTGATGTTGAACGCAACCGAGGTGAAGTAGATCCCATCTCTCTTGTTCATTTAACCCTTTACCCAACGCAGACGACATCAAAATTTATTATTTTAAAAAACATTTTTACTAATTTTTTAAAAAATTTTAAAAAAAACATATCATGTGATCCCTCATCGGAAATTTTTTGAAAGATAATAATTTTTAACCGATGAATTTGCATATTACGCGGGCGGATGCGGTCGATTCGTTAGGTAAAGGGTTAAACGTAAGAGGTCTACGCAATAATATCATTACGCCGAGTTAGGTCATTTCGATGTAATAGCACGGACAAAAACGTTACTCTCACCAGAGGTATCGATGATACAAGTTGCAATTCTACGTTTCCTCCTATTCGACAAGATCGTGAAAGCAGTCCTGGAGTCGGTTTAGCTATTTATATTAACCCTTTGATACTTAATCATACTTCGTAAATCGTATGACGTACGAAATCAAACAGCGCATTGATACTTTGTGGTCATTTGTTTTGTTATTGTTTTCGATTTTTTTAAGTTTTAACCTCAATTCCTACTTTCTCCCGAATAGTGCTCAGTGACAACCGTTGACCCAAATGTTATCGCAGCTTAAAATACTAATATAATCCTGCTGTCGAGACTTCTTAACTGGTTGTGTGCTAAAAGCCACTATCAAAGCTTTCAAAAAATGGGGATACCAGAGCAAAAATCAACACTTTCCTTGCTTATATTTCATATCAGTCAAACACAAATATTGTTTTGTTTATATAAATTTGTTTTATTACAAATTATTGGAGAGTGTCTGTGGGCACTCTCCAATAATTTGTAATAAAACAAGTTTTGAATAACAAATTCAGCCCACCAAAAATAATTTAGCCCTCAACCAGTTAACCACTAATGTGAAAAATATCTTGTTATTGTACTTTTCGACGTTTGATGTTGAATTTTGAAAAACGTTGAAGAAACTGAATTGCCAATGATGTTTGAACATCAGGATAGTTAAAGTCTCAAAGGGTTAAAAGTGATATAATCTTTAAAACCCGTAGTGATTTAATTGTTCCAGGGCTAGAGGCCATGTGGACTGAAATAAGCAGTACTAACCAGAAATACATGCCTGGGGTTTTCTATCATACTCCGTCAGCAAACAATTTTCATTGGCAGCTGATCAATGACTCTGTAGAGGCAGCAAGAAGTGATCAGGCACTTAAGTGTATAATTGTAGAAGACTTCAACAGTAATTGCTTACCTACAACTCATTCTAAAATAAGAAATTTAGAAAATATTCATGGAATGGTTCAAATCTTAAAATCTCCAACCAGAATCATTGAGCATCATAGTAGTTTGATTGACCTCGTTTTAACATCCTGTCCAAATTTGATTTGCAGTTGTGAAAACATACCTCCATTCTGTAGTGACTATCATGCTGTTATGGTCCAAATGCGGGTGAAGCAAACGCCTTCCAATATTTTTAACCCTTTACCCAATGTAACGTCCAAAACCGGCCAACGCCATTCTCAAAAATCGCCAATTAATTTTCATTAAGATGAAGGATGAAAAAAAAATAGTTATTCAAGAATTTTGTTTGCAAGTGCCTTCTGCTTTTCATGTTAGATAAAGGGTTAACTGATTGATATGCAATTATGATATATGGATGTTGTTGGAATGCGTTCAGCTTTGTTAACTTCTGAGTGTGATTCTATGTTTGTTGATGAAACTGTAGATAACGTGACAGAACGTATCACCGCTCATATTACGAATGTAGCCCACTAGTTTAATCCTCACAAAATTATTCAAGTCAGAAAAAGATAAACCTTGGATGACCTCCTCTATCAGGAAACAAATGAGGGTTCGGGACAAAGCTCATATGAAGGCCAAATTAACTAATAGCCCAGATGATTGGCGTGCTTTTAGACAGGCTCGAAATGAAACAATTTCCCGTGTTCGAGCGGCAAAAAAAAAGAGAATTCGATAATAGAATTGACGCATCAGTTAGTACTTGTGATTTCTCTTCGAAGAACTGGTGGAAAACTTTGAAAAGTTTCACAAAACAACAGTACACCGACAGCCAAATATGTCCACCACACCTTGTGGAAAATGAAGTTATATATAAGTGATTCCGAGGACATAGCCGACACGCTGAACAAATTCTTTATCAGTCAAAGCAATACTGTTATTGGTAAAGAACTATCAAATATCCCCTTTACTGAGCACCATCTGAACGTTGTCAACGTTATCCCAGCCGAGGTAGAAACTCTATTTTCAAATCTTGATGTCAAGCAGGCCTGTGGTCCAGATAGAATATGCAACATTATCTTAAAACAAATCGCAGCACAGTTAGCGGTGCTATTAGAAGACTATTCAATTTGTCGTTGTCTCAAAGTAAATTTCCCTCTTTGTGGAAGCATACCAAAGTGATCCTGATTCATAAAAGGTCGTCGGACTGTAAATTTAACCCTTTACTTAACATGAAAAGCAGACGACACCTGCAAACAAAATTCTTGAATAACAATTTTTTTAATTTTTTGTCTCAAAAACATAGGTTATGGCCCCTCTTTGGAACGAGCTCGTTCCAAAGAGGGGTCATAACCTATGTTTTTGAGACAAAAAATGAAAAAAATAATGAAAATTAATTGGCGGTTTTTGTGAATAGCGCTGGCCGGTTTTGGCCGTTATGTTGGGTAAAGGGTTAAAAGAGAATTATCGACTCGTTTCGTTGACTAGTAGCGTAAGTAAAGTCTTTGAAAAATAAATTTTTAAACATGTCTTTCGATTTCTTGTGGATAATAAACTGTTGACCGATTCGTAGTCTGGTTTTATACCAGGTGATAGCACAATTTGTCAACTAATTGATCTAGATCACAATATAAGTGTGGCGCTGGGCGAAAATAAAGAAATTCGATTTGTCTTTTGTGATATAAGTAAGGCGTTTGACAGAGTGTGACATGCTGGACTTATTCACAAACTTAATGCAACAGGAATAAGGGGTTGTTTACTATCCTGGTTTGAGGATTATCTAAAAGGGCGAAGCCAAGCAGTCGTCAACTGGCAAATCTAAAGTAACGAAGTCATCCAAGCAGGTGTTCCGCAAGGGTCGGTCTTCGGTCCGCTTTTGTTTAACATGTATATAAACGACATTGTTAATGATATCCAGTCAAACATTCGTTTATATACTGATGATAAGTCACTGTCTTTGATAGTGGAAGACCCCTATATGGCAAGTATGATGATGAACTCAGATCTTATTAAGACTGGAAATTGGTCCAAAACATAGAAGGTAAATATTAGTCCCGAAAAAAACAGTTGCCTTAAGTATTTCACGTAAAACTTTTCCTAATCCAAATCCTCCGGTATATTTACTGGATGAAGTTATTAAGGAAGTCACTCATCATTAGCACTTGGAGGAATTACTTTTTAAAGTACGGGTTCTTGGGACATGCATATTGATGGCATTCCAGTGATAAATTGTTGTTCGAGCTTAAAATATAGATTATCACGCTCATCTCAAATAACATTGTACAGCCACTTTATACTTCCTCTGTTTGATTATGCCTTTGTGATATGGGACAACGGTACATTAGGAGAAAACATATTCTTTAGAGAATCTCCAGTTGGACGCTCTTCGTACAATTTGTGGTGCACCTCGTGGATCCAGCCACGCGCTTCTTTACAGAGAAACTGGATTTGTCTCTCTGAAAAACCCGACGAATACGACACAAACTAACAATCATTTACAAAATGATAAATGGACTTGCCCCAAATTATTTATATTATTATATTATATAAGCTTATATTAAAACGCTCTGGCTGGGATGTCCACAAAGTACTACCTCTCGGTTTGCAGAGCAGGTAAAGTTCTTCATCCTAAATTGCGCTTGAGGTCAGTGCCGTATTAACCCATGGCCGGGCCCCTAGGCTTTTAGGTACTTCGGGACGGGGCCCCTCTGGCACTTCATTCTTTCACCCCAATACAGCTGACAGCCTGACCCTAGTACTATTGGTACTATGCCGCAGAACACAGCCCTTTCTCCATTTTGCGGGTCTCTTGAAGAATTCTACTCACAACTTGACATATTATTAAATAAGCATTAAAATCTATATATAAATATATATATAGTATACTTATGAGAGTATATATATGGATAAATACATATGTACATGTATCGCTACGGCGCAGAGTGCAAAGTGCCTTTAACCATTGGAGCCCTAAGGCGCTGGTAACAGTAGGGCTGCACGGTAATCAAATTACAATACCGGTATCGGTATCGAAAAAAATACCGCGATATACAGGTATATCTTAGACTAGTTCAGAGGGTGAAAAACTCGGGCGATGTTCTGGGGAGCTGAGTTCGTAAACAATTGACAACACAGTTTTATTTCGGGCGGTTAACAATTGAATACAATTTACCGTAACAGTGCCTCAACAAAAGAAAAATGGCGGGCCACCTGTCCCTGCGGGCCCCTAGGCCTCAGCCTAGTCAGCCTTATGAATAATACGGCCCTGCTTGGGATACAGCAATCTAAACACTCACAAATTTGATAGATTTCTTGCGCTGGACGATCCAAAATGTGAATGTGGTTTTGGGTACCAAAGTACCGAATACTACGTCTTAAACTGTCAACTATATACAGCCCAGAAAAGCACCCTTCTGAACAATTTGAATATTGGTAACGTAAAGCTAACTACTCTTTTATTTGGCAACCTCCAGCCTTCGGATGAGTTTAACAATGGACTATTTCTGGAATTTCAACAATATATTACTAACCCTTTACCCAACGTAACGGCCAAAACCGGCCAGCGCTATTCTCAAAAACCGCCAATTAATTTTCATTATTTTTTTCATTTTTTGTCTCAAAAACATAGGTTATGACCCCTCGTTGGAACGAGCTCGTCGAGCTCGTTCCAACGAGGGGTCATAACCTATGTTTTTGAGACAAAAAATGAAAAAAATTTGTTATTCAAGAATTTTTTTTGCAAGTGTCGTCTGCTTTTCATGTTAGGTAAAGGGTTAACACCGGAAGATTCGACGATCGTTTGTGGTGAATGTGAATGGAGGATGTCTATTCACATACTCATCAGCGACTGCCGAGTCTTACGGTATAACTTCACAGTTGATACTTAGCGATTATCCTCACCAACACAGGCAGTATTATCCATGGTTGTCACCTGTTTGAAAGTCTCGTCAGATGTTACCTCAAGTGTCAGCGTGCCAAATCGCAAAAAGAAAACACAGTTAGTTTCTACTCAAACGTACAATCTACCAAGGAGTTTTGTTTCACATATGCATTATTGTAGAACCAATTTAGTGATCAGCAACTTGGAATAATATTTTCGAGTT
The DNA here is from genome assembly GCA_031216915.1 of Pictodentalium vernedei. Classification (NCBI taxonomy): domain Eukaryota; kingdom Metazoa; phylum Mollusca; class Scaphopoda; order Dentaliida; family Dentaliidae; genus Pictodentalium; species Pictodentalium vernedei. The sequence continues at coordinate 263,999,739 of CM062291.1, read as the reverse complement.
TGTGTGTACATCACTCATTAATTGCACATGCGCCATTTCAATGTTTTGTTTTGTTTGTTTTTTTCTTCTTCTTTGACAGAATGGAATACTTTTGTGTGTGGGGGTGGGGGGGGGGGGGCGTTTAGATAGGCTGGGCCTGTCAGCCAAACCCTATTTCATTTTTAAGTTGTTCTCAGGAAATATTATTGTGTTATCAGTTCTGGTACGAATACGGTAACAGACTTTCAGGAACCAGTGGCGCCAGCTGTCAACTCTTTGTGTTGATTTCATATTTTTTTCGTGTTCTATACCTGCCAACCTTCATTTTGATGTATAATTTGTGAATATTTAATTTGAATTTAAGGAATATCAGTGGTGGAAATTTCAAAAAAACAAAAAAAACAAAATTACTTATATAGCGCCTTAAAAAAATCATCATGGCAATAACATATCCAACATTAACAGCCGTGCAGATTTTGCGTAAAATACTGTGACATTTTAGACATTTTATTTTTATTTTTTATGGAAGAGAGAGGGCTGCTGGTATTACTTCCTTGGAACCAAACAGTATACATCTTGTCATCGGCAGTCTTTTCTGTTGAATGTTCTTCAAACTCCATTTTATTTCAGTGTACATCTTTATGGGTTTAATGTGAGTGCTTTGCTTTGACTCTTGTTGATGAAGACGGGGCATTTTTCTTTTCATTCTATTCGGGATGGGCCACGGTGGTTTTGAATGTTTTAGTTTGTCTTAGTTTTATCTGCATAATGAAACAACAACAGTTTGGCATATCATTTCAGTGGCAATTATCTGGTGGTATAATAAATTCAGAATCTCTCTCTTAGAAGGGCCACAATCTATGTTTTAAGTCAACAAATTTATTTATTGATTTTTTAAGGTTTAACGACACTTTAACAGCTAGGGTCATATCGTGTCGCTGACAGTTTTACGGGTGATGGAAGCCGGAGTACCCGGAGAGAACCACCGGGCAACGACGAGCAGCTGCCAGCTCCACAACATCGTAACTCTGCACTGCAACACAGGCAGGGTTAGATTGGTTGACGACGTGCGCACCATCGACGTGCAGTACGGCTTAGTGCACGGCGTCATCGTGCCCCCATGTGGACAATTTTAAGTCAACAAATAAAATATTTTAACCCTTTACCCAACGTAACGGTCAAAACCGGTCAGCGCTATTCACAAAAGTCAAGTTTGTGGACATTGGCGACTACTTTAGCTTGCGACAAATTATTAAAGACCCCATGAATCTTCTTCTTCACTCCTGGACTTAGTGGCCGTTAGTAATTCAATAAACGTAAAAACATGTGAAACGCTTGATCCGTTTCTTCCAAATTTGATTAGGTATCACTGTCCAACATATATTGAATTACTCTTTTAAAAAAATACTTATGAAAGCTTTAAACGACGTATTTGGCTTTACAATGAGGGAAATTATCCCGAACTGAACAATGCAATTAGAAATATCAACTAGGACATGATCTTCTCAGATGTAAATTTAGATTCCATGGTTGAAAATGTTAATTCCACACTTTTAGACCTTGCAGATAACTATATTCCCAATAAACTTATTACTGTACGGAAAGCGGACCCCAAGTGGATGCACAATAAAATAAGATTATTAATTCGCCAGAGAAAAACGGCTTTACCGTAGTGCTAAAGGCAGGGGTACTGAGAATGCGAGGGGAAAATATCGAAACGTAACGAGGTAGTATTAGCCATCCGTGTAGCCAAAAACACCTATTATGACAAAGTTAAAGATACACTCGATAATCCAACGACTAAGGCATCCACGTGGTATTGTGTGACGTTAGTAAGGCGTTTGACAGAGTATGGCACAAGGGAATCTGCTACAAATTGGAAAAGATAGATATAATGGGAGATCTACTATCCTTTTTCAATTCATACCTAAACGGCCGAATGCAGAGAGTGGTTGCAAATTCCAAAACGTCCTCCTGGAGACCTGTTAACAGCAGTGTTCCGCCGCTCTCTACTTTGGGTCCTCTGCTGTTTCTTATATATATAAATGATATTGTTAGCGATCTTACTAGTAGCATTCGTTTATTTGCGGATGACAACACCCTGTATCTGATTATTGACAATCCAACACAGGCTTCACTAATTCTCAATACAGATCTTGGTACGATTGATAGTTGGGCACAAACGTGGTTAGTTGAGTTTAATCCACATAAAACAGAATCTATGGTAATAGCTCGTAAAAAGGACCCAACAAGACACCCTCCCCTTTTCATGTCGACCACACAAGTCAGTGAAGTGACTACTCATAAGCATCTAGGTGTGGTTTTCAACAGCCAGTGCACGTGGGATGACCACGTTGATGGTATTGCATCAAAGGCTTGGGCGAGGCTTGACCTAATTCGGAAGCTTACATTCAAGCTAGATCGTAAAGTTTGAGAAAAAATCTACTTTGCCTTCATTAGACCAGTCCTTTAGTATGCAGATACAATATGGGACAACTGCTCCGACAACTGTGCCAAACCCCTCGAGAAAATACAAATTGCTGCAGCTCGTATTGTAACCGGTGCAACCCTGAGTGCGAATAAGGAACTGCTTTACGCAGAGACTGGTTGAACACCCCTATCGAAACGACGTGAACAACATAAATTGGCTCAGTTTTTTAAAATGTATCACAACTATCTACCCGATTACATATCGCTCAGATTACCACGGCCAATTTCCGCAACCCAAGACTATAGTCTTCGCACTAACAGGAACCTTCTTGTTCCATTCTGTCGCACACGGGCACATCAAACATCGTTCATTCACTCGACTACAAAGTTATGGAATGAAATTCCGTTGCACGTTAGGGAAAATACCTCTCTCCCAAATTTCAAAAATTATCTAAATCGCGACGCCCGAAGGCCCCACAGTACTTTTTGAATTCAGAATCTAGAGATGCACAAATATACCACTGTCTACTCCGACTCAGATGTAGTCATCTAAATGACCATCTTTACACGAATAAACTTGTCGAATCTCCCTCATGTCCATGCGGCGACCGCGAAACTACAAACCATTTCTTATTAAAATGACCAATTTTTACGACCGTCCGTAATGATACATTGGGAATGCTGCCATATATTATTGACTGTGATATTATATTGTGTGGCTCCGAGTTTTACTCGTATGAATCAAATCGCGAAATTTTCAAGGCGGTCCATAATTTTATACTTTTATCGAAACGTTTCTAGAGACCTTATAGTATCAGCCTCCAGTTGCAATAAGACGAGGATGACTGCACTGTCAATCGTCTGTGACGGTACTGACTAGAGCTCTTCCCGCAAAATCAAATCGCTGTTTCTGTGGCTGTCGGTGGGGATTATTACAATTAAGTGAGTGTGTGGGGCGTGTTTCGAGGTCGTGCTTCGGTCTCTGGGGCGGACCGCGACGAGTAGAATGATGAGTCGTGGCCGGACCTCGGAGGCCGTGGCCCTGATGCGTGTTCTGTTCATCCGCATGATGGTGGTGATCGATTCATATTACAATATCCTGTGAATAAGTCAAGAATGTTCACGAATATATAACGAACTATTTATTTGTGTGGATGAACAAAAAACAACACTTTAGAAACCACTGAAAGGAATGTGCCTGTATCAGACCCCCTGATACAACCATCTGTATCAGGGGTTCTGATACACGACAGCTTCAGAGTGAACACAGACAAAATACACGTTCTATGTGAGAAAACTATTTTATATACTTTTCGAAACGCTCCCGATGGATCATCGTGGTAGTGCTTGAGGGATGGGAGGAATGACGGCAAGCTGTCTTGTGCTGGATGGTACTGTTCAAAACCAATTCGATAATCTTGATTCAGGTTTTTCCCGCGGGGGTGGGGTGGACGTCATTGGATAATCAGATGTCGTGATAATTCACAAATCACAAAGCTCTCTCTCTCTTTCTCTCTCTCTTCTCTCTCTCTCTCTCTCTATCTCTCTCTCTCTCTCGTCCTATTTATTTCCTTATGCATAATTGAATGCAAGAGGCTAAGGAACAATCAAACATTCGTGTTAATATTGATACTGATATTCTTGCCATTCTAACAGAGTTATAAGCTTTCACCTTACAGTCGAATCCACCAGCTTGTTCTACTCACACTATGTTTGCTTGTACATTTGGAAATAAATATTGTTTAAACTAAAAGTCATTATTTAATTTCAATTATTTTTTTCATGTTTTGTCTCAAAAACATAGCTTATGATCCCTCTTTGGAACGAGCTCGTGGAGCTCGTTCCAATGAGGGTCATAAGCTATGTTTTTGGCTAAAAAAGTGAACAATTTAGTTATTCAAGAATTTTATTTTTAAGTGTCGTCTTCTTTTCATGTTAGGTAAAGGGTTAAGCATTCTAGGTTTTTATATAACTCCATTGGTAATGAAACTAAAAAGATAATGACATTGGAGAGCCATAAAGGAGCTCATGACCCTTCTTGTTGTCACTTGTAAATGCATGTAATGTGTATACAAATTTATCAATATCTGTAGCACCAAATGTATGGTATAGGCAGAATAAAGTACAATACAAAACAATAAAAAGAAATTCTTGGTTGTCTTCTTGTCGTGTGAAGAAAAGTGTTAACAGTGTAAATTATCGCTTGCCCTTAACGAAACAAAACATACCTCCAACCTTTGAAGAGAAACAAACACACGCGGTGGAAATCAGAAACGGAACGCCAAACTCGCGAAAACACAGAAGCGATACACCGTTGTTAACAAATTGACTACATTGTGCGTCGCAGTTGTTGAAACATCCAATACGAATGATCAAAGTGCCTCTTTTGCTAAGAATGTTTTCACGTGGATCTTGTTTCTGTGCTTCAGGGGTATTACAAGAGTCCAAATGTTGAGTGTGTGTGAGCAAATGTTTTCACACGTGTTTCCCACTCTACCAAAACACGAACATACTTGGGAGGCTTTTCTTGGGGCTGGAGGGTGCTTGATTACATTGAGTGAAGGAGGGTTTGCTGCATATGGTAACTGCACATTTTCCTGCATCTTGATAGTTTCATGCTCAACACGATATAACCCTGGTCGCTGAAAAGTGTCATTAAACAACAACAAACAAACATACAGTCGTTTCGAGACAGTGATTAAACTGCACAGGACTTCCGCGAAGGAGTGATAGAATCTCGCGGAAAACCATCTTTCCTCACAATGGTTCACGCAAAGTAAGCGTTTGTGTGACAGCACTACCAAACACCACACCACTACGTTTGATTGGAGTTACATCTGTAGGTTTGCTGCTCAACGGCATTTTTGGTACAGGTAACGACAAACCGACCCAAGAGTTCAGGTGCATAAATCCCGGGGAGAAGAAGTGTAGTAATTCTTGTAGTAATTGTTGTCTCGTCGGGCAGTCGTACTATTGATCGACAAATAGCATGTTCAAAGACCTCCGTATGGGCATAATGACAAATGTGGCTGCTAGTTTGATGATGTTTGAGTCTTGCAATGGCGAACCCAGGATTCCGGGTTTGAGGGTGGCGCCACATTTCAATCATGGGTCATGATATATATCATCTCTTGAGAGGAACAAGGTACCATCTGTAATGCTAAAGCCTTGCAGATTACAATGTCAGTACTGTTGAGAATCACATTACAATTTATGATCCGTTGTAAATTCCCGGTCTTAACTTAACTCATACCCAAAGTCGAGTACCCTTTTTGACACCCCTGCCTCTTGCCCTCGGACGCTTCCGGCGCTCTTAACCCTTTGAACGCTAGTGGTATATTCCGTGCCAGTTCAATGGCAACAATTGGAAGAGTCCACATTCATTATTTGGGGTAGACCAATCAATATTTTCAACGTGCAGCCTCGGGGCTGCACGTTGAAAATGTTGATTGGTCTACCCCACACATTTACTGAACAGCCATCCTATTTAATGATGTTATGACGTATCATGTTCCTGGTCGGAAAAGCGGTCGCTCGGATTCAAATGGTTAATTATCAACCCCTTTCCGCAGGTTTGTATACTGACAAATAACCACGGAATGTGGATTTGTGATTCAACCCACAATGGAGGGACGAAATATTTTGAACAATGATAGGGCCAAGAAGAGATGGCAATTGTACAGTCCACTGCGAATAGTCTGATCAGACACACTCACATCAGTTACATTCTATTCTTGTTCCCCGGTGCGATTGACAGTCACTACGATTGCTAAGAGACGTCCATCTGATGGAAAAATTGTTGACCTAGAACCACGAACTAAAAAATATTCCAAGGTTGTTGGTATTTTGCCGCAGTCTGCTGCTGAAAGACTGAGAAACATTTGGGTATTACAGCCCCAACACTCTGGTCGTCACGTGAACACCAAATCGTAACATTCACATTGCACATGGTCGTTTGTCACGTTCCAAATGCAGCATTCTGATAAAAATACTCTTGTAGCCTGAGATAAGAGAATATGTCACAGTGGCAGTAAAATTTGAATTTCAAAACACAGGAACAAAAAATCAGCCTTCACTTGTACAGTAACTTCTAGTGATGCATGTAAATGGTAGATTGTTGTGTTTGGTTAGATTAACACTGAACATACATTTCATTTTTTTTGTGCAAACATCATGCTCACCGCTTACCAAACGTAACAGCAGTCGTCGGTCAGAGCTACTGGCAAAAATCGCAATTTAAATTCTATTATTTTTTTAACTTTTGCCTTGTGACCCCTCGTTAGCTCAAGCTCCTCGTGCTCGTTCTACTGTGGAGTCATAAGCTATGTTTTAGAGGCAAAAATGTAAATATTTATTTATTTAACCCTTTACCTAACATAATAAGCAGACGACACATGCAAACAAAATTCTTGAATAACTATTTTTTTTCATTTTTTGTTTCAAAAACATAGGTCATGACCCCTCATTGGAACGAGCTCGTCGAGCTCGTTCCAATGAGGGTCATCACCTATGTTTTTGAGACAAAAAATTACAAAATAATGAAAATTAATTGGCGATATTTGTGAACAGCGCTGGCCGGTTCTGACCGTTACGTCTGGTAAAGGGTTAAGACATTTTTGCAAGTAAAAATGTTACGTTGTTTTATTAGAAAATTATTTATTCTCCACTACGTCCTACATATTTTGAAAAGTATAAATCAGCACGATGCTGATTTATCGTCCTTTGAGTGCAGCAAGGCACCATCATCTGCAATCTGCATTGCAGATGGTGCCTTGTTGCATGCAAGGGGCAATACGCATACGAAACCAACGGGGAAAAGTCTATATATAGGTTACCTTGCTGTTTAATAAATGTACTATCATTAGGGAATGATACAATATGTTCAGTTCTGTCTGAAAAACAAAATTTCAGTGGAAAGGTTCTGTTTACTTTATTTTCATTTTTCCTCGGAGATGTCTCACAGATCCCCATCAAGGAAAAGGGATACGCCCTCCGATACCTCCCCCAACTTAGTACCTTGCGATTCGAGAGCCGTCGGTGTACAGCTTCCGATTCGCGAACCACGAAGTTGTGGAGGGTATGGCTGACATTTTCTTTGTCAAGGCCCAGAGATAAGGTTCGATTAACTCTCTACAGGGAAAATTAGTCACCAAGTTTGGATATTACTGGCACCTTCCATGGTTCAAAGGCTGATTTTGATACAAGGGACGATTCTCCTTGCCTCTTGAGATGCTTTTCTAATGAATATATTGTTTGGAGAAAATCTTTTATTGTATTATTGTCATTTTACTAAACCCACATGTCACTACATTTGGTCCACACGTGTCAGTATTCAATATAGGTGTGTTCCCGTTATCCCGCGAACGCCGATGACCATTGAATTATAGAGCTCATCAATTCATTAATACTTTAAAACATGACTTCTCTTGAAAGAAATCGTTTATTCTGTGGTGTCCAGTGTTTGCTTGGTCGGGGGTGTCAAACAGACAACTCAATAAATCTTTTTTATAAAGGTTGTTTATGTCAAATTAGCAAATATTTAGTTCCTGTAGCTCGATATTTCATCTTTTGACCGGGTGAAAAAGCGAACTGATAATTACAGACACATGTTACTAGTCTCAATGCGAATGATATTTTTAAGTTCTATTTTTTCTTTTCTTTAACCCTTTACCCAAAGTAACTGCCAAAACCTGCCAGCGCTATTCACAAAAATCGCCAATTAATTTTCATTATTTTGTTTTCATTTTTTGTCTCAAAAACATAGGTTATGACCCCTCTTTGGAACGAGCTCGTCGAGCTCGTTCCAAAGAGGGGTCATAGCCTATGGTTTTGAGACAAAAAATGAAAAAAATTAGTTATTCAAGAATTTTGTTTGCAAGTATCGTCTGCTTTTCATGTTAGGTAAAGGGTTAACATATCTAAGCACCAGTGGGTTCTCGACGATTTCGTGCATATTGGGTGCAAAAATAAATGCACCTAATGTTACGTCCATGGCTTTTTAACACAAAGTATAATTAAGTATTAAATAAGAAGATTGAAAATATTTATTCCAGAACTCTAAAAGGTGACAATTCGTGGTGGCGGAAAGATCTACAAAGCACGGGTTAGTGGAGGGTGGGGACTGGGTGTCTCGTGAGGTGAGAACACATGCATCAACCAGCTTGTAATAGCCGCATTGCACCCTACCCACTTTTATGGCAGTTTTCTTTTATGGGGCAGAGAAGGACAGTGCGAAGAGGTTAACGACACTTTCGATAACCAGGGTCACCTCGTGTCGGCAGTTTTACAGGTGGAGGTAGCCAGAGTACCCGGAGAGAACCGCCAAGCAGCGGCGAGCAACTGAAATACTCCCCAACGAAATAACTCCGCACAAACAGGGTTAGAATTGGAAACAGACAAGTGCACCATCGACGACAGTCACATGCAGTGCGCCTTAGTACATTGCTCCATCGTGCTTCCACGTGTGCAATCCGGATTAAGTGCCTTGTCCAAGGACACAACGCAGTTACCTCCGGCTAGGAATGAACCGTGGACCTTTCGGTCTGAAGTCTAAAGCCATAACCACTCAGCCACCGCGCTCCCTTGTGGCAGTTGTCTTCAAACCTAGACGCCATATGGAGCCTTTTGATGAGAACTGCAATTTCCATTCATGTCTCACTTTATTGACTGACAATATTTTATTTCCAAACTTACAAGATGAAAAGTACAGATGAAAAACCAGATATTACACAATAATGACGAAAGTTGTGAATTGTCTCACTTCCTTTGATGTTTTGGTATGTCGCAGCTTTATACCCATACAATCTCATTTTTATGTACCTCCAAAAAACATTGATTGGGCTAAACTGCTCTTTTCCGCGAAGGATCTAAACATATTAATTGTACAAACAAGATAACCAAAATATAATAATGGGAGTTTTTCATATATCCAGTTTTCGAATGTTTCCAATTTATCAATAAAAGAGTTAACCCTCTGCTACTTTTGCACCCCCCCCCCCCCACCCCAATACTTTTTATTGTACGCCTATTCTATGTAATCCCTATCTACAGCAACACTAAACCACGCGGAAAATGAAAATCTGTACCGCACATATGTGCGGAACAGAAATCGTTGATGGACTATTTTTAAATAGAAACGAAATTTCACTGGAATTTTCTACAAATAGTGCAACGCAATTACAATTTGAATCCCTAGCGATAGCTGAAAATCGTACCCTGAGTTCCAATGTGTTCTATGTGCCAGTAGGCACATAGAACACATTAGAACTCAGGGGACGAAATAGTAACACGGGTTCCCCTCGCAAATTTGGTTGGCGATAAAATGTGTTGTTTTGGTTGATAGTTATCAAATGAATTGCTGAGTGTCCTTCTAATACTTGTTTTACAGACGTGAAGGCGTGTAATAAACACGGAACGACACGCGTGTGAATGGGTTAATCGATATGGCCCTTGTGCCATTGCGGAAGGACAAAACTCGAGGCCCGTGGCCTCTCGCTGTATCCTTCCGCGCTGGCACAAAGGCCACATCGTTCTGTATATTTTCCAAACGGGACTTTTGTTTTCAGAACTGGAGTGCTAAATGTCGTCGATTTGCTCTTACAAATAATCGTGTATTTCTTTACGAAACTAGATTTGATCCTTGGGCCAAGCATGACAAAATTGGTCACGACTGCTAAATTTCTAAGACCTCTTGATTTTTTTAAACAATTATGTCGACCGGGCGCGTAGCCAGGATTCCATTAAAGGGGGTGCCCTATTCAGTTTTCTTCGGGGTGGGGGGGGGGGGGGGGGGCATTTGAAAGACCGTTGTGTGGGGTTTCGGGGCCTCCCCTAGTCGTAACTGGACCCTCCGGCGTTACCCTTTCTCCCACTTCCATGGAGGGGAGTGGGAGGGGGAGGTTTTTAGTTAGGACTAGCCACATCTCGTACACCCCCGAGAAAAATTTGCAGAATTTAGTGGTCTAAGTGCGAATTGGGGGCATTTGTAGCGTCTGTAGTCCTTATATAGGCGACCATTTTGGGGCTCTATGTCGTTTTTTTTGGGGGGGGGGGGGGCAGCGAAAATTTAGGGACCCCCAACCCCAACTCCCCGTGAACCCGAGTGACAAATATTTCAACTACATCACCAAGACTTGCTTTCGACGAAGAATGTCTTGACGGTGCAGCTGGAATATTTTATCAGTAGGGAGTTAATCCCTCTCAGTCGGGACAAATCAGTTTAGCTACGCCCTCCCCTCTCATTTCAAACGGCCATCTTCACTGAGCACCTGCAGGATACTTTCGGTGTGCTCAGAATTAAAACGGCGGACTTTCTTAACTTTTGTACCTCTTTACTTCAGCGTGTTCCGAAAAACCTTGCATGGGAAGGTTGACCTTCAGAAAGTCGCAGCTTTTTATTATATTCTTCACACTGATACACGCTGCTGTGGAAGTTAAAAAACAGAAGTGATTCCTAAAAAGAGTAAACTCCCTTGAAAAAAACTTCCAGGTGGGTCTTTTGGGTGGAGAGAAAACCATGTGGTCAATAAAGTAACGTGCGTAAATTTACCCAAACTTACACAAACATGTGTACAGACCTGTCGAAATGATAATGTGCTTCCCCGAGTGCACAGCTGCCAACCATCTTCATCAAAGAGAGAAAAACCACGATCACAAGAGAATAAACAGCAACAGAGAAGCGGTCGTGGCTGAGTATTCTCAACGGCTTCCTATGTTTGTTTACCCAATATACTAATATCAATTTTCTTCAAATTTCAACACAAACATTCGCGTCACATGTTCTGCACATTTACACAACCGAGAAGAACTTTTTTACTCGATTCAGACGTACGATTTTCCAAGACCTTGTCAGCATCAGGCTATACTTTCGTAATTGAGCGGAAACATGACATTAAATGGATCAAACAGCTACACGATCTTGACTCAGGTGGCTTCCAGACAAAACATCGTAAACTATTGCGTGAATATTGCACCTTTTATCTTTCGTAAACCAATATCTTGCAAAAAATACAATAAAATGGTACAGTTGTTGGTATGAGATGCCGAATCCGTTTACATGTGTTTTATTCGATACATATTAAAAAAATGGCTGTACCCTCAAAGCTGTGATGCAGCTGAGGTGTTTTCGAGAGGGGAGGGGTGAGATCAACGTAAGTAGGGTCCTGCGAATATTCGAGATTCGATTCGATATTGATATCATACGTCTGCTTCGAGATCGATCTCGAATCAGTCTCAAGATTCGATTGTTTCAATTCTCTCTTATTAACTTCAATTTGTTACATTTCCAACAAAAATTGGATAAAATTGACATCAGACAATTCATTCATGTAGGCTCTATTCATATTTAATTGAGTAATTGACAAAGGGTAATTGTTGGGTAAGTAGTGAATTTTGTACGGAACATTTTCCATAGTTTTAGTTTTTGAAGGCTTAACTTGTTAGTATTCACGTTCTTAAGAACGTGAATAGTAACAAGTTAAGCCTTCAAAAACTAAAACTATGGATAATGGGCCAAGCTGTTTCAGCGACGGTGCTACAAAGAATATTTATTTATTGGTGTTTAAGTTGTCAGTCAGTCTTGTAAGGGTCACCACAGTGTACCGTAACTTCCGTTCGGTGCAATATGAAATAACTTGTCTATTAAGCTTCGATTCGAGATTCGATTCGATATCAGAGGCACGATTCGATTTAAGATTCGATTCGAAAAAAAAATGTGTGATTCGCAGATCCCTAAAGGTAAGGGAATGTTTTAAAACACAAAACAGCTGTCAATGTTTCCAATTAATATAATGTGACACTTTATTTATATGCACTGACTGGCATGTATACTTATTTATTTATTTATTTATTTATGTTTAAGGTCACACATTTATGCACAATGGCTAATCATGACCGTGACAGTTTTACGGGTGGAGGAAGCCGGAGTACCCGGAGAGAACCACCGAGCAACGACGAGCAGCTGCCAGCTCCCCAACATCGTAACTCCGCACTGCAGCACAGACAGGGTTAGACTGGTTGGAGACATGCGCACCATTGACGTGCAGTACGCCTTAGTACACGGCGTCATCGTGTCCCCACGCGGGCAATGGAGATGAAGTGTGGCATGTATACAGCCATTCAAAAGATGATTCAACTGGAAATTCACGTATGTAATATTGTGAGTACGACAAGCTATCTCATGTGATACTCCATCGTCTTCACGGAAATGGTGTTACCTGTATTTTATGAAATGGGCTAACCAAATCCCTGTTTGGTGACGGAAGCTCATATAATAACCCTTTACCTAATATGAAAAGAAGACGACACTAGCCAAAAAAAAAAAAAAAAAAATTCTTGAATAACTAATTTTTTTTCATTTTTTGTCTCAAAAACATAGGTTATGATCCCTCATTAGAACGAGCTCGACGAGATCGTTTCAATGAGGTGTCATAACCTATGTTTTTGAGGAAAAAATGAAAAATAATGAAAATTAGCGATTTTTTTAGAATAGCGCTGGCCGGTTTTGGCTGTTACGTTGGGTAAAGGGATAACAGCGTGTATGGTTCATTTTGACAATTTAGCATCTGCCAAGATCAACATAATTACTGAAATGCAAAGTGGGATCTCTACTGGTAGTTTTTAGTAGTACGCTTGATAGGAGACAGTTGTTGGGTTAGAAGTTCCAAGTGAAGGGTTCTTTCACTCTACAGGAGAACTCTAGAACCATAAACAGAAGTAAAATCTTTCCTGGGAGCGGTCAGCATAAGCCAAAAAGATAAAAACAGTAACAAAATACCGATTCCACTTACCTGGACCTTCGGACATACCGCACTTGGTTAATGTTCCTTTAACACTACGTGTTATCCATATCAGTCGAGTACGGGTTTCTAGGCAGTTTAAGTGTCAGTAGTAGTGTATGCACGTTTCAGGTGGAGGTTGCAGGACCCCGGTGCAGGACCCCGGAAGTGACGTCATGTCACGTGACCTAGTGGCGCCATGTTGTGTTGTCATGGTAACCCGCGTGAGCGGCCATGTTGTGACGTCATCTCCATAGTGATACGTGGTGTGAGTGCGCATGCGCAGCGCGTGTTGTTAGGGTGATACGTGTTTCCGTGGTCCATTTTGTATACTGGAGGCCGCCATCTTGGTTTCTATGGTAGCACGTGATTGCTATGTTACCAATGGCTTCTAACAAGACAGGGGTATGTTCGGGGGTGTGTTCCTTTGTAGAAGAGTAAATCTGATTACCACAAACAACCCGACAATCCCTCCAAATCACCAAAATCCACCCAAAATCACCGAAATTGACTTTATTTCCCCAATTTATCGGCTTAGCACGTAGTGCCATAGTACTAAAGGGTATAAGGGGTGCGTTCGATTGAACAGGAGTAATGTTCTGGCTTAGAATTCTCCCAGAATCCCTTTTTGGATCCTTATCTCATGACGTTTTTCCCTATTAAGAATAGCACGTAGTGCTATAGGACAAATTTACCCAGAATTCTCTGCTTCTATCTATATATGCAATACTTTTCGTCTACCTGACCATGTTCCTTTATCCTGGAGTATACTCCAGCAGCGTAGAAGAGCCTATTATTTGGAACATCTTTGCTTATTATTACTATATTTAGCAATTTCGGGTCTATTCTTGTTAGTTCTGACCCTATTCCAAGTACTCTTGTTATTTCATTTATCTAGATCATTTATATAAATTATAACTAACCAATCAGATTGCTTGATTTCCAATAACCTGTATGCAGAGTTATTTCCCTTCTGTACAACAAAAGCCAATATCATTCCCAAAGCCAATATCATTCCCAAAGCCAATAAGCTATCGAGCAGTTACTGATAAGTCATTGCTCGAACGACTCGAAGCCCATCGAGCAAATGAGCCTTAGAGTAATTGCTCGATCGAGTGACTCGGCATATTGCTCGAACGACTCGAATCCCAGCGAGCAAATGAGCCAACGAGTAATTGCTCGTTCGAGTGACTCCTCGAACGACTCTTCGACTCGTTTCAGTATTTGAGGATACCTATGGCCCAGGTATTGTATTATTTGAGGATACCTATCGAGGATACCTTTTATAAGATACTTATCTGAGGATACTATTACCTATATCACAAGGCATATCTATCCCAAATATCCCTTATAAGCCATCGAGCAGTTACTGAAAAGTCATTGCTCGAATGACTCGAAGCTCATCGAGCAAATGAGCCTAAGAGCAATTGCTCCATGAGCAATTGCTCGAACGACTCGAAGCTCATCGAGCAAATGAGCTATCGAGTAATTGCTCGTTCGAGTGACTCCTCGAACGACTCTTAGACTCATTTCAGTATTTTAGGATACCTATGGCCCAGGTATTGTATTATTTGAGGATACCTATCGAGGATACCTTTTAGAGGATACTTATCTGAGGATACTTTTACCTGTACCACAAGACATACCTATCCCAAATATCCCTTATAAGCCATAGAGCAGTTACTGAAAAGTCATTGCTCGAACGACTCGAATCCCATCGAGCAAATGAGCCAACGAGCAATTGCTCGTTCGAGTGACTCCTCGAACGATTTTTCGACTCATTTCAGTATTTGAGGATACCTATGACATGGCTACGTATCAGTTGAGGATACCTTTTGAGGATACTAAATTGAGGATACCTTTGACCTGGTATTGTTGGAGGATACCTGTTGTAGAAACCTTTCATCTGTGTACTTCTGTTATTCGGCCCCATATCTCATCCATTACTTCCTAGCTATACCTATCTCAGTCTCGACTATAACATTGATCAAGGTTGAATCAGATGTCTCCTGTATACATATAACGCATTCCGTAATTGAGATTCCTAGCCGAGTCCGTAAAAGTTGGATTCCGTAATTTGTCATCGACACTCGAGGGTATGGAAAGGGATTGATAACACCCAATTCAACAATGACTACATGACTCTGAACAGAGAGAACCAACCACTATAAAACAATAAAGGTACAACAGAACGAAGATCCAACAGAACCAAGATCGAAGTGAACATAACAAAGTGAAAGAATGTCGAACTAGTTGGATTGATCGAACAAGTTTGACAGACTGAACAGATCTGATCAAATACAATCAAGATGGAAGTGAATTGACCATAACAAAGTTTTCAACTGAATGAACTCAAATATAACCAAACTCGAAGTTAATTGACCATTACAAATTGAACAAAGTTCTGAACTATAACCCTAATGAATGTATATATACTTAACCCTCTTGAACTGTTTGAATGAACTTTATTTTTGAACTTTTTATATCTAATATAAATTAACACCCTTTGAACTGAATAGACTTTATTTTTGAACTATAACCCAAATGAAGGTATTACCACCCTTGAACTGAATAAATTTTAAACTTAATGAATTAATGGGTCCTTCGAGGAGTCACTCGAACGAGCAATTGCTCGTTGGCTCATTTGCTCGATGGGATTCGAGTCGTTCGAGCAATGACTTTTCAGTAACTGCTCGATGGCTTATAAGGGATATTTGGGATAGGTATGTCTTGTGGTACAGGTAATAGTATCCTCAGATAAGTATCCTCTAAAAGGTATCCTCGATAGGTATCCTCAAATAATACAATACCTGGGACATAGGTATCCTCAAATACTGAAATGAGTCTAAGAGTCGTTCGAGGAGTCACTCGAACGAGCAATTACTCGATAGCTCATTTGCTCGATGAGCTTCGAGTCGTTCGAGCAATTGCTCATGGAGCAATTGCTCTTAGGCTCATTTGCTCGATGAGCTTCGAGTCATTCGAGCAATGACTTTTCAGTAACTGCTCGATGGCTTATAAGGGATATTTGGGATAGATATGCCTTGTGATATAGGTAATAGTATCCTCAGATAAGTATCCTATAAAAGGTATCCTCGATTGGTATCCTCAAATAATACAATACCTGGGCCATAGGTATCCTCAAATACTGAAATGAGTCGAAGAGTCGTTCGAGGAGTCACTCGATCGAGCAATTACTCTAAGGCTCATTTGCTCGATGGGCTTCGAGTCGTTCGAGCAATGACTTATCAGTAACTGCTCGATAGCTTATTGGCTTTGGAAATGATATTGGCTTTGGGAATGATATTGGCTTTTGTTGTACAGAAGGGAAATAACTCTGCATACAGGTTATTGGTAATCAAGCAATCTGATTGGTTAGTTATAATTTATATAAATGATCTAGATAAATGAAATAACAAGAGTACTTGGAATAGGGTCAGAACTAACAAGAATAGACCCGAAATTGCTAAATATAGTAATAATAAGCAAAGATGTTCCAAATAATAGGCTCTTCTACGCTACTGGAGTATACTCCAGGATAAAGGAACATGGTCAGGTAGACGAAAAGTATTGCATATATAGATAGAAGCAGAGAATTCTGGGTAAATTTGTCCTATAGCACTACGTGCTATTCTTAATAGGAAAAAACGTCATGGGATAAGGATCCAAAAAGGGATTCTGGGAGAATTCTAAGCCAGAACATTACTCCTGTTCAATCGAACGCACCCCTTATACCCTTTAGTACTATGGCACTACGTGCTAAGCCGATAAATTGGGGAAATAAAGTCAATTTCGGTGATTTTGGGTGGATTTTGGTGATTTGGAGGGATTGTCGGGTTGTTTGTGGTAATCAGATTTACTCTTCTACAAAGGAACACACCCCCGAACATACCCCTGTCTTGTTAGAAGCCATTGGTAACATAGCAATCACGTGCTACCATAGAAACCAAGATGGCGGCCTCCAGTATACAAAATGGACCACGGAAACACGTATCACCCTAACAACACGCGCTGCGCATGCGCACTCACACCACGTATCACTATGGAGATGACGTCACAACATGGCCGCTCACGCGGGTTACCATGACAACACAACATGGCGCCACTAGGTCACGTGACATGACGTCACTTCCGGGGTCCTGCACCGGGGTCCTGCAACCTCCACCTGAAACGTGCATACACTACTACTAGTGTCCATTGTAACGTTGCCGATTTGTTTTCAGTAACTAGGAATACTCCCATACAATAAAAGAACTTTTAGGAAGCCTTTCGGCCTGATAATAATAATAATAATAATAATAATAATAATAATAATAATAATAATAATAATAATAATAGTAATAATAATAAATAGATTGAACGAGAAAATTCGGAAAGTAGGAATAAACATTTGCGAAAAAAGAAGAAGAAAAAGAAAGAAAACAAGTCGACAACAATTACTATACGTTCCCAGATTAAAATCAAGTGACTTAATAATAATATACTCTAAAATCAATTGGGTTAATTATTTATTAATTGGGGTTTAACAACATTTTCAACAGCCAGGGTCACCTCGTGTCGGACAGTTTTGCGGGTGGAGGAAGCTGAAGTACCCGGAGAAAACAACCGTGCAACGGCGAGCAATTGAAACTGCCAGACTTCCCAAAGTAATACTCCACACAAGCAGGATTAGCATTGGTTGAAGACGAGTGCACCATCGACGTGCAGTTCGCCTTAGTACACAGAGTAGTCGTGCCCTTACGTGGGCAATCGGGATTAAGTGCCTTGCCCAAGAAAGTAGAGCAGTTACCCCTGGCGGGGATCGAACAGTGGACCTTTCGGTTTCAAGTCCAATTTCGTAACCACTGAACCACCGCGTTCCCATCAGTTGGGTTAAAAATTAACCCAAACCCAAACCAAATGGGTTAACCCTTTACCCAACGTAACGACAAAAACCGACCAGCGCTGTTCTAAAAAATCGCCAATTAATTTTCATTATGTTTTAAATTTTTTTGTCTCAAAACATAGGTTATGACCCCTCTTTGGAACGAGCTCGTCGAGCTCGTTCCAATGAGGGGTCATAACCTATGTTTTTGAGACAAAAATCAAAAAATAGTTATTCAAGAAATTTTTGGCAAGTGTCGTCTGCTTTTCATGTTACGTAAAGGGTTAAGTGAATTGGGTTCGTATTCACCCAACCCAGTTGCCTGGCGTTGATTTTTAACCCAACTGATTTTAGAGTGTAATATTTGCACCGTTTGTGAGTTAATTAATAAGGTATTTGCGATTTTACTTAATTCCATATTGGATGAGAGGGAACCTCGAGCCCAATATGGAATTAACTGACACCGTATAAATCATATTAGGTCACAAACGAACTGTGTAACGAATATCCATCCACTACTTTTTCTGTACCCTGAACTAGCATTTACAGTGAATAATAAATGATAGAATTCTTACTTGTCTAACGCGAAGCGTCATTTCTATAGAGGAATAAACAAAGGGAAGATCACTCTGTAATTCGTGTGCAGGTTTGAACAGACTGCGTACTGTTGTCATAGCTTCCAGGCGACGTGTTTAATGCAATGAAATTCTCAGAGGCTTGTAGGCGGAAATGTATTGCATTATGCTATGGTGGTGCCTTGAAGTTACGGTATTTCGGAAGTTACGCAATATTGTTATTCCAGAGTGTGTTTGTGTCAACTCACGGCACACGAGAAACAGAATGATGTCATTAATATTTCTGAACTAAATGAAACTTTAGCAATTTGTTTATACAGTACGTGGAGAGTGGATTGTAACTAAATCACCCGCGGAGTGGGGTTATCACCCAAGCTATAACTTTCAAATTTTGTACATATCGACAAAAAACACAAGCAATATTTCAGCCATTGGCTGAAACTTTGCTTGTGCTGGTTATGCTTTGCAACAAATTTGCAATTATTGCTTGGGTGGAATCTCCACTCTGCGGGTGATTTAGTGATAATACACTCTCCACGTACTGTAGGACTGTGGTGTGAAGAATGAGTTTCTACAATTTTTATGTGCACTATAATATACGACAATGTTGCATGTTCCAAAGTACTGAACTGGCCCATTTTTAAAATGAAACAGGTCCATATTTGCCATGCATCGTTAATAAATCCTGAAAGTATCATGCATATCTAGTCAAGTTTAAGACCTCTTTTGAGTTTTCGGCTGTGCCAAATGGTCCAGTTGGCCCATCCTTCGAGAAGGCTTTCACATCCTTAAATGCTCAGAAGTAACTAGCCCAACCGGCAAGTTCATCTTAATTGGAACAATTTGATGCAGACCAGAAAGTAGAACATATGGTGCTGAAGAGGCAGGTACGTGGAAATATTCGCTAACTGGGATGAATCGGTAATGCCGTTGTAAAGGCCGTGGCAATCTCCCACACCTTTTATGACGACGTTGACGGTGGCCATGACTATTTTTATTGATTGTAGACTTTCGGACGAAACCACTCGCCGAAATGTGTAGGTATGTCAAGATCTACTTCTTTTTGGCACCAATTTTCAAAATTTTCTCCCACTGGCTGCCACCGGGCCAAATCGTGTCGACCCGGTGCGTTAAATGCAGGTGCGTAGCCAGTGTTCTATAAAATGGGGCAGTCCTAACCATTTTTTTTTTTGGGGGGGGGGGGATATGATATTTGGAAGGCCACTGTGGGTGGGTGGGGTGGTGCCTTCCCTATTCTTAACTAGGACCTTCCGGGTGTTATCTTCTCTTCCCACTTCCCTTCAAAGAGTGTCCTAGTTAGGACTAGGCTTCCACCCCCACAAGAAAATGTTGCATAATTCAGTGCTCTAAGAACGAATCTGGAGCATTTATAGAGGGTGTAGCCCTATATTTGAGACCATTTTAGGGCTCTATATGTTTGTGAAAGTTGCAATGTTTTGGGGGTGCGAAAAATATAGGGGGAAGCCCCTCTCCAGGCCCCCCTGTGGCTACGCCACTGGTTAAATGCCCCACGGCCCCGTGCAAATTCTCAGTGGGCAGCCACTCCCTCCACCCCGTGGCCTCCTCCCGTCACAACCACACGTACTCTCACAGAGATCTGCACCGACCCGATATTTATAGGCGCAAGCCGATAAGTTCATCAATACTATTATTTTTACTTCCTTTCTAGATTTTAGCTATTTCGGGGCAATTTCTCATAACCA
This sequence comes from Pictodentalium vernedei, assembly GCA_031216915.1. Lineage (NCBI taxonomy): Eukaryota > Metazoa > Mollusca > Scaphopoda > Dentaliida > Dentaliidae > Pictodentalium > Pictodentalium vernedei. Next base: position 263,979,392 of record CM062291.1, on the reverse strand, counting down.
CGAACTCGGCATGGTTTCTCCTGTAAGACATGAATTCATTACAACAGACGAAGATTAACATCTATCTATGTCTAAAGACACAAATATCCGTGAATTAATCAAAATATTTGCAATTCCCCAGCGAGATTTCCCCTAATCATTGACATTTCTTAGCAGCGTTGTCGAAACAAGCATACTTTGGTATCAGTCTATAGACCAATCTCATTGATATTCATGGACGTGTTTTCCAACATTGTAACATCTGTATGGGTGAATTTAATTAACATTAGGCAATATTTCGCGAATGAATACAAAAAGAACAATCGTCTGCAAATTGTTGGAATCTTCTGCTGAAATTATTCTCTCGGTATTTGAAAGTCAAATTCGAAGAAAATTTGCTGGCTATTAATTTGCTGCCACGCGCCTCACGAGGCAATTTAAATTGTGTTTCCAGTGTGTCACGCGTTGAGCCAGCAATTGTGAGGTTCGTTTTTCAAGCCATTGAGTCCGTATTGCTACTGCAATTAAAAGTTGTTAAATGGGCGCGTGCATAAAACACTTGGGAAATCTACGTCCAAATAAGATACAGATAGATTTAACAAGCGAATGCCAATAGTTTGATTATAAATGATCCACGTATTTACCTTCCTCCTATAAATGACAAATCCCATTTGTATTTGATGAAATGATGGATTAAATCAGTGGTGGTGGGTTTAATCAAACACAGTGGTTCATTCAAAAAAGTTTCTTCTATTGACACTGGGGTTGGCTAAATTATTCATTTTGGAAATCTGCACTCTTACAGAAAAATATTAATTAACACTTGCCCCTTCTAAGAGGCCGAACCGTCTGTGTATGCAAACCATTTTCTTAATTTATCAAACACGGCCTATGACCACTAATGGACAGTAGCGCGCCGATCAAGTTTCGAAAGGTATATATGCTACATTTTGTTTTAAAGTTGAGTTACTGCGGGGGCGTCGCTAACGGGAGGGGGTTATGGGTGTGTGACCCCCCCCCCCCCCCATATTTTTTTCTGTAGGGACATTTTCCTAAGGACTGCGGTCTAAGCTATAATTCTCACTTGCAAATAATCTTGTACTTTCTTTAGGCCTAAAAAAACTAAAAATCTATTTCTCAGTCCCTCCCGTATGGGTCCTTTTGGCTTCCGCGTGCTCTCTTTTTATAACCAATGCAAACTTAAGAAAAAAAATGGTTTATGTGTGATATTTTAACCAAGGTAATACAATTGATAAATTTGTCCCTTGAGTGCAACAAGGCTTTGCAATGCTTTAGATTACGAGGCCTAAAACATAAAACAAACCAAGAACATGAACTTATGATGCAAAAGAAACAATTACAAAAATACAATAATAAAATAAAAAACCACCCGTCCACATGCAATTTTACAAAAAATTGCATGAGAAACAGACGATCTATTGTGTGGGGCCTTAAGACTAGATTTGAAACTGGAACTTGAGTCACACACACAGTCGGTCATACAAATGGAGGTCTGCACTATCCAATTCTGGCTGTTGGGGGGGGGGGGGGGGGGGGCAGTATGACCAATTTGCGGTGCGGTGCGTCTGAATTAAATAAGATGTTGCGGCACAACAACATGTAGGCTATATTTTATTTATTCACTGATGAATTTCCAAGAAGTTTTCAATTTTTAACCCTTTACCCAACAAATCGGTCGCATCCGCCCGCGTAATATGCAAATTCAGCAGTTGAAAAAATATTATTTTTCAAAAAATTTCAACAAAACCATATCATGTGACCCCTCGTTGGAACGAGCTCATCAAGCTCGTTCCAACGAGGGGTCACATGATATGGTTTTGTTGACATTTTTTTAAAAATTTGAAACAAATTATATATAAAATAATAAATTTTAATATCGTCTGCGATGGGTAAAGGGTAAAAATAGAATTCCGACTGACCAATATTCTACCTCCATCATCAAGGCATGCCTTCCAAGAAGGCATGCCTTGATGATGAGGTTGGAATATTAGTTAGTCGGGACTTGAGCCATCAGTGTTTACAAAATCAGCTGTACACCCTTGTCGGGCATCTTCGCGATGCCCCTGGGCTACTGACGGATATATTTTATATATTTGATATATTTATATTCAATATTTTGAGTGGCATTATCTTGACAGGCAAACTTTTCAGGCAACAGATGATACTCATCTAAAGACATTACAATACAAAATTAACCATATGATTCTATACGCAAATTCTAAATTGTTTAAATGTGGGTTATCCGGGACGGAACTCTGTTCTTTCTGTGGAAATACCAAAGAAACAATTTTACATCTATTCTTTGAATCTTAACACTTGTTCAAAATTTCATGTAAGTATAAAAATGAGAGATATTCTTCTCGGTCCCATAACTCAGAAAGATTCTCCAAGAATCTGGAGAACTTGTTTGTTAATGCACAAGAAATACATTTATACATGTAGCCGGAGTTCCCCCCCCCCCCGCCTTTTTTTCTGGCTTAGTGGGAGTGATCATCTTCTACAGAGCACTTGAATTTTAATCTTTAAACATGTATCCAATCGGCATGGCGATAAGTATTAGGAAAAAATGGAGTTACTGGAATGTTGTCCCACAATGAAGATACTTTTATGCTGTTCAAATATACATATATTTCTTTATTATTGTAGGTAAATTGTACCTTTATGCATGTTTATATGTTGTTCAATATATTTCTCTAATGATTTTATGTCAATAAATAAAAATTAAAAAAAAAAGAAAATTTTTTTCGGAAAAGTGTGCAAGATAAAGGGTGCATCGATGAACTATATTATAACAATGTCGATTAGGTATAGATTATCCCTGAATATTCATTTATAACAGGTTACATTTCGAGAAACGGGGTCACGGGGGAGGGGGAGTGGGAGGGGGGCCGACGCCCCTTTTTCGTGTTTCCCCATTTTCTTCAATTGCATACACGACATGGGTATTATAGCATTTGGAGCAAACTCACAGCTAATGGACAACAAAGTTGCACTCATGAGCCCAAAGGATGCAAGTGATTTTTTTTCTTTTTCAGAAACTGTAAATGAATATGGGGTGGATCTTTCATCTGGCGGTGTTGTAGTTATGATCCACTATTCCTAAACTAAATGGTTTTCAGAAACCAAATACAGTGCGCAAAAAATGGCTTATTCATTTATTTAGGTTAACCCTTTACCCAACGAATCGGCCTCATCCGCCCGCGTGATATGCAAATTCAGCAATTGAAAAAATATTATTTTTCAAAAAATTTCAACAAAACCATATCATGTGACCCTAACGAGGGGTCACATGATATGGTTTTGTTGAAATTTTTTGAAAAATTTGAAAAAAATGATATTTAAAATAATAATTTTTTATATCGTCTGCGTTGGGTAAAGGGTTAAAGGACACTTGTGGCTTACCACTAAAACACCCACATAGTCCACTCAGGCAATTACTCTTAAATTCTGACAAATAACATAAGGACAGTGGCGGATTAGGATGTGTGCGGAAAAGGCGCACGTCCCCTATAAAATATTTTCTATTTTTCTTCAAAGACACAATTGTTTTTTTTTCCGTATATGGCATTATAATCTTTACGTTTACGTTAGTCCGATTACCTCTTAATGGAAGTAACTTAACGTGCGAGGAAATGGTCTTGTATTTAACCGGGTACCCCTCATAAAGAGTACCATGGAATACCATTGTATTGTCTCAAAATACCTTGGTAAACCAGGGTATATGGGAACAATGCCATGGCGTACCGTACAGGTTTTCTATGAAGAGGAACAATCCAGCTTCTGTGAAATTTTAGAAACTGGAACCCTCGGCGATTTGGGATGGACTTCAACCTCAACTTCAATATCAAAATTGCCAAGATCGCCCCTCCACGAAAAAACACTTGAAATGAAAACTGCAGGCGCGTAGCCCGGATTATATAAAAGAGGGTGCCCAAGTCAATTTTGGGGGGTCAAAGATGACATTTGAAAGACTGTTGTTTAGGGCCCTCGCCAGCCTCCCCAAGTCCTAACTAGGACACTTTGGGTCGCTGCCTGTCGTCCCACTTCGCAGCAGGGAAGTGCGAGCAAGACGCAGCAACCGGTTAGGACTAGCCCCCCCCCCCCCTCCCGCCCCGCCTCATTCCCGAGAAATGTTGCAAAATGTTGAACTAAAATTGGTGACCATTTTGGGGCTGTAGGTTGTGTGAAACTTGCATTGGGACAATGTTTTTTTTTTAGGAGGGGGGGGACGAATTTTTTTGTTTAGGGGAAGCAAGATCCCCCCCCCCCCGCCCCCCAGCTACACCACTGCCACCGGGTGTAAGCATGGGAACCATTATCTGGAACTTTGATTTTACATCACTTATGGTCTCGGTGGAATCTCCGCTCGGTGGGTGTTTTGAAGGGAATCCTCACCTCACAATTCGGACATACCGGATCGTGAGAGAAAGTAGAAAAAAAGATCGCAAACTTGCAAATAATCAACTAATTAATTTACTTAAAACCAGTTTTATTTAGAAAATGAAACCAGCTTTTAATTTTACAGATTTCAGCCAATTTTCCTTAATGAACAGATGGCTACCCACCAAGGCGTTTGAATGCATCGTATCTTAAATTGAGGTGATCGTATTTTACTGGGGGTAAGCTTCCAGTCATTACCTTATCAATAATTACATAGAAGTGATCAGTAAACCATAAAAATTGTTCAAACATTAAAGAACACAGAAACATAGTTCTCTCTAATTGCCGTGATAATCCAGTTTACTACTCCAGTTCATTTAACGACCTTCGAGGCTTTTGCCCCATGGTGCAATATGGGCAGTTGACGTGAATTTCTTCTCAGAAATATAGTAAATCCTCCAGATCGCATGCATTTTGTACCTCCAGCAGCTATGGACAGCACCTCATTAATTTGTTATATAATTGTTTAACAGTTTTGTCATTCATTGGTTTACCTTGTATTTCATCTTAAAGTTTAACCCTTTATCTAACATGAAAAACAGACGACACTTGCAAACAAAATTCTTAAATAACTAATGTTTTTAATTTTTTGTCTCAAAAAGATAGGTTATGACCCCTCTTTGGAACGAGCTCGACGAGGTCGTTCCAAAGAGGGGTCATAACCTATGTTTTTGAGACAAAAAATTAAAAAATTAATGAAAATTAATTGGCGATTTTTGTGAATAGCGCTGGCCGGTGTTGGCCGTTACGTTGGATAAAAGGTTAATCTGTAGTACAAGGAGAGAACCACCGAGTAACGGCCAGAAACTATCGGACTTTCTAAATTACTAACCCTGCACAACACTGTCCATAGACACAAACCCAACCAGATTTGCAGGAGAGGATAAGTTTAATACACTAATAAAAATGATTAATGTGTATGGCACACAGTGATGGACAAATACGTCGGACACACCATGTCCGTCGCGAGTCACTCGCTTCGGTATATAGAGCATTTAACCATTTAAATATGGCCTTTTGTAAAGACTCGCGACCCACTAAGCCCACTGGATTAACAGTAATTAGTCGATTAATATGTTATTATCGAAATGCAGCAACAGGTATACGTACCAACAGCAATCAGCCTGATCATTAAATGAATAAGTGGCATAGATATAACTTCAGTGACCACCCTTTTCGCCCATCGATGATTTCGTCAGAACTTCCGTGTTTTGTCAGAATTTTTGGCGTAACCCATTTTATTAAACGCCTGTTCTATGAAATCCTCATCTATAGCAACACTCAACCATGCGGAAAATGAAAATCTGTTTCGCACATATGTGCGGAATGGAAATCGTTGACGGACTATTTTTAAATAGAAGCGAAATTTCACTGGAATTTTCTACAAATCGTGCAACGCAATTACAATTTGAATTGCTAGCGATAGCTGAAAATCGTCCCCCAAGTTCCAATGTGTTCTATGTGCCAGTAGGCACATAGAACACATTGAAACTCAGAGGACGAAATAGTAACACGTGTTCCCCTCGCAAATTTGGTTGGCGATAAAATGTGTTGTTTTTGTTGATAGTTGTCAAATGAATTGCTGAGTGGCCTTCTAGTAATTGTTTTTATATACGTTAAGGCATGTACTAAACACAGAACGACGCATGCATGTGAGTGGGTTAATCGATGTGGCACTTGTTCCATCGTGGAAGAATAAAATTCGAGGCCTGCGACCTCTCATTTTATCCTTCCGCGCTCGCACTCGTGCCATTTCGATTGTCTCATTCACTCGCGTGTGTCGTTCTATGTATGCCCGTTTAGTCTTGAAATGATTGCCAGTTTATTTTTAAAACTCGATCAGTTTATTTGTTTCAGACAGCGAAGTAGACCCCCTCGCACCATTAGCGTTTTGGCACTAAAACACTTTGTTTGGCACAAAATATCCAGAACGTTTCGCACCAGAGTTTCGGACCAGTGTGAATACTGGTGACGGTGTTTTTGATCTGCCCTCAAAGGCCCAAACCGAGGTAGCAGATGATTTCACGAGGCGACAAAGAATAAAGGTTGGCAGCGGATGGTGTTTATCGTTCTTGTTTATGCTTCTATCGCGGAAGTCACTTTTGCTGCTACATCCCCTTCGTGAACTGGTGGAAAGATCGTTTTCTAAGTTTAAGAGATGGCTGTCATGTCTCTTTAACCATGTCTTCGCCGACTATGTAATTCCAACAATCATCCATCTATCCAATCTCATTGATGGAGATGCTTCCGTATTTCTGTATGTTGTTCCCTTCAAGATGGGGTCCATAAAAAATCCCAGAGATTCACTTTTGTCCAGGTATCCATTTTCTGGTGTTATTTCTGTGGTCTCGTCGAGATCTTGGTTTGATCGGTGAGGTACGATGGGAGATCCAGACTCGGCGTAAACAACTTGTATCTCATCGCTCTCCCTCGCCGAAACTTGACTTCCGGCATTTTCGAGGAAGATGTTCGGTTTGATATGCAGTGCATGTGGGCGGTTAAGGTGAGATGGTAGTTGCGTGTGGACCAGTTTGGGGAGGGAACTTGGGAAAGGCACTTCCGCTCCCCAAGGAAGTGGTCCGCCTAAAGATGATGGTCAGCTGAACGAGATAACCTTGGACAGGGATGCTCCAGTCCAAAGGAATAGTCGCGTTAAGACCCATCAAAGTGGAGGTGGTGCTTGGGTAGAAGGTTTTCCATCTGAGTGGTCTCTGACCTGTCAGTATCTCGCATCCTCTCACTTTGGTTTTCCAAGTGAGAATGGAAAGTGAAAATGAAAGCAATAGCCGGAAGAAAGGTCGTGTGTCAAAATTATAAAAATAGTGCACGCCTTGGAGGTGACTATTCCAAAATAGTGATTTTGAGGACCTCTATTTTGGAAAACTCAACAACATGCCGTGCAATATTTATTATGTTATATCGAACAAACCGACGACGAATCTTGCTACTAATCAGGATATTCCACTTCTAAGTGCGCTGCCTGCTGCCAGTGGTCTTGCCCAATACAAACAATTTCACTATGATTCTTGAACTTTGAAATAACGAAATAGAATTTCGGAAAAAATTCACTTAAAAGGGTGCGGTGTGTTCCATGAGTTGGACGCCCTACAATATTCGCTGTTCTTTTTAGGAAGTGTATATTGCAAGGGAATAGTGCACGATGATTTTCAAACCATTCGACAGGTAAACCTATCGGAAATAGTAGGGTATCTCTCAGCCAATCAGAAGAAGTGAAAGTTATAAGAGAGAGAGAGAGAGAGAGAGAGAGAGAGAGAGAGAGAGAGAGCAACCGCTTCCTTCTCTCCTCCTGTCACACAGGATGGAGTTTCGACGTTCAAAGCCGACACCACCCTGAGAAAAAAGAAAGAGAAGAGCTCATCAACCAAGCGCCGGCATGTCGACACTTCCGAAAAGGAACAAGGGGGAGAAGACTGAGAAGTCCACTACCATCTCCACACCTCCAGTTGCTATAAATAGCAGCCAAACCCAGCTGCTTCAACCTCCAGGATATGGATCTGGACATTACCAGCGGTACGGATGCGGAGACTGGTATTCCGATGCCTCCTGCTCCAATCACTTCACCCCCACCCCTCCCCCCGTACCGGGAACCCTGCGCTGACCTCATCATCAAGGCTAAACTCGCCGTCGTCGAAAGCGTACAGGAAGCCACCAGGAATGACTTAGAAGATATGGAACTATGTAAAGAAAAGAATCAGATAAAACAACAGGAAAGAGCAGAAGAGAATAGCCAGCTGAAAAAGGAAGTAGAATAATTCCTCCCCCAAACTAAAGCCAGTCTGAGCAATTATCAGTCCAGCAAAGCCGCCAGCCAAAAAAGGACAACAAAACACACCACTAACAGCATCTTTACCATCCTCAACCCACATCTTTCGCCTTCCTTGATGCTGTCAGACAACTAAATTGATATCACCATCAAGGTCGAAAGTGGTTGAACAACCCCAAACCGTCCCTACATCTTTCCCTTGCTACGTGATGGTCGCACACGTGCACTACATAGCATGATTGGCATTGACAACATTTGATGTATATATAACCCAATATTTAGACTTGTTTTGCTCGGAGCCTTTCGCAGATCACTCTCCACATCACCGCACAAAAAATCTGTTTTCCTAAATTTACGACATTAAGTAAACATTTTTCTAAAGTTGTCAATATTTTTTCTAGGCTTATTATTGCTTTCGCGATCGTAGTTCATGTCCTCGGGTCAGGTTCTCAGCTTCTTAGAACAACGGGTTATTGCAATTAACGGCGTTCAGGATATGAAGGCGAGAAGTACCCAAATCGATTTCGTTTCGAGGGTGTTTGAGAGTCTTTTTCATAAAACAATATTATTTAGTTCCATCTTTCACAGAAGTGTCGAGTAAATTCTCTGCGGGCGTTTGTCCAATAGAAGATTTCTAAAAACGTCCCCTTGAGCTGACAAGCGCTGTCTCGTAGTTTAAATAACGGGGTTCTTTAATGGTTTGTATATGGGGTCGATAGATTATGTGTGTTCTGCGAAGCGGTTATTGAAATCGACGGAAACGCCGTTTAGCGACGAAATGCTTTCATTACGACTTTGTTATGATTTCTTATTCAATGAAATATGAAATATTTGGTTTAGGGGTCAGAGAAGTGGAATCTCTTGTATGCCGTTCAATAAACACACTGGGATAAGTTCCGAGCGATGAAAATTAAAGGGATTGGCGGCGTGAAATAATGTTCAAAGTCAACATTTCAATGCTCTATTCTTCTTTGTACTAATCAAACCGTACAAAAAACACGAAGCTTTTGAAATCTGCTCTCATCTAAAGTCCATATGCATTGAGAAAAATCTTTGAAGTGTTCCTTCCTTCCCTCTCTGTACAACTACACCATCATTCAATCCTTTCTTGCAAGAGCTGCAAAGTAAATATTTAGCGAGGGGCATTTTTCTGACGGAAATGTTGCACTGAATACCCCAACTACATACCTTTTAAATCTCTAACCTATTCCTCTAACCCATTGTTGGCAATGAGCGTGAAAATAGATCAAATTTTCAAATTTTTTTTAAAATTTTCATAAATTATTCAGAAAATTCATTCTTTTACCTCCAAAAGGAAGTCTATGACCCCTGTTTCTAAATAGGGGGGTTATAAGTTATGTTTCGAAAGAAAGAACTGAATTTTTTTTTAACTGAACAGGGATATTCTATGAATCGACCTACGGATTTAACCGACTTGTCAATTGAAAGGCAAGCATCAACACCCTCGCTGTGTACTCTACCAAATCATTACCAAGTAGGTCAACTTGCCCCCCCCCCCACCTCCCCCTACAAAATAAAAAAGGTTTTAAAAAAATAAACAAAAAATATGAATCTCTTTCCAGACTCGAACATGATTGTTTTGGTAGTTTGCTAGGCAAACGATTACAATATTCGAAATATTGACTGAAGAAATCTAATACAGGAGAGATTCAGATGTCTATTTTGATTACTCTTATTAGAGGCAAAGAACGTTTCCCGGATACTTTTCCCTAAATCGTTCCAAAGAATTTCACACCATTATGAAAAATATTGCTGTAACGGTCAATTCAGCAAGATGATGGAAAACTCTAATGATAAACATTATAAAGCTTATACAACTGGAAGGTCCGTCACGCAGATTTGCCTCTTGGTCATTGATCAAAACCTCATCGAAAACCACATTGTTTAAACAGAACATCTCCAACTCGTCCCTAGTTTATACCGAAATTTGGCTCGGTCCAGAGCTAATTTATTGGACGAGTTTTGTAATTTTCGATTTAAACTGGGGACGAATTGAAGATTCTATTTATTATATGATTCACCCGTCACCCAACCCAAAAGTCATTTAATTAAATACATTAAAGTACTCCAAACGCTATTTCTGTCAATGCATGACCGTGAATTACCATTTTAACTGATGGGCTTAATAACGGGAAGAATGGTCTGGCCATATAATACAACATGTACGGATAGGGTTGTCCGTTTATCGGGGTTTAACGACACTTTCAACAGTCAGGATACGGATAGCGCTGTGTGTATTGTATGTATCTTTGCAGATTTTTCTTGTTTCCTAATCAACAACCTCAAATGTTGAAGCAGCAGTTCTATTTGAGTAAACGCAGCATTCAGGAAGATTAAGTTAGATAACGTATGGTTACACGGAAAGAAGCCTTTTGTATTAACCATCAGGGGCCTCAAAGTTTCACGGAATGTCCACTATATCACAACGGGTGTCCACTATATCTTGATGATGTCCACTATATCTTGATGATGAGCAGTAATTTGAAGCCAAACCAAAATGATAAGATAACTCAACGCCGACATACCATCCTGATTGGTATCTCACTGAAACCATAAGTAGATTTTGTCCCTTTACCTTACACAGATGTGTAGACTACTAGTGTGTGTGTGTGGGGGGGGGGGGGGGGGGGGGGGATAAACCCAATTTGTCCCGACTGTCATAACTCAAGTCTTATCGACCATGGCTGACAATTTCGTAATTGGGAGAGATTTCCGAGAAATTTATCTCCCCTTAATATCCTAAAGCTGTCGGTATATTTAACACTAAGGGTATGGGAAGTTCATACAAAGATTAAAATTTCGAAACGTTAGCGAATTTGTATCATCGATGTATGCATCATTGCACAAACTTCAGTCATTTTCGTGTAGGATAATATAAAAAATACAGAAGCTGAGTTTTTACATTTTTTCCCATTCAGTTTCAACGTTTGACTATTATTATCTGTAGAAACCTATTTAAAATAAAAAAACCGATGTTTTCACCATTTTTTTTAGGTTTTGTAGCTTTTTTTCTGTTCAGAATATCAACTGAATTGTGACATATAATATAGGCACTGTCTTTTCCATTATCTCTTAGAAGTCGGGGAATCAGAATGAATTTATTGAACATGACAAAACTTACAGTAAAGCAGGTGCTTCTAGTCAAGTGTGGCAGGCCTATTCAGGCTACAAAGAAATATAAGTGTGTTTTGTCATTTTCAGAAAAGTTACTGTCTGTTGTTTTTGTTTATTATAAGTAACAAAAGGAAACTTGGCTTTATTTTGTTCATAATTGGACCTTCCTCGCTTGGCTGTTTCACCTCAATATTCGGCGTAAATATTTAATTGCCTAATGTGGGACACAGTTTGTGTTACTATAGAGGGAATGGATGGAGTATCCTAAAAACAATGCTCCAATATCCTTTAAAACATACCCGAACTCCAAGGGCCTCCAGTTATTGGAGAAAAAACTTTGTTTTACTAATTTAGTAAAATCAAAATTCTTCAACCGTTAGGACCGCCCAGCCCTCAGCCCCGCGCCCAGCCCCTCGGACTTACTCCACCCTCTCCTATGGGTGAGCGTAACTGTACCCAAAAGGAAATTTTTAAAATAACATTTCGTGCTTGTTTCATCGCTGAAACAATCACATCATATGTTGGTGCATTAACATTTAGCGATATTGTTAACAGATGTGGTTATTTGTCCAGAGGACAAGTCACTTCACCCCTATTGCCCACGTGGGGGCACGGTGACGTTGTGTACTAAGGCGTAGTGCACGTCGATGGTGCACTGTCTTCAACCAATGCTAACCCTGCTTGTGTGGAGTTAGTATGTTGGGGAGCTGACAGTTGCTCGCCGTTGCTCGGTGGTTCTCTCCGGGTACTCCGGCTTCCTCCACCCGTAAAACTGTCAAGGTCATAATTAGCCAGTGTGTAGAGGTATGTGACCTTAAACACCAATAAATAAATAAATAACAATATTGTCCAGAGGAAGCTGGAATATCCGAAGAGAGCACAAAGTATCGAATAGTAACTATGAAACGTTTTAACTTGAGGGCCTGCGAATTCGATTGGAAACAGCTTCGATGATTCGATTCGTGTCGCGCTGATTCGGAAATTTTCGAATCGTCGAGATGTTCTCTAAATCCTACCGAATGACTTCTCTTGACTTCTTTTTCTATCATCCGATCTTCTGTACAGGACACCAGGAGCCAATACTATAAAACTTTTACAATTGTATTTTCTAGAATTGTATTTTCTACCTATTAATATAACTGACTAAAATGAATCATTAGCATAATAAAAGATATGTCAATTTGCCATCTGGCAAATTGCCACATCTTTGAAATGCTAATGTTTAATTTCAACCCATTTAAAGTCGTAACTAGAAAATACAATTCTAGAAAATACAATTGTAAAAGTTTTATAGTACTGGCCTCTGGTTACAGAAGAAGGGTTCAAGAGGTTCAACTTTCGAAATAACTTAAAACTGATTCCATTCTGGAAGTTTCCGATTTGTATTGACTTGCTCAAACAGAGGAGTCGCCACAGCAAACAATACTTGAGCAGAGACTGGCATTATTTACGGATGAAAGAAGGTGCAACATTTACGGATGAAAGAAGGGGAAATATTTTCGGATGTAAGAAGGTGTAATATTCACGTTCTGAAGAGTCGTGAATTCGATTCATGATTTGATTCGAAATCCTCTGCCCCATTCTATTCAATCCGTAACTTGTGGAAGGCAGCCAATTCAGGAGAGTTAACACCAATGGGCGGCGGAAGCTCGATAAAAGTGGAGGGGCACAAATTTACAATGCTACCATGACTCGACTCAGTGTGAGAAAGAATACAATCGTACATCGAAAATGTACCATGACTCGTTATTGTCTCTCGTTTAGATGAATATGCCGCTATGTGATCACTGTCCTGTCCGTTTCTTCTACTTCAACCATCTTCCAACCCGAAGGCCAGTCTTCGGGTTGGAAGATAGATGAAGTAGAAGAAACGGACCGAAGCGGTTGAAAGTGGGATTCTTTGGCTAAATATTGTTTGGATTTGCAAATAATGTTACAGGAATGCCTGTATATTGACACGTTTGCATGCGCCCATTTTAACTCATAGTATAACTGCGAAACCTATCTGTGAAAAAAGTGGAGGGCACGTGTCCCCTGTGCCCACTGGTTCCGCCGCCTTTTCATAAACTGGCTTTCTTCCTTCAAAAATTGAACGGGTTTACCTAGAATTTATGGAATGTTTTGCCAAGGGAACACAGCGACCATGTGCAGAGAAGCCAGTGGAGGGGCACACTGATCTTCCCTTTTCCTCACAGAGGTACTGTTCCTCACCAACGAGAATGGGAAACCCTCTCTCGTGCTCGTCCCTAATACGTCGCTACGCAGGTCGGATGATGCCTCGCATCTTGACCTACGATTGAAATGTGGCGCCCACAAACCCAGAATCCTGGATCCGCCACTGCACGCTATACAGAACGGTGTCAACATTTAACATAATTTATATATCCATTCCTTACTCTTACGTAGAGCTCACTGAAAACAATTATATATTTATTCTCGTGTGTGTGTTAGTTCATTGCTGTCCGCATATTTGACTGAATGCGTGTATGTGTATTATGTGTCTGGCAACGCTTAAGGGTTTTCATGGCAACAGAGCGACTTAAAATCAAACTCTGTAAACTTTTATACCCTTACTCAATGGAACGACATCATCTCTAATACTCAACAGGTCCTCATCTCCAATCGCCCACTTTTGAACTTGTGGCCATGATAGAAACGTCATGGTCGAAATAGCTACTCGGGAGCTGATGATTAGAATTCATACGACTCTGCGCTGCACGAACCACTTTGCTCATAATATCCGATTGACCCAGTCTACTGGGATTTGTCTTCTGGCAATCACCTGTAGACTGAAGCAATTCGATATCGATGAACCACAAGCCTCATATTATTCAAGCATCCCCACAATTTCTCCACGCTATGTATTTTATTAAGTAATCCAGAGGCCGGAATGTTCCACCCTATTCTATCCAAACGGAAGTTAAGGCAGGGAGAAACGGCTGGAGAAATTCTTATAACCAAGATGCCCGTTTTCTTATACGGCACGATTCGTAACATTCTCAACCAAACTGAAACCTTTTCCCTCGCCCCATGTGCCAGTAATTTATCTTATACTCATGTATAGGCTTTAGCTTCATTACCACGTTGTGTCTGCGTTGTTATTGTGTCTATGAGTGCGTTTTCATACATAAACATACAGTATAAGAGTGTGTGGGTGTATGTATGTTGTTCGCGCGACTGTGCGTGTTTTTTGTGTGTTTGTTGTGGGAAAGATCGTAAAGTCCGCTTTTGGGACTCTCATATTCCCACTGTTTTTGTTAGTTTTGTCTTTTATCACATTATGTTATTTGTAATTCCTTGATGTCATGTAACTATGTTTGTTACCTACGACATAATAAATAAATAAATAATAAAATAAATTAACTCTGCGCTTGTCTGTCTTTGTTTTATTCCATTTAATACCCATTTATTATAAAATACAGTGTAACAAACCGATCACAGATAGGAAACTACCGAACACAGAGAACCGGATTTAATTTACGTTGATTTGCTTTGTTTTGCCATTTCCAATAAATATCTTGTGCAACGCGTCGACGTCTAGCTTATTGCATCATTACCAGTGTCATTACTGTTATAACAGTGGCAAAGAATAATAGAGACGGTGACATTAATACGGGGTTAATGGAACTGATTTGTTGTTTCCAAGCCAATAAATCTAACATTATACAAATATCGGCATACCCCAGTGACTGATTAAATAACACTAAACTATGAAGATAATTGATAAATCGTTATGATTTACCGCCACATCATTGCCTAACAACCACCACCCCCATCCCACCACAGTCCACTCCTTATAAACTAAAATAAAGGGGGGAAATAGATACTAACCCCACTCATCTCTCTCAGTCATGAAACGTCAGTTTATAAATGTGCTGTGCGTATTTGTGTAAGAACTGCACAGCGGAAAGACTTCCTCTATAGTCCTTTTCACCTCTGTTTTATTGGGAGCAAGCGGGGTGGCTCAATGATTAGCGCATTGGACTTCAGATCCAAATGTCGTCGGTTTGATCCTGACCTGCGACATCTGCGTTATGCCTTTAGCAAATGGGAAGACGGTGGCGCTGTGTATTAGGGCATACAGCACGTCGATGGTAAACTTGCCTTCAACCAATGCTAACCCCGATTGTGTCGGTATAGTAAGTTGAAAAGTCCGACAGGTACTCACCTTTGCTCATGGCTTTCTCCTAGCACTCCAGCTTCCTCCATCTGTAAAACTGTCTGACGCGATGTGACAGTTAACCCTTTACCTAACATGAAAAAAAGACGACAATTGCAAACAAAATTCTTGAATAACTAATTTTTTTGTCTCAAAAACTTAGGTTATGACCCCTCAATGGAACGATCTCGACGAGCTCATAACCTATGTTTTTGAGACAAAAATGGAAAATATAATGAAAATAAACTGGCGATTTTTGAGAATAGCGCTGGCCGGTTTTGGTCGTTACGTTGGGTAAAGGGTTAAAAGTCCAAATAAACAACCAGTGTACACTAAAATAGTTTGAATAATCACGTCAAATATATGTTCCAAATCATGGGTTCGCATTGACATAACGAGAAAACTCAAATGTCCACAAAATAGTGATGCTATGTACAAAGGCGCATCATAGGTCGACGGTGCACTTCCCTGCGACCAATGTGCAGAGTTAGCAGGTTAGGGAGTCTGGCAGTTGCTCGCCCCTTCTCGGTGATTCTCTTCGGGTACTCCAGCTTCCTCCACCCGTAAAACTGTCACACACGAGGTGCCATGACTGTCGAAAATGTCGTTAAACCCCAATAAACAACAACGAAAAAAACCTTTTTGAGCTCCCTCAAGGAAAAAATGAACTGAGAAAACCAAACATGGGGCGACAAAGGGACTTTTAGCCCTTTAGCCAACGCACTTGGTATCGAAATTTATTATTTTAATGGGATACGGACAATTGCCCCGCTGACGTTTGCCTCGATAGCAGAACGGACATTTGCCCCGGACAGACAAATGCCCGGCGGACACTGATTTGCCCCGTTGCTAAAATTAAATCCGGACATTTGGCCCGGTAAGATAGTGACGCCTACTAAAGCATACTCACATGACCGGCAGCTTACTTGTTAAAACAAACAGTTCCACCTTGTTGTTGGATGGTACATTTGGTGTATCTCCGAAAGTCTTCAAGCTGTTGTTTACAATCAGTGCCAAGAAGGACAATGCTGCTTTAACGTGTGTGTGTACCGTTTTATCTTCTAAGGAAAATCTTCGTATGGGGAGCTTCTTACTGTTGTGTTAAATTAGTGTAACAACTATTTTTTTTAAAAATTCAACAAAACCATATCTTGTGACCACATTTGAACGAGCTGGTTCCAACGAGGGGTCACATGATATGATTTTGTTGGAATTTTTTGAAAAACAATATTTTTTGAAATGATGAATTTGTTAAGTATACGCGGGCGGATGTGGCCTTTTTTGTTAGGTAAAGGGTTAACCCTTTGAACATTGGTGGTATTTTCCTTATCAGTTCAATGACTGCAACTGGAAGAGCCCATGTTTATTATTTAGGGGCAGACCAATTAATATTTTCAACCTGCAGCATTGGGGCTACACGTTGAAAATATTGATTGGTCTTCCACACACATGCACTTAGCGTCCATCCCATTTAACCATTTACCCAACAAATCGGCCGCATCCGCCCGCGTAATATGCAAATTCAGCAGTTGAAAAAATATTATTTTTCAAACAACTTCAACAAAACCATATCATGTGACTCCTCGTTGGAACGAGCTCGTCGAGCTCGTTCCAACGAGGGGTCACATGATATGGTTTTGTTGAATTTTTTTGAAAAATTTAAAAAATTGATATTTAAAATAAATTTTTTTGATATCGTCAGCGTTGGGTAAAAGGTTAATGAAATTATGACTTGTCATGTCTTGGACGTAAAAGCGGTCGCTCTGTTACAAATGGTAAAAGCGAGCAGGGAGTAAACATGACGGTATCACAGGTTATGCATGCTATTCAAAGCTAAGAGAAGCACTTCGCAAAAAAAGTTTCATCCAGCTGTCCGTAATTACCCGAGTTATGTCGAGCTGAACTTTATTTAACCCGAGATTGGGCACCACACCACACGCTTTACGTCAACCCAGCTCTGTACAAACTCGTGTTGCAGTGAATTATTACAATATGAGTTGAAATACATTATTCAGCACCAACTACACGACTGAGCAGTAATTTCTAAACAAATATTGGATTCTCATAGAGGCAGAGGAGAGTTGATTAGAAATCTTCTCATTGATAATATCACTGATGGTTGAGAACTTCTCTTTGAAGACATTTTCAGGTCCTGTCGTGACACAACAAAGCTTATGGAAATGGAAAATAGTCGAACAGGGTTAATCTTTACCTAGAGTGCGGTCGTCGTGGATTGGTCGTAATTCACGCATGGGTAGCGATGTCCACGCATGCGTTTACCGGGTAATAAAAATCATTATCAGCAAAATTTTAATTAATGAAGCACCGGGCTGTACCCGGTGCTTCATTAATTAAATTTTTGATAATTATTCCCATAATTAGTGTTTGGAATCAAATATTATTACGTCCGTGGAAATATTGCCCACCCGTGGAAAGTGACCAGTCCACGGCGGCTGTACTGTAACTAATCGGCCTCATCCGCCCGCGTAATTTACATATTGAGCACTTAAAAAAATTATTTTTCCAAACGTTTCTACAAAACCATATCATTTAACTCCCCCCCACCCCCACCCCCGTTCCAAAGAGGGGCTACATGATATGATTTTGTTGAATTTTTTTGAAAAATTTGAAAAAAATAATATTCAAAATAATAAATTTTGATATCGTGTTCGTTGTATAAGGGGTTAAGCCATTTGAAGAGTAATGGCACACGTCGTTATTTTAACTGTTTAGGTGTCATGCTTCATTCTAGAATGTTAAAGAAATCTTGAGAGAACATTGCGTTTGGTGATGGAATGCTATAAATAGCCCTGCACTGCAAAAATATAGGTTCTCTTTAGAACCAAAAGTGGTTCTAATCTTGTCCCTGAGATGGAACCAGTTCTGTTTAAACAGTATTTATTTCAAATCAAATAAATTTATAAAGATTAACATTAAATATTTAACAGAATTAAACATAAATTGAGGGGGTTTCAGCCGTAAGTTTGGAGCTTATACGAGGTTATCTCAAATCATTATTAAGCAAAGGAGATATGAACAGGTGGCATATCAAACCAGTTTTGGTTCTCTTCAGAAACAAAACTGGTTCGATATGCCAACTGTTCATATCTCCTTTGTTTCAAAATGTTTGGCGACTGCGTTGAATAAGCTCCAAGTGTACTGCTGAATCTACTTCAGTTCATGTAATATTCTGTTAAAATTGAATGCTAATCTTGGTAAATTTATTTGATTTGAAATAAATACTGTTTAAACAGAACTGGTTCCATCTCAGGGACAAGATTAGAACCAGTTTTGGTTCTAAAGAGAACCTATATTTTTTGCAGTGTGTTTCTTATTAGCGGCCCTCGACTTCGTCTCGGGCCGGTTATACCTCGGGCTGTTAATCATTTCTGTTGGGCCGTCAATGAACCGTAACTCTGATGCAACATTTTGTACATAAATATAATGGTGATGGTAGATTTATCTTACAATTCTCAAATGTAATAACTTGATTAACACATAACCGCACGAATGGGATTATCCTCCCACGTAATTTGCAAATTGAACTGTTACAAAAACCCATTATTTTTCAAAAATAGTCAACAAGACCATATCATCTCACTCCTCAATGGAATGAGCTCGTTCAAAGGAGGGGTCACAAGATATGGTTTTGTTGAAAAAATAATTAAAATACAAAATTCTGATACCACGTAAGGGTTAACTAGCTTTTTAACATCAGATTTCATTTTCAGACTCATAAAAAAATGCTTGTCGTTTCAGCTGAAACTACTGTATAGGGCTGCCTTAAACGTTTGCGATCCTCGGATAAGCTTATTAAGCGCGTAGGGGGCGCGGTGGCGTTGCGGTGACCGGTTCTCGTCAGATCACCGAAGTTAAGCAACGTCGATCCCGGTTAGTCCTTGGATGGCGATCTATTCGGACTCCCGCGTTGCGTCCTTGGGCAAGGCACTTCACCCCGATTGTCCACATGGGGGCACGATGACGCTGTGTACTAAGGCGTACTGCACGTCGATGGTGCGTATGTCTTCAACCAGTCTAACCCTGTCTGTGCTGCAGAGCGGAGTTACAATGTTGGAGAGCTGACAGCTGCTCGTCGTTCTCTCCGGATACTCCGGCTTCCTCCACCCGTAAAAGTGTCACCGACACGATATGATCTTGGCTGTTAATGTGTCGTTAAACCCTAATAAAAAAATTAAAAAAATTAAGCGCGTACCTGTTCAACTTTTTTTCGAAACGACGTGTAGTTTAATGCTTCCAGTGATTTAGATACAAAATATAAGGCCAAACAAATTAAATAATTGATTCTCAGGCAATTTTTTTTTAAACGAATGAGGGAGGGCGGTTTTTATTTTTTATTCCTGATTGAATGGTCGCCGATGCCTAAAATCCAGTTGTGAGAGCCTAAAATTAAATACCAGAGCTTTCATGTTGATTTCACTGATAGTTTTTTTTTGTAACAGTGATCATACAACACAAAATCAATATAGAACAACATAAATGGAGATAAAAAATAATAAGGAGTTTTTTTAACTGGTTGAGTGCTAGAAGCCAGAATCAGACCTTTCAAAAAAATGAGGGTACCTGTGCAAAAGGCAACATTTTCGTAACCTATGTTTCGTATTCAGTCAAACGTAAATAATAGTATGTTTGTACAAATTTGTTTTATTACAAATTATTGGAGAGTGCATGAAGGCATTCTCCAATAATTTGTAATAAAACAATTGTTGATGAACAAATATAGACCACTAAAACTAATCTAGCTCTCAACCAGTTAAATAAATATTTATTTTGTACATACATATGAGAATCATGTCACATTTCGCGAAGAGAATAACAATACTGTATCAATGTATACGACATATTGCATAGCAAATCTCGATGTGATACCGTTAAAATCACACACTATGATAGTTTTATACATTTTGAATTTTGCCTCCAAAATAAATATGACGAACGCGGGCGGAAAAACGAATGCGCCGGTGTCTGAGAATCAAAAGATTAATTTTCTTTAGCCTAAAAGTAACTATATTAATATTTACTTATTTACTTTTGTTTAAGGTCACATATTTCTGCACAGTGGCTACGTATGACCGCAACATGGATATAAAGTCAAGTCCAGCCAATCGTTTATATCCATGTTGCCCATTTTAGAGGACGTCAACCCAGGTGTTAGTTACCAGGTCTTATTTTACCAGTAAAACCGAGCTTGTTTACCACAATAAAGCCCTGATTCACTTCCTGGGGTTCCCATGGAAATCCATAATTTAACTGAAACGTACAAGGTACCTCACAAACGTGTCTCGAAAACTTGTAAGTTTCTATAAATAGTAACGTAAACAAATCGTAACCAAGCACGCGTTTGTATTATGCAGTTGCAAGATATAGATTTTGTCCCTGATACACACGGTATTCGGGTAATTGCGGACCCAGTACGCACTTATTGTATTCTTTTTGACTTAAGTCCTTAGTCCAAACAACAAAAGAGAACATCCGTTTGTAGTCTGCCCGGCTCGTGTTTATGGAACTAATCCAGCGTCCAATGGCTCGAAATAAGCTATCTGTCCCTCCAATAATAAATATTCCGACAGGTCAGACCACAGTAGTACCACCCAAGTTCTCCCGTACAGTATGCATCAATAGGCGTATTCGAGAGTCATTAAGAGCAATGCAAATTATCCAGCTGAACTCTGTAATTAATATGATAATTGGCTTTACGTTCTAAAATTCTATGTTTGCCGCTGTGACCGCAGGGTTCTTGTTCGTATCATGTGGTGGAACAATTTTATTTACAGTAGTATGTACAAAATTACATAAATCTCATAAGGGGTCAGTCAATGTCTGACACGTTGCGTTGTTGCCGTCATAACATTTGCGGAGATTAATTAAACATCATAAGATCTGGAGTTAAATACATTTCTTGGTTGCATACCAGTAAATCTCCCACTGGATGAATAGAAATGTGCCTCTTTGTAAACGATCCAGGTGAAAGAATAGAACAACAACTTTGAGCAATAACCGTGGTGAATACTTTGAATTATCAAAGTGATTTAACGCCCTTTAATTACTTGGCCTAATAGATCTGACCCCCTTGAGATATTCGAGGTTGTAATGATACTGGGATTGAGAAGATACGCCGATGTTTTGAAAACAGAGCGAAGATGTTATTCGGCTAATTAAACTGTTTATAAACATCCACATAGTCGTTTCACTGTGATTATATTGTAAACGAAGCGAAATTCCAGTAAATATCACATTTCGAACGGTTCACTTTAAAGTGCGATCGTTTTATGAAGAAACAATTTTAACATTCCTTTTAATTTGCAGGTAGTGATGGGAAATAACAGTATATTGCTACGGTAGAACACAGAGAGCAGATGCCGTCAATGACACCATCATTATTAATTATATCCTTGTATTCTGCTGATCTCAGCCGTATAAATTTACACCGTTGTGGTATTTATCCGCTATGGATTTATCGCGATACAATGAAAAATTCCTTTGTTCAGTGTGCCGAAAGCAAACATTTAAGAAGAAAATTTGGGACCCAAGACCACCACCTTAGTTATAGCATTTTTGCATCGAACTCGCGTTGCGAGGATGACCGATTAGGGGGGGGGGGGGGGGGGGGGGTAAATATAGAATTTACCCATAGTAGCTTGGTGTACCAAATGATCACCACTCGTGGTGAAGTGGTGTTAACCGCGAGCCTTCGGCGCGCGGTTAACACCACTTCATCACTCGTGGTGAACATTTTGTACACCAAGCTACTTTGGGCATATTTTATTTATACCATGGTCGTCAGATAATTAACAGTCGCTTTTATTTTCCCCCGATTTTACTGAGCAGCAGCCGAACATACGTGCGAATCTGTTTTGTTTACAGAGCACCTGTGGGGTGTATTTCCGCTATCAATTTTATCACCGAAGCGAAATAGAAAAAGAAACAGCGCCTTTTTCATTTTAATAACATAATAACATATCATTTCAAGTTATGGATACTTTATTAACACGTGACAATGCATGTTTGTTAATTTTTGGTATCTTATGGGGTAACCTCATTTATAAACGTAATAAATAATTGTAACTTTCATTTCACTCTTCGCGAGGCGACGTGCGATAAATTTGGACAAGTTCGCATTCAGGTCGACGTCACCAAAGGTCAACTTGGATGTAGTTCCACTGTAGGTGTAAAATTTAACTACTGAAATGCCATTGCTGATGTGTTCACTACGGTTGGTGTGCAAAGCTAAAATTTTTGTCATAGGCGTTTTTATATACAGTAGAATAGGTGATCATGGTATAAACCCCAATTTGTCCCCACTGTCATGACTGAAGTCCTGACTGAAGAAGTATTCCATTTTAACTCCATTATCAAGGCATGCCTTCATTGATGATGTTGTTGGAATATTTGTCAATGGGGAATATAGTTTGAAAAGTCAGGGAATTTGTTTGAGATTGAATGCACTTAGTAGTTGTGAAGCAAGGTGCTTCCCAAATTCTTATTTAATTAGCACGTATCAGTATCAAAATTGGTCATGCCGATTCCCCACACAGGGCATGGTGGCGCTGAGGTGTACTGCACGTCGGTGTTGCACTTGCCATCAACCGTTGCCAACAACGTTTGCAGAGTTAGTAAGTTGGAGTCTCGGGCAGTAGCTCTCCGCTGCTTAGTTGTTCTATTCGGGTACTCCGGCTACCTCCACCCGTGAAACTCTCCGATACGACGTGACCCTGGCTGTTTAAAGTGTCGTTAAACTTCAATGAAACGAAAAAAACAAACAAACTGACCCCACCATCTCCAATTAGCCACAGCCCTTCCTTTGCATGAGACAGACCGCGTGACATACCAGGGGCGGCGGAACTATTTGAAAGTGGTCGGGGGGGGGGGGGGGTTGGATCGGGCGATGGATGGTCGTCGCTATGACGGGCCGACCATGGTTCGGCCAACCCTACAAAAATGTTAAATTCCAGGGTCCCAAAACCCCCATTTCCATGCATCTGAGAGAATATTTTGAGATTTTTCAGATGTATTTGAAAGATTTCACACTTTGAGAGCCGTTAAAAAACGACTGTGAAGCATACAGGTGAGGTCTATTTATCAGCTTTGGTCGTAACGACCAAAGCTGATAAATAGACCTCACCTGTATGCTTTACAAGACGTTAACAGCAATTATACTGGCTGTGGATTATCTTGTCTGGGTGTGGATTTGGTACTTGTATGTCTGTAAGATTACGATCTATTTCAGTTAACTGATTTTTTAACAGACTATATACAATTTAGCGTTTGCTGCCACTTACTGCAAAAACTGATCCGAAATCCATCGAAACTGATCCAGTACGAGAGAAACATAGCTGGCGAAAATATGGGGGAGACTCTGGATCCGGCCCTTGTTTCACCAGTCATTGATTGCATTAAAATATATGCATTCAAAAAAAACATGGCCCGGCAAAAAACGTTGGGGGGGGGGGGGGGGCAGTCCCCCCCCCCCTCCAGGTTCCGCGGTCCATGCATACGTCCAGGAGCAAATCTATTCCCGTATGAAAGTACATGATTGCAAGGAAGAGTGAATCAATATCTAAGATGGAAATGTTCCGTTTGGAAATTATTGGGGAAGTGGGTGGAGGTATAGCAACCTGTATGGATCATTCACAAGGAAACGAACAAGACCTCGATTATTCGCAAAGAAACAAAAAAAAACAGTGCCTGTTGATTCTGTATATAGTGCTTCCCAAAGTTAATATTCCTCAAAAGGTATTGGGCAAGAAAGCGACAGTGAGAAATAGCGTCAAACTATGCTACAAGAAAGCCCAAACAAGGTCACATGTCGTCCCTTGAAAGGACAAAGGTGTCAGCTGCATTGCTTAACCCTTTACCTAACATGAAAAGCAGATGACACTTGCAAACACAATTCTTGAATAACTAATTTTTTAATTTTTTTTTCTCAAAAACATAGGTTATGACCCCTCATTGGAACGAGCTCGACGAGCTCGTTCCAAAGAGGGGTCATAACCTATGTTTTTGAGAAAACAAAAATGAAAAAATAATGAAAATTAATTGTCGATTTTTGTGAATAGTGCTGGCCGGTTTTTGCCGTTACATTGAGTAAAGGGTTAAGCATTGCAGTTCCCATCTCCATGCCTCCAGTGGGCGATTAATCAAGCCGCTGTTGCAATGCTTCTCAGAGAACTATACGGTTTCCCAAGCAATCGAAACTACCAGCGCCTTCGGTGCGCGCTGTACGATATACTCCGAAAAGTTCAATCTACATGGAATCTCTCTCTACCTGTATCCTGGGTCCGCACCCAAACCTTGCAGTCCGTTACCCACTTCACCACATGGAATATAAGGGAGATGATAACGACTGCGATATCAGAATTGGGATTGTTTATAAGCAACATTCCCTTATTTCAGTGCAGCTAAATAGAGCATATTGTTTCAGTGTATTTTGGTGACTGGAGACCGTATATGATAATCCACGCAATAATGGAATAATGAAATGTTTTCTTTGTTAGGATTTTAGAACTGTTTGAACAAGCAAGAGGCAGATTGTGTCGCACCCTACTATAGGAGAATAGGAGAATCACCAAGATCTGTGAGGTAACTTTAAGACTAATAATGTGTCGAGTATAGTCCAGTCCCCCACCCCCCAAGTTTTATTTTTCACCTGGACTCTATTATGACAATACTGGGGTAGTGGTAATTACTCCATGGCTTGTTTCAGTTCAACGCGTCAGATGGTGGTGATGATGACGTTCTCCGTTTTCTTCACAACAGAAAAGTATATCAACAACAACTAAAGCAAATACCAAACCACAAACCTTTTTTAGCGAGAAAACCCAGGCAGAGCACAACTACAACAACCTGTGCGATGAAAGGACGGGACTCATTTTAGTTTAAGACTATAAGTTGGCATGAACTTATAAGGGGTGAATATTTGGTATGATTTTAATAAGACTGTTATTTTCGATTGGGACAAAAGGATTTGTGCTCGGCGCGTAAATTATAACGAAACGAAACTTCTTTAAACCGGACACATTTAAGACTGCGTATTTTGTCCGGATTATATCCGGAGGTATTCGGAGAAGAAAACTTGTGTTGAGAAACATAACAGTTATAATGGCTTTGGGGAAAAGAAGTAAGCCAATTTATGAAAACAATAATTTGGTTATACCACTTAACTAAATCCGATGTTATGTAGCAAGTAGTTTGACATTGGCTACATGTACCGTGGTCAGAAGAAAAAGTAGTAACCTAACCAGTTGTTTATAGTTGAGTGCCGTCTGTTCGAATAGGCAGACGACACTCGACAAGAAACAACTGCAAGGCATTAAGTGTCGACCAGTTTTTACGTTCGATAAATTCAGTGTTGTTTTATTGGTTTCCAGGAGATAATTGGTAACGGCAATGAAAGGTGTGTCAAATGGGTATTTTATTTGCAATAAAGACCCTAGAAACCCTCTCTTAGAATGTCTAAAATATCAGTCTAGCAGAATAAGATTCATTGGGGGCATAGATATCTGATAGAACACTATCCGATATCTATGATTGGGGGTATAATGAAGAAGGGAATAGGAGAAAGAGGTATCCGTAGGTATTGGGTTATACAAGTAGATGGTTAGTATGCTCATTCATGAATCAAAGGAAAAGGTACCAGATATCATCAAATTGTTTGTTTCTGAGTGGTGGGAGGAGAGAAGGGGTAGATGGGAGGGATAAGTAAGAGGAGTACATGGGGTGCAGCGGCCTTCTCACTTGAGAACCGCCACAGATCAGTGACGGGCCAAAAAATGTTACTATAATGACAGACAACAACTGTATTGCCACGATTCTTTTGAAGACCCCCACAAAGTATTATTATCTCTCTGTATCCGGACAAGAGAATCAAAAAGGCACTACTTTGGTGGCGAAAATCCAAGTTTCTTGTCTTCCAATCGAAATGAAGATGGTCCGAATTACAGAACATTTAAAGACGTTATAAGCAAAAATTCGGAACGACAAATTTTGTTTTGATTGTGAAGAAATTTATTTATTTATTTATTTATTTATTTATTTATTTATTACATATCTGAATTTCGGTCATTTTTTTCCAAAATTCCGTGTTGAAATTCGCGGGCACTATGAGTCAAGCCTGAAAATAAGCAGACTGTCATCTGAAAAATGAGGTCCCCAGAGAGTGAATGTGGTGATGCTACTCTGCACAGCAGGGTAGCATCACAAAATGTACCCTCTGTGAACCTCAGTCTGAATCAAGGTCTCAAGCCAAAACAGAAAGATGTACCTAGAGGATAAATTGGCCCACTGTATGGGATAGCATCAGCAAATTCACCCTCTGGGAACTTCATTTTGCAAATGACAGGTTGCTTATATTCAGACTTGACTGTGACAATGATACATTTGTATATCATACAATTCGTTTTTTTATTTGGACAGAACTATTACAGGTGGCACTTTTGTGTTTTCAAAGGACGATATGTTGTGTAGAATATAGAAAGTTATAGAATATAAAAATTCCACGGAGTAAACTTTGGGATGTATCCATTCTCTTGGCATATCATGAAATGTGTACATTGTACAGTTTGAGCGTGTGGCAGAAATTCACATGCAACACAATTCTGCTACTCAAAAAAGTGGTAGGATTTTTTAAAGTGGTGCGGCCAAGCCTCGTCGAGCCTATGGATTTCACCGCACCTGGTGGCTGCGTGGTCAGGTGATAAGACCAACAACATACCACATATCTGCATTCAACTTAGTATATCAAGTCAATCTCACTGAAGAGCCAAGACAAGTTCCGGCTGCAATTTCAAGACGGGTTACTCAATTATGAAATTCACAAAGGTCTATAACTCTCAGAAAAAATGAGCGTGTCCGTGTGATCATGAAATTTTTTATTTATACTTATTTATCGGTGTTTAATGTCACTTTCAGCATTTAATGGTATATCATGGCCGTATCATAAATATGACCTCAAGTTTATACTTTTATTACACGCCTGATCTATGAAAGACCCATCTACAGCAACACTAGACCATGCAGAAAATGAAAATCTGTTCCGCACATATATGCGGAACGGAAATCGTTGGCGGACTATCTTTAAATAGAAGCGAAATTTCATTGGAAAATCCTACAAATCGTGCAACGCAATTACAATTTGAATCGCTAGCGATAACTGAAAATCGTCCCCTGATGTTCAATGTGTTCTGTGTGCCAGGAGGACAGAACTCAGGGGACAAAATAGTAACACGGGTTCCCCTCGCAAATTTGGTTGGCGACAAAATGTATTGTTTTTGTTGATAGTTGTCAAATGAATTCGTGATCGTCATTCTAATAATTGTTTTTATAGACGTGAACACGTGCAATAAACACAGAACGACACACTTGTGCCATCGCGAAAGGATAAAACTCGAGGCCTGCGGCCTCTCGTTCTATCCTTCCGCGCTGGCACTCGTGCCATATCGATTAACCCATTCACACGCGTGTGTCTCGGGTTTTATAATAATAATAATAATAATAATAATAATAATAATAATAATAATAATAATAATTAATAATAATAATAATATGGAGTTTTTGTATAGCGTAAAACCACATAGTTGTGCTCTAAAACGTTTTTCATGGAAAAAATACATTCAAGCTCCCTACTATACGCATAAAAGTAAACAAACAGATCAAATCTAATGAGCTCAAACCTCGTAAGCCTCTTGATAAAGGTGGGACTTGAGATTTGTTTTAAACTCATTTAAACTTCTGGAATTCTGGATATGTGTTGGCAATGAGTTCCAGAGTCGTGGACCTGCGAAGGAAAAGGCCCCGCTGTTCACCAAGGTAGAACGGGAAAAAGGAACACGTAACCGAAGCTGTTCAGATGAGCGGAGATTCCGCTTCAATGACTGAACAGTCAAAAGGTCTGGAAGATATTGTGGAGCAGATCCATTAATACACTTAAAGATCAAAACCAGAATTTTGAAAGTGATACGCTGTTGAACAGGGAGCCAATGCAGATTTTGAAGCAGTGGGGTTATGTGATCATAGCGTCTGCATCCTGTAATAATACGAGCTGTAGTGTTTTGTATTTTTTTGCAGCTAAGAGAAAAGCGATTGCGACAAGCCTATAAGGAGTGAATTAGAGAAATCCAAATGTGCAGAAATAAAGGCATGAATGAGCCTTTCCAATGATTTTTGATTCAAATAATTTCTAAGATGTCCAAGATTTCTATATGTGCATAAAACAGCGCTTGCAAAATTACATTAATATTTGCTTCCATCGAAAGACGTGAATCAAACACTACCTCAATGTTGCGAGCACTGTTTGCTACTGTTTGTTTTGAATTGCCAATTTCTAAAGATTTAATCTGCAAATTAGAAGGAATTTCGGTGCGAGATATAACCAACACCTCTGTCTTATCGTCGTTCATTTTCAACCTATGACTAGCCATCCAGATCCGTACCTTATTAACACAGTTTTGCACCATATCTACTGAATTCAGGGAATCAGACTCACTAAGTGCATTAAAAGACGCATACAGCTGAGTATCATCGGCATAGAGATGGTATGGAAAGCCTTCAGCCCTCAACATTTGGCCTAATGATGCAGTATATAATGTAAATAACGTGGGGCCAAGAATTGAGCCCTGTGGAACACCACGTATAAGGGATTTACTATCTGATTTTGACCCTAAAATAGATATTTGACGTAACATCGACAGCAGCATGGAATGATTTACCTTGTCAAAAGTTGCCGAGAGATCCAACAAGACCAATAGAATAGACTTACGGTGGCATAACGAACATATTACGTCATTACAGACTCTCAAAAGGACAGTTTATGTACTGTGGTTCGGCTGATAAGTCGATTGATATGGTTCCAGAAGATTATTACTTTGGAGGTAGTTCTGAAGTTGTTTAGCGACCACCTTTTCTAGAACTTTCGCTACAAATGGTAAAATTGAAACGGGCCTATAGTTTTTCAAGATATCGGGATCAAGAGAGGGTTTCTTGATAAGTGGAGATACCAATGCTAATTTAAGGTCTGATGGTACATGACCTTCTTGGAGAGATGCCTGAATAATGCTAGCAACAACTGGAGATACACAATCAATTGATGCTTTTACCAGAGATGTGGGCATGGGGTCCAGCCCATTAGTTTTGCTAGGACTTGACATGATGAGCTTCTTCACCTCAGATTCACTCACTTGTGCAAACGTGGACCAACTAGAATTAATAGACTGATCACCAAAAGTGGAAACAACTGTACTTTCACCTTATTTATAAAATAGTTTCCAAAGCGGTTGGCCAACTCTAATACTGATGTATGTTCGGGAAGTGTACTAATCTTACACATTGTAATATGAGCGTTTAGCAGCCTCAATTAACCGATTTGTAATTATTTTTTGTCTGTTTTATCCTTCACATGCGTGTGTGGTTCTGTGTATATGTTGCCCGTTTTAGAGGTTTCACATCTCAGGCGTTCGTTACCGGGTGCTATTTATTTATTTATTGATGTTTAAGGTCATATATTTATGCACAATGGCTAATCATGACCGTGACAGTTTTACGGGCGGAGGAAGCCGGAGTACCCGGAGAGAACCACCGAGCAACGACGAGCAGCTGCCAGCTCCCCAACATCGTAACTCCGCACTGCAGCACAGGCAGGGTTAGATTGGTTGAAGACATGCGTACCATCGACGTGCAGTACGCGTTAGTACACGGCGTCATCGTGCCCCCATGCGGGCAATGGAGATGAAGTGTCTTGCCCAAGGACACAACGCGGTTGCCGCAGGTGGGATTCGAACCGAGGACCTCTCGGCTTGCAGCCTGCACCTCTACCTACTGAGCCACCGCGCTCCCAAACCGGGTGCTATTATATATACCCATAAAACAGAACGTGTTTATTACAGTAATCAAGTACTCTCCCACCGCCCGGTGTTTCTGCGAGGGATGTTCATGTAATACGATTGAGTCCATACCACGGTACTTATTTATTTATTTATTTATTTATTTATTTATTTATTAAGGTTTAACGACACATTAACAACCAAGGTCATATCGCGTCTGTGACAGTTTTACGGGTGGAGGAAGCCGGAGTACCCTGAGAGAACCACCGAGCAACGACGAGCAGCTGCCAGCTCCCCAACATCGTAACTCCGCACTGCAGCACAGGCAGGGTTAGATTGGTTGAATACATGCGCACCATCGACGTGCAGTACGCCTTAGTACACGGCGTCATCGTGCCCCCATGTGGACAATCGAGGTTAAATGTCTTACCCAAGGACACAACGCGGGAGTCCGAATCGATCGCTCAGACGGTCACCCATCCAAGGACTAACCGGGCTCGACGTTGCTTAACTTCGGTGATCTGGCGAGAACCGGTTACCGCAACGCCACCGCGCCCCCACCACGGTACTTCATAATGAACAAAATATGAAAGCAATCTGATGAAACATGTAACACCAGTTGCGGTTTGCCATTTCGACACGGACGGACGGACGTACTAACATGGTGAACTTTTAAGTGAATTGTTGTTCTTCCAGAAAAATCGGACAGATGAACGGGCGAATGTAGGGACAAGCACTTGGAATTCTATATTCCCCGGCCAGGACGGGGGTATATCTTGGCTTTACTGCAAAGTGGTTAAAGTCCACATGGTTCATCTAAGCCACTTATATTTGACTCATGCTCACCCTTTTCTAACCTCGCATTATACTCTTATAAATAAACAATTTTGTTTGCTGTAACTATTTTATTACAATTCATTGGAGAAAGCCAGCTGTCACACTCCAATAAATGATACTAGAATAATTTAGATGTTTATTGCTGGCGGTATGGGCTGTACTGCAAGAATGTACATATTTCAAGCGATTATTTTATTTTATTTAATATGGCGCTACAACGGTGTTAACGTTTAATAGGTTTATACTCGCGTAGGCCTAAGCTGCATGCTGATGTAACCTCCTTGGTCCCATCAATCAACCATACTCAGCCTTTTTGGTTGCATTTAACCTACATCACTGTCGTGGAACTGACACGACGTATCAAATCCAAGAGTACCATGCACAATTTTAGTTATAAGATTATATTCTCCTTCTTCATATTATGTACAAACATATTTTTGTATTTCTTTTTTATGATGCCTCACCTTTTCTGTGTATTATGGTTGTGCAATAAAGTATCCTATTCTATTCTATTCTTTTCTATTCTACTTTATAAAATATTCTTTTCACACTTATTTACGTCGATATTTCACCGCTGTTAATGTTAACGATGGTACACCCGGACAAAACAAAAAGCAGAAAATCGATGATTTGAAACATTTATTTAAAGCCTTTACATAATATTACGGGAAAAACCGGCAAGCGCTATTCAGAAAACTCATCGTTCGAATTTTATTATTTTTCAGACTTTGTTTCCAAAGCATAGCTTATGGCCCTTACTAAATCGAGTTTGTTCCAGTGAGGGGTTTGAGACCCGAAATTTAAAAAAAATATTTATTTAAGATTTTTTTTTTGGCAACTGGCGACTTCTGGTCGTGTCGAGCAAAGGGTTAAAATTCCTAATGAGAAGCATGTTGCTGCACGTATGTGTTGATAAATGTATTGCGTATGGTGGTATATTCCATGTCAGTTTAATGTCAGTAGATAGAAGAGTACATAATTATCTTTAGGGGTAGAGCAATTAAATTTTTCAACGTGCCGCCCCAAAACAAATATTGATTGGTCTACTGCACACATTAACTTAGCAGCCATCCTACTTAGTGTATATTTATTTATTTATTTATTTATTGGTGTGTAAGGTCACATACTTATACACAATGGCTAATCGTGACCGTGACAGTTTTACGGGTGGAGGAAGCCGAAGTACCCGGAGAGAACCACCGAGTATCGACGAGCAACTGTCAGCTCCTCAACATTCTAACTCTGCTCAAGCTCCGCTCAAGCAGTGTTACAGCGGTTTAACCCTTTACCTAACGTAACGGCCAAAACCGGCCAGCGCTATTCTCAAAAATCGCCAATTAGTTTTCATTATTTTTTTCATTTTTTGTCTCAAAAACATAGGTTATGACCCCTCGTTGGAACGAGCTCGTCGAGCTCGTTCCAACGAGGGGTCATAACCTATGTTTTTGAGACAAAAAATGAAAAAAATTAGTTATTCAAGAATTTTTTTTGCATGTGTCGTCTGCTTTTCATGTTAGGTAAAGGGTTAAGACATGTGCACCATCGACGTGCAGTATGCCTAAGAAAGATTTGAAGACTTAACCCTTTGAACCCGAGTGGACGTGTTTCCGGCCAGGAACATGATACGTCATGACGTCTTTAAATAGGATGGCTGTTCAGTAAATGTGTGGGGTAGACCAATCAATATTTTCAACGTGCAGCCCCGAGGCTGAACGTTGAAAATATTGATTGGTCTACCCCAAATAATGAATATGGATTCTTCTAATTGCTGCCATTGAACTGGCATGGAAGATACCACTAGAGTTCAAAGGGTTAAACAACCAGAAAGTGAACAGATGATTATAGAAAAGGATCCAAGAGATATTAGGGTGAGAGTACGTGAACCAGTGTGGGGGTTTCATACATGAATGTATATAAGTTGACATTCAATTTCTGGAAAAGTGTGTGTGTGTGGGGGGGGGGGGGGGGGGCCCATTCTTCCCCATCTCCCCCGTATCTACGTCTCTGCTACTTTTTTCGACTCGTTATTATTCTTAATGGATCAGTGGTTATTAAGGTGGATCAGGTTACGCAAGGAGAAAAAATTAGAAGTTTTTGCCTCTCGTTTTTTATCCATTTTCCTCACAATCGGCAAAATCATTCGGACTCAGGTTCACGTGACAATCGTTACTTATTCTCAGTTCCTCATTCGACATTCGTTATCAACCGATTTTATCGGTTGATACCGAATGTCGAATAAGGAACTGGGAATAAGTAACGGTTGTCACGTCCCCCGGAGTCAGAATACAATATCGTCCTTTACGTTGCGTCATTTTTTTTAAAATTTCCAAACCGGAGATGAATTGGGACCATTGCAGTTGGGAGTTATAAGCTATGGCTTGAAATAAAGTGTAAACAAGCTTTTTTATATACGGAAACGAGCTTATATTGTCTGTAACTTTCGTTTGGTAAAGAGCGAACTGAACGATTTGGTTCTTTGGAGCAATACTATTAACCTCCAGGTTCAATAAACTTTTCGAGCAATGTGTGACTTTATACGCGAAAGGGAACAACACGTCATCTTTTAGTTGAGTGTGAAAGCACCCCGGGAAAAAGGAGAAGGATAAGAGCCCCCCACCCCCCCCCCCCCCCCCCGGACAAAAAAAACATAAGGACAAAAGCTCCCTCAATTGAATGAGCATGCGAAAAGAACCCCCACCCCCTCCTTTACCCCCCCCCCCCCCCACCACCACCACCACCACCGGAATGGGCGGGCATGACACCGGTGTTTATCCCAATTTTAAAATATCACAAAAATAAAATATATGTGACCATATCAAATATTATCCCCAATATTTGATATGCCAGTGTTCTTCGTATTCTATATGGTATACATGAGATCATGACAGAGCTTTGGACCGCTTTTGTCGTTTTTTGATAGTATTACAATTAGTATTTCCTTGCTAACAACGCGTTGATATTTTGACACTTAGTATAATTTAACTTAATTAATTTAACTTAATGTAAAATAATACATGCAAACAATTTTTTTAAATGTTTTTAAAGAAAATACTAATAGTGTTTTTTTCGCAGGGGAGGGAGTGAGATTTTTTGTCCCTGTACTAATTTTTTCGGGGTGTGTGTGTGTGGGGGGGGGGGGGAGGGGGAGGGAGGTCGTCTGTATGGGCTTTTTTCCGGGGGCTTTTCTCCTTAGGGGTTTATGTCCAAGGGGTTTTTGTCGCCCTTCCCCACGAAACGTCCGCGTTTAGTTATTTATGCTTTTATATTTAATAAGAAATTCGTTAAATATGGAGCCGAAAATGTGCATTTTTCTGAATGTGGAGCGTTAGTCCCAAACATAGCTTTGGATATTGTATCCCTACCATGTTACTAAGGCACATGGGCTATCACTAATAAATAGGTTTTGTTCTCATACACGTGTTACAGTGCGATAGCTTCGATGATATGATTATTTCTATGTCATTCGCTGTTTCACAAAAAAAGAGAGAAAAAAATACGAGCAGTTGTCCTTCATGGTCCCAATACTATAAAACTTTCACAATTGTATTTTCTAGAATTGTATTTTCTACCTATTAATATAACTGACTAAAATAAATCAATCATTCGCATTTTAAAAGGTGTGGTAGTAGTAGTAGTAGTTAGTAATAGTAGTAGTAGTAGTTAGTAGTAGTAGTAGTAGTAGTAGTAGTAGTAGTAGTAGCAAGAGATGTAGTAGTAGTAGAAGTAGTAGTAGTAGTAGTAGTAGTAGTTAGTAGTAGTAGTTAGTAGTAGTAGTAGTAGTAGTAATAGTAGTAGTAGTTAGTAGTAGTAGTAGTAGTAGTAGTAGCAAGAGATGTAGTAGTAGTAGTAGTAGTAGTAGTAGTAGTAGTAGTAGTAGTAAGAGATGTAGTAGTAGTAGTAGTAGTAGTAGTAGTAGTAGTAGTAGTAGTAGAAGAAATAGTGGTTTGTAGTAGTAGTAGTGGCAGTAGTAGTAGTAGTAGTAGTAGTAGTAGTAGTAGTAGTATTAGTAGTAGTAGCAGTAGTTGGGTATTCATTATACTCTCGTCCAATCGAACTTACCTTCAAAACATATGTTTTCGTTCTATTAGATGCCATTGGGTCCATATAGAAACCACGTGCTACCATAACAACCAAGATGGCGGTCTCCAGTATGCAGAATAGACGGCGGAAGCACGTCTCACCTAATTACACGCGCTGTGCACGCGCACTTTCATCACATATCCCTATGTGAATGACGTCACAACAAGGCCGATCACACGGGCTACCATACCAACACAACATGGCGTCCCTGGGTCCCGTGACTATGACGGCCCTTACGCCTCCACACTTCTAATGTAGTATAAGAGAATAGTGTTAAGCCATCAAGGAATTCTGCTGAAACAATATTTTCTACATGTTGAATGAGTTCAAGCTTTTTTCCATTAAATGTAAATCATCACAGGATCTAAATAGCTGTCTACCATTGGTAATCGGGAACAATCACTTGACATGGCAGACGGAAATGGCAGTGGACCTCCAAAGCACCCACCCTATTCACCTCGCCTAAGATACCCTCTACTCTCTTACCGACATCCTCCTTCAAGATGGAAAAAATAACTGACCGCAGATTATAGGTAAACAACCCCCCCCCCCCCACACACACACACACCCACCGAACCTTCGTAAAATATGGTAAAGTGTCTATGCTCAAGGAACATGGTGAGCACCACTCCCAGAAGAAAAACGAATTTTAGAATTCAAAACGGTCAACTAGACTGAAAAAGCCACGCATACTAATGCAGCGACTGAAATGAGTGGATGTGAGAGAGACCTTCAGAGATTCGCCGGGGTTGTATTAAATATTATAATTGAAGACAACGCAGGAGATCACGCAATTCTAGCCCTTGAATACAACACTTTATCACCCATAAGTTTTCTGGTATGATAGAACCAGACAACTTACGCCTGGGGTAAGAAGTGTCTCAAAAGCTGAGCATTACTATAAATAATTGGCCAACTTTGAATTTACATAAAACACAAATGCAGAAAGTGACATTAAACACCAGAAAATACGCATATCACATAAAAATTATAAAAATACCTTTCCTCGCCGTACTGAACCCACGAAATGATGTTTGACCTGCAAAACGCCTTCAAATGTACGATAAAATGATTAAAAATCTATAAGATGTACCCAAACTATGATTTGAGCCATCCCAAAAATTTTTCAAATTTTGTTGAAAAATTGTTGGTTTTCATGAATGTTTATTACACTACTGGTTAAGTTTATTTTATTACTCTACTGGTTATTACACTACTGGTTGATTTGTATTACACTACTGGTTGATTATTACACTACTGGTTAATTTTTATTGCACTACTGGTTAATATTACACTACTGGTTGATTATTACACTATACTGATTGTTACACCCCTGTTGATTCATGCTTTTTGACGAAAAGTTACAGACCCCTTCAGAATAAGAACCACCCCATCAAAAGTGAAACGGGCGGGTTCGTCACGGTGAGACATGCGTTCACGCACGGATTCAGGCGACACTCCTTGGGTTTTGGCTGAATGCGCGGCGTGAATCTAATTCTTGCAGCAGCGACAAAGCCCCGGTTTCCGACAGTTTGTTTCTTTCTTTTTTGTTTAATGGGGTTTAACGACTCTTTCAACAGCCAGGATCGTGTCGGACAGTTTCACGGGTGGGGGAGTAGGAGTACACGATGGAAACCACCGAGTAGCGGCGAGTAACTGCCAGACTCTCCAACTTGCAAACTTCACACAACCAGAGTTAACAGCGGTTGAAGACATGGGGATCATCGATGTGCTTTATGCTTTAGTACACAGCTCCACCGTGCGTTCTCATGGGCAATCGGGATTAAGAATCTTCTCCTCGGGCATTAGGTGATTACCGCTGGTCAGAATTGTAAAGCATGTATAATCTGATACGGACTATTCAGATAAGCAGGAAGAGTTGAATAACATGTGCAGCTGTTTCTAGTCAAGTGTAGTCTGCCTGAGCAGGCAGACGACACTTGACGAGAAACAAATGCAAGGCCTTTGAGCCTTAAACATTTTTATATTAAGTAAGTCACTCTTACTTCTCAGGGCTGGCCGAGTTTAGTACGAAAGAACAAGTTTGTATCTTTATGCAGATCGCCCACTTTTAGTGTAGCATCGCACCGCGCATTCGACAGCTTTGCTAGATTAGATTAAATTAGATTATTTATTTAGCAAATACACCAAAAACAAGGCAGATTGCAAAAATACAAAAATCATAGGATTATATATATACATAAAGAATAGTGAATAATGTTTTCCAAACATGCATACACACATTAAATCATGAGAATTTTACTATATTGTCTACTGCACAATAAGTATGTGACCTTAAACACCAATATATAAATAATAATAACAATACTGCACAATAATTCTCGTTTTTTAACCCTTTGCGTAACATGAAAAGCAGACGACACTTGCAAAAAAAATTCTTGAATAACTAATTTTTTTCATTTTTTGTCTCAAAAATATAGGTTATGACCCCTCGTTGGAACGGGCTCGTTCCAACGAGAGGTCATAACCTATGTTTTTGAGACAAAAAAATGAAAAAAAAATAATGAAAATTAATTGGCGATTTTTGAGAATAGCGCTGGTCGGTTTTGGCCGTTACGTTGGGTAAAGAGTTAAAGAACTGCCGGATCACATCACAGATAACATTGCATAATGATGGTATTTCGTTTTTCATAAGATTAGCCTGACAATGACATTTAAAACTGTAAGTGCAGTGCTACACCATTGCTCATATCACAAATATTCTTCTTAGAAATAGTATATTACCGCTCCAGTGATACTGTTTAACAATTCTGTGAAACGAATACACATAGACTCCTTTCAAAAATGAAACAGATGTTTAAATTCTAAATTGACCGTTAAATTATCTGCAATGAAGAAATAACCTGTGTTCCAGTTGTCAGTCAGCGGAAATAATTTGCAGAAGCGGATCATTTTAATTGCTTTATGACCAATAACATCGAAAGAGCGGAATGGAAAACGCAGGCTGGAATTCGAATCAATTGTAAACGGTTGTAACCATCCACTGTGCTGTTGCACAATTAGGCTAGAAAAGTCATTTGTTAACATCAATGTTTAGATTCTGAAGCCAAGGAGATGACAGATTGTTAATTGACTCTGCAAACATGCGGAAAACATTAGAAAATATATTATATTAACACATCAACTCGCCATTCATCACCAGTCTCAGAATATCTTCACATAAATGATTTTTCAAAATAAACTCACCAGTACTTACTTTTCTGTAGAATATATAAGCCACGCCTTCAGCGACATGATGCTTTGCCACTGGTTCATTGAGACAATAACGAAAAAAACTTTTGCTGTCATACGTTTTCGACTCTTCGAAGAAGAGGGACCTGAAAAGCAACTCCCCCATTCCAGTAATTTTTGAAAGTTATTTATAATATATGGTTTTCTCTCCAGAATTGCCCATTATCAAAATCGGCTTATATGACTTCAATCTCAGTTGATATAACGGCAACCCCGGCCGGTATGAACAACGCTAGAGTCCCCCCCCCCCCCCCCCACCCACCCCCTCGGTGTGTTACTAGGCGTACTCAATTTGTTTACATCGAAATGTTCACAAGTTATTCGTCGAACGCAATCAAGAAAAGTAAGTGACAGGGCGGAGTGGTTTGAAGCAGACTTTTGTTTGATGAGAAATTAACCCTTTACCCAACGCAGACGTAATCAAAATTTATTATTTTAAATACCATTTTTTTAAATTTTTCAAAAAATTTCAACAAAACGATATCATGTGACCCCTCGTTGGAACGAGCTCGACGAGCTCGTTCCAACGAGGGGTCACGTGATATGGTTTTGTTGAAATTTTTTGAAAAGTAATATTTTTTCAACTGCTAAATGTGCACATTACGCGGGCGGATGCGGCCGATCCGTTGGGTAAAGGGTTAATGGTGGCAATAAGTAATGATCAGCTGGATGAAGAGAAGGACGAAGAGAGTTGTACAAAAATACATCGCAAACTAAAATTCCGAGTCGTAAGCGGTGTCAAGGTGATAGCTTGAATTACGATCTTCTTATTTTAAGAGTGTATATATTTTTGGTATTTTGTCTCGCTCGTGCTGAAAGTGTAAGTATTGGTATATCACGCACCCGAAAAACCGATTTGTCAAGTAAACCATATGTGTATCGTAATAGAAATAAATCAGATAAATGTGATAACTTTAATGGAGAGGAATCTCAATAGGAGACTGTAACGCCAATTGGCGCTTATCTGGTTCGAAACGACGATCTTGCCTTATAAGCTTCAAACAAAAGCCACTCATTTTGTCATCCAAGGTAATCAGTCATCTAATTATATGGTAATTAGTGGCGATTATCTCCTATTCGCAAGTAAAGCACGTGGTACGCCTGGTGTGGTACGGTCAACGTCAATTCTTGACAAGTGTCAAAGTATAGCAAACTTAAAAGAATTTGAAAGAGAATTTTAAATTACGGCAGATCTAAGCGGCCAAATTCAAGTTAATGTCCTCGTAATCGAATAAGAGTCGAGGGGTTTTCTCAAAAATTTCATTCCAGTCTAAAGGCGTGTAAGACTGTGGGTCATAGGCGAGAAGCTGGGGATGTCCCATGTTATAGGTTATAGGTGCGAAATTATAAGCACGTTGTAATAAAGGGGAGCCACATAGCTCATATTTAGAGTACACCAGCGACAAGGAAGAAGCAACCAGTGACAACAGAGAACGCGGGCCCGCAAAGTGACTCAAAAAATGTGTGGGTGGGGTGTGATTGGCGTTTGTGTTTTATTCACTGGATTTTATGTGAGTTACAAATTACAATATTTTTTTATTTTTTTCCTTGTATTAAAATTGTTAATTTCAGTGAAACCCTGTTGATTTATGTTTTTTGAGGAAAAGTCATTGACCCCTTCAGGATAAGAACCACCCCAACAAAACGAAACGGACAGGTCCGTCACGGTGAGACATACGTTCACGCACGGATTCAGGTGACACTCCCGGTGTCTAGGCTGAAGACGCGGTGTGAATCTATTTTCTCCCAACAACGGCCATGCACGGTTTCCGACAAGCGGAGATTAGTCGAAGTGGAGGAAGAGGCAGTTCAGCAATCCGAAAGTCGCGGCTTCCACAGTGTGGAACCGAAACGTTCGGATAGTTGAACAAGTAGCAGGAGATACACAGAACGACATGCGTGTGTGGATGGGTTAATCGATATGGCACGAGTGCCAGCGCGGAGGGATAGAACGAGAGCCCGCAGCTCTCGAGTTTTATCCTTCCGCGATGGCACAAGTGCATATCGATTAACCCATTCACTCACGCGTGTCGTTCTGCGTTTATCACACGCCTTCGCGCCTATAAAAAACATTATTATAAGGACACTAAGCAATAATTCTTTTGACAACTATCAACAAAAAGAACGCATTTTATCGCCAACCAACTTTGCGAGGGGAACCCATGTTACTATTTTGTCCCCTGAATTCCAGTGTGTTCTATGTGCCTACTGGAATTTTCTCCAAATCGTGCAGCGCAGTTACAATCTGAATCGGTAGCGATAGCTGAAAATCGTTCCCTGAGTTGATACTGCAATGTGCGAAAATGTGTAAAAATCTTCTTCGTCAGACCTAAAAGTCAGAATCTTTTGATATTTAGCATACAGCATCCTTGGGGAGGTCGGCTTCAAGTCTGTTCAAATCAAGGCCCTGGTTTTAATATTTAGGCTCCCAAGGGGACTGCAAGATGAGTAAAAGTCTTAAAATGTTCTTCAAATTCACCAGTCGGAATCATCAAACATATGGCGAAGAGCATCGTTTAAGGGTCAGACTTATATCCGGGTTTGCTGTATTTGCTCAGATTGTCATTCAGCGCACTGTGAGGAATATTCCTCAAACAACTTCTTCAGATCCACCCGTCAGAATCTTATAATATTTGGTATACGGCGTCCTTATGGGAGTTGGATTCAAATCAAGTTCATATTTGGGGCTCGTTATGGCGGCCCAAATCTTTATTTAGAGCAACACAAGATATATTCTTTATAAACATCATCTTCTTTACATCTATCTCTCATAATCATTCGGCATTTGGAATACAACATCGGAGGGACGGATGCAGAATTGTTTAAATCAAGTTCCTTATTCCATATTTGAACTTCTTGTGTGGGCACTAATTTAACTTAGCATGGAATGAGAACTATTCTTTAAAAATCGTAGTATTCCTACCCGCCAGGCAGATTTTTTTATGTATATGGGTGGGCAGGGGGCGGGGGGGGGGGGGGGGCTGTGAACAGATTCAGTTCAATCATCAAAATTGTGGTAGAACCCGTGATACTCTGTCGCGGCTTTTACCGCGATCTTGTCGATTGTCGTCCCTAATATCGGTGATTATAGACTTCTTGTCTGAACAGCATAGAGATGCATAATTGTGTGCACATAACAACCATCGGTTAGAAAGTCATGTCATAGTCGGGCAAGCATGGGTCACATCCCCACTCCACCCAATTATCTGAAGAGAGATGCAGTCCTGACTTCTCCGCGGAATATCATGCTGGAACGTTTTTCTTTATTATAATATATAATAACACTTCGGGCAGCTGCTGAAACCAGCTGCAAAACACAGCATATCACCTCTCATTGGAATAAGCTTATGCATCGTTGAGGTATATATATATAGGCATATGTCTGTTTACCAAACCCTTTCATGACGAATAAAATATTGTTTATTAAAAACAGAAATTGGAATAAGCTCGTTCCACCGAGAGTCATAAGCTATATTCTGGGTACAAAACATTTTAGTTAGGCCTCACAAAGTAGATCTTCTGTTTCTCAGGCCATTTTTTGTAAAACTTCATGTGGGCGGGCATTTATATTTTATTTTTTATTTTTGTCATCAAAAGTTCA
Organism: Pictodentalium vernedei; assembly: GCA_031216915.1. NCBI lineage: Eukaryota > Metazoa > Mollusca > Scaphopoda > Dentaliida > Dentaliidae > Pictodentalium > Pictodentalium vernedei. Next base: position 263,937,273 of record CM062291.1, on the reverse strand, counting down.
TGTTTGTCAAGGTGATAGCTTGAATTTTCGATTTTTGTTATTTAAAAGTGTATATATCTTTGATAACTTTTCTCGTTCAGGCCAAAGGTATAAGCATGAGCGTTTGTGTGACGGACCCCGAAAACCGATTTGTAACTTAAACAGATCAGCAATAATTCAAGCGCTGCTAATAAAGCGTGAAATTTAAGGTCCATTATGGCGCAGTTGTTGAACGCCAAATGGGCAATCTGATAACCGATTAAAAGGAATGAGAGAGACAGTATTCTCCTGTAATCATTATGTATGTAATTATGGCCAGTTAATTGGTAATTGTTTAAAAAGCAGTACATCGCACATGTTCTGGACACACACCCATATTACGCATCTAGCCTGTCTCCGAAATGTCAGGATATGCCGAAATATAAGTCTTTCTAAGGAACTTTAAAGCGAATATTAAATTAAGATAGATCTAAGCGGCCAAGTTCAAGAGAAGCGATTAAACTGAGAATTAATGTTCTGAATATCGAAATAAAAATCGCGGGGTTTCTCGAAAAATTCATTCCAGTCTGAAAGTGTGTAAGACTGTTGGTCGTTGCGAGTAGATGGGGATCTTCCATGCTTTACATAAGAGGAGATGACGCTTCGGTGCGAAAGTATAGGCATGCTGTGATGTTAGGGGAGCCACAGGGCTCATATTTAGAATAGGGGCAGTCGCGGGCCAAGTCGGTGGCCATATATGAGATTACGACCAGAAACACGAAGAACGAGCTCAGGGAGCTATTTACATTTAGGTAAACGGTATTGCCTGTTATAGAAGGCAAACCATACGTAGGCGGAGTAGGCTTCGCCTGTATGAACATTATTCTGAGATAAACGTGGGGAGAGTTTAACTCCATTGGTGGCGACTGCTTGAGTGAAAAACGTCAAGTAAAGTGACAATAAGCTAGTGGCCGTGCGATGGGAGTGGTAGAGTGACATTCCGTCACTGGTTGGAGGGAATGCGATATAGTGAAGTGACAATACGTTAGTGGTCGTGCGACGGCAGTGGCAGAGTGACATTCCGTCACTTGTTAAAGGCGTCCGGATAAAGTGACAATACGTCACTGGCCGTATGACGGCCGCGAAAGGGTGAAGTGAAGAGGCGACCAGAGAACATACACCAGCGAGAAGGAGGAAAAACCAGCGACAGCAGAGTATGCGGGCCCGCAAGTGACTCAAAAACTGTGTGGGTAGGGGGTGATTGACGGTTTTTTTCATATTCATTGGATTCCATGTAAGTCACAAATTACCATATTTATTTATATGAAAATGTATTAAAATTGTTGTTTTCAGCGAACCCCTGTTGATTCATGCTAGTGTACGAAACGTCACAGATCCCTTCAGGATAAGAACATCCCATCAAAAGTGAAACGGGCGGGTTCGTCACGGTGAGACATCCGTTCACGCACGGGTTCATGCGACATTCATTGAGTTTTGGCGGCGTCATAATCCACAGAATAACATGGGTATTTGGGTATTTCGTCCCTTGAGTACAAGAAGGCTTTGCAATGCTAAAGCATTGCAAAGCCTTATTGCACTCAAGGGACAAATTTATCAATTTTATTAACTTGGGTAAAATATCAGACAAAAACCATTTAATTTTTATTTTTTACGTTTGCATTGGTTATAAAAAGAGAGAATGCGGCAGTCAAAACAACCATGCTGGAGGGTCTGAGAAACAGATTTTTAACTTTCTTAGTCCTTATGCAAATTTTTGTTTCTTTGTTTCTTTGTTTTGCGTGTGCCGCCCTCTACTCGTTTTTGGTAAAGGGTTAATTGAACGTATGGCTCATTTCGTGTGTTCCACGCATGTGCTATTCGCAAGTTTCAACCTACACCCGTTTGGCAAAAACATAACCCGTCTGTGTTTATTTACTGACTATTTTAAAGCAATTTTCAACGTGTACATATTGATGTTTTCGCTCGTACATTAGCAGCTGGTTCCATCCATCATCGAAGACAATGTATCTATAGCAAGGACTGGTAGAAGGATAAATTTCACTTTTCACGCCAAATTACATACATTTTCTTTTGATGCATCCGCGATTATCGCAAGGCTAATGGACGGCAACACGAACTGTACTAACATTTACAAGCCTGTGTACAAGATAAATAACAACTTCGCCAACAGTTTTCTAATAAAACATTTATTTTTACATTCTTGGAATTTGCTTTTTTTCTTCTGTAATTCTCTTGAACTGGAACATTAAGCACGCATTGCTGTGAATCCAAGGTAGATGTTATCAAATTTTTCATGACATGTTAATGATTAGCAATTAACCGTAAACACTTTATGCGCCAAGAATAATTTACCCGTTTAATCTTCTTGTCAGACATTTGATCAGTTAATACTCAGCCAACGCCATTGCCCATTTGTTATCAGTTCGTTCAATGACAACATTCAACGCCTGATGCGCCGAAATTACAAAACGTACATCCGATGGTGGTCACAGCGCCCTGCGAACCTTCGAGATTCGATTCGATTTTGAATCTCAAGTTGGTATTCGGTTCAATTCGAAATCGGCTGTCCGATTCGTTTTCCTTCGAATCTTTTCACTGGAATTTCGCTTGGTGTCAGTCATTTTAGTCGTCTCACAAAACGTATAGCTGAGATAGAAATTGTACGTAAATAATGTTGAAAATAAAGGCTGAGTATAATTTCCGCTATATTAACAAAAACAGCATCTGTACCCATGTCACCATCCATGCTAATTCCAGTTTCACTAGTCACTACCACTGCTGAAAGCAAATTTAAAGTTCCCAAGCAATATCGAAGATGAGCTCACGGTTGCTAGTGGCTAGCCCCGTGACGTTCCCAGTACAGAATTCTCGCACCCGTTTCTATTTTTTAACAAAAATCCTAACTGGGTAATATTCCAACTACATCATCAAGGCATGCTTTGCATGCCTTGATGATGTAGTTGGAATATTTTATCAGTCGGGACTTTAAGGCGCCTTTTTGACAAACGAAATCACAAAGTATAGGCCCACTCGGCTGAAGACTATTAACAATGAAAAACTAGAGGGACGACTTAAATGGTGGGGAGATACAGCTTTCCCTCACACTCATTTTTTTCACGTTCGACCTGCTTTCACACACCCCTTTCTGCGTTCAGATTTTTACCCCCCCCCCCTTCCATCCATACAGTCCCCCCCTCGTCCGGGCAGAATTTTAAAACAATTCTGAATTGTTCATATTACTTTCTCTTTGGCAGAAATTTTTTAAGTACTAGATCGCAAAGTACAATTTTCGAATTATCATTGAACGAATTATCATCTCAAACGCGAGTAAAATCACAGAATACGATCTTGCAGCGACTCGATTTCCCTTTCAAGTTGCGTTTATATACTCGGTGTTTTATTCCACCCCATCCCCCACATGTGGTGAATGCATCCCCACGTTCTCTGGAAACTTAATTAAAAACTGTATGGCAGAAATAGGTGGTGTAAAATGGTATAGACAGCTTTTTGTAATGATGGGGCGAGACAATAAAATTTCCGGTAAAAATCAGCAATACAAAGCGTGATGCGGTGACGCATTGCATCGTAATTTGTCCGAACTTTCATGGCTTGACCCCCATAGGCCTATAGAGTGAGGTTGAATTCTCACCTGACGTGAAACACTTTTAAATAGATATCTGAAGATGTAATGATCTTGATTGAAAATGACCCCTTGCAACTATCTTCACCCATATTCAATTGTTTGGGTGCGCCGTGGTTCAGTAGGTAGAGGTGCAGCCTGCAAGCCGAGAGGTCTCAGGTTCGAATCCACCTGCGGCAACCGCGTTGTGTCCTTGGGCAAGACACTTCACCCCAATTGCCCACGTGGGGGCACGGTGGCGTTGTGTACTAAGGCGTACTGCACGTCGATGGTGCACCTGTCTTCAACCAATGCTAACCCTGTTTGTGTGGAGTTAGTATGTTGGGGAGCTGACAGTTGCTCGCCGTTGCTCCGTGGTTCTCTCCGGGTACTCCGGCTTCCTCCGCCCGTAAAAATGTCATGGTCATGATTAGCCATTGTGCAGAAATATGTGTCCTTAAACATCAATAAATAAATAAATTCAATTGTTTGTATCTATTACACTAAAAAATAGACCGTTTTTCTTCTAGAATTTTCTTTGACTGGTGGATGCATTTACCCCAGAAAGTGTTTTCCATGTGGTCGCACACCTACCGTAGATTGGAATTTTCAAGTATCAGGTACTGAATGAAGTTTTTTTGTGAAATTAACGAAAAGTTGAGAGGTTTCGGATGTCAGCTGAGGGAACTCCTATGAATAATTTTTAAAGATGAGCGTAAGGTCACAAGGGTATCTGTGGACCGCTGTGCAAAATTGTCACTTTGTCAGAGTCCATCTGCAGCGCGGAGTCCTCAACAATTTCATCGTCAAAGTGATTCTCGTGTAGTGAATAAAGACGAAAGGAGTATTAACAAGCCAGAAAATAAGCAGACTGTCATCTGTAAAATGAGGTCCCCAGAGGGTGAATTTAGTGATGCTACCCTGCACAGCAGGGTAGCATCACTAAATCTACCCTCTGTGAACCTCTATCTGAATAAGGGTCTCAAAACTGAACAGAAAGAGGTACCCAGAGGATAAATTGGCCCACTGTGTGGGGTAGCATCATCAAAATCCCCTTCTGGGGACCTCATTCTGCAAACGTCAGACTGTTTCTTTTCTGGCCTGAGAATAAAGCCAAAAAGAGTTAAAAACAAAAACTGAATATCAACGATCAGACGACTTTACTTCTCAGACAGAGTGTCAAAGTTAACCTCTGATAACCAGTTTTCTTTTTAAAGCATAATCCATCAACTTGTATAACACGAGGTAGGCACACAGCTGTTGCTTGAATGCATATTGGCTACGGTATTTTTGGATTCCCCACTCTTCCATGGAATTTATCCCCCCCCCCCCCCACCCCACCTAATTCCACATATATATATCACTGCCTCCTTCTTAATTCCGCGCTTGCATCGGGTTTAGACAAAACTACGGGCCAACGATATTTTCCCATAAAGGCTGAAAATGTTTCAACAAAACATTTGCTGAGAGGCGTCGCCATCATTTAGTGATATCTACGCCCCTGATGGTGGAGGGATAGAGGGCAATAGTCAAGGTTACGAACCTTCAAAACCGACTCACAAATGGGTTGTGACGTGACCGCTCATAAAATTGCCAAAAAATCCGTTTTCTCCACACTATGCTGTTTTATTTTGGGGCAAAGCGGTTAACAGAAGACTGATCATTTTAGATGAGAACCATTCGTAAGTTATGGGACGCAAATATATCCTCATACAAAGCATATTGGATAAAATTTGGAAATGGGTGTCGCCTGGAAAAAAGAGGATTCAATTTTAAAGACCATGAACTAAGGGAGGCTACTCTAATTCTCCATGCTGATGCCACTTTCCATTGATCAGTGACATTGGATGATAATATCGGTGAATGACAAATGAAAGAGATCTTATCTGTATAGTAGTTAACCTACAACTTATTTCGTCGAGTATAATATAGACGATAAAATAACGAATTGTTAGATCTTGAGAATATGTTTTAAATCCCCAGCTAACTGCTTGCTTGGGTGTGGATTTAATCAAACAGCGTTCAAGGGCAAACTTTCAGTGTCTCTCTGGGTCCATCCTCATATCTTTCTGAGAATATGCCCAAACGGAAACTCCATAGAAAATGGCAATACACTGAGCAGCACCTATCATATAATGGTATGTTGGGGGTGGGGAGGCTGGCAATGACTTGACTTTGTTCGACAGTTCTTCTGTGCACATATTTTGACGCTTCTCGGCGAGCTATTCGAGAAAGAAGTCTACTATTGCAGTAGTTAGCCACGACAATCGGCAGTCATGGGAGTCTGATACGGCTTTTAACACGACATTGTCGATTGCCATGGGTATAATTGCTTGGGAAATTATCTAGGAATATCACTCGGGCCTTATACTGACCGATGAAAAAAAAATTTGGGGGGGGGGGGAGGGGGGAGGAGAGTTCCTCCTGAACCCCCCTAACCGGGATTTTAGTCCCTGCGTCCGCTTTAATCAAGATCACACGAAGTAATGATGAAGGAAGAGGATGATAACCGTATATATTCGATGAAAAACGTTGTGGCCTCTTATTGGGTGACATAAATAGAAAGTTTAGTTTCGTAAACTGAAATTCCCGTTTAGGTAAACTGAAACCTCAATTTGGTAATATGAAATTTCGGTTTAACCGTTTACCTAACAAATCGCCTGCATCCAGTCGCGTAATTTACAAATTGAGCAGTTCAAGAAAAAGATTTTTTTTTCAGAACATTTCAACAAAACATTATCATGTGACCCCTCATTGGAACGAACTCCTCGAGCTCGTTCCAATGAGTGGTCACGTGATATATTTTTGTTGAATTATTTTTTTAAATTGAAAACATAATATTTAAAATATTCAATTTTGATATCCTGTGCGTTGGGTAAAGGGTTAATAATGAGAAATTTGTGTTTAGTAAATTTGTTGTTCAATTAAAACCAAAATTAAATTTAACAAATTGAACATTTTGGAAGCCTCACAGAAGTCAAAGCATTTTATTTTCTCTGTTTAGGCTTCTGTATATGGGTTGGGAGCGCGGTGGCTCAGTAGGTAGAGGTGCAGGCTGCAAGCCGAGAGTTCCTCGGTTCGAATCCCACCTGCGGCAACCGCGTTGTGTCCTTGGGCAAGACACTTCATCTCCATTGCCCGCGTGGGGGCACGATGACGCCGTGTACTAAGGCGTACTGCACGTCGAAGGTACGCATGTCTTCAACCAATCTAACCCTGCCTGTGCTGCAGTGCGGAGTTACGATGTTGGGGAGCTGGCAGCTGCTCGTCGTTGCTCGGTGGTCTTCTCCGGGTACTCCGGCTTCCTCCACCCGTAAAACTGTCACGGTCATGATTAGCCATTGTGCATAAATATGTGACCTTAAGCATCAATAAATAATAATAATATTCTGTATATGGGTTGAAGCGATCCAGACCCGCAAATATGATACTCATTCTATATTCTCGACAAATTTGAGAAATAAAAATAAATAGACTGCGGGGAATGTGGTGGCTCAGTGGTTACGGCATTGAACCCCAAACCGAAAGGTCCACTGTTCAGTCCCCACCAGGGGTAAGTAACCGCATTGTATCCTTGGGCAAGGCACTTAATCCTGAATTGCCGAAGTGGGGGCACGATAGCGCTGTGTACTAAGGCGTACTGCACAACGATGGTGCACTTGTCTTCAGCCAACACTAATCACGCATGTGTGGAGTTAGTACGCAGGGGAAGTCTGACAGCTGCACGCTGTTGCATGGTGGTTCCCTACGGGTACTCCGTCTTCCTCCACCCGTAAAACTGTTCGACACGAGATGAGCCTGGTTGTCGAAAGTGTCGTTAACTGGTTGAGGACTAAATTATTTTTGATGGACTGAATTAATTATTCAGAATTTGTTTTATTACAAATTATTGGAGAGTGCCCCAGGAACTCTCCAATAATTTGTCATAAAAACAAATATATATAAACAAAATATTATTTGCGTTTAGTTTAAATAATATTCATTTCCAGTTCTCAAATATATACAATTACATCAGTTATAGTAACTGTGGATCCAACAGTAAGCTGCAAGCTTATACAAGGTTGTTTCCACCAGTAGAACACTTGAACATAATACAGTCGAGAAAATAGGTACACATACAAGCAAGATTACCGTCCAAGCCCTATAATGATGAATTATTCGTTATACTTTCAAGTTATAGTTATGATTTGATAGTAGGTTTGTTATAGAGGGAAATAAGAGATAATTGTATATGTTGTTAACTAAATAATGAAGATAAGAAGAAAATGGGAAGAAATGGTAGAAAAGAGTTATTTGCGTTGGACTGAATATGAAACATGAGCAATGAAAATGTTGGCTTTTGCTCAGGGACCCATTTTTCTGAAAGCCCTGATAGTAGCTTCTAACACTCAATCAGTTAAAATCCATTAAATAAATAAATAAATAAATAAATAAATAAAATAAATAAATAAATAAATAAATAAATAAATAAATAAATAGACCCCCCCCCCCCACACACACACACACACACACATCTCTTTGTCACCGCGTTGCAGTGGACCTGGTTGTTTATTTATGCGGATTTGTTACAGCATTCAACATGCATGACTGCACCGCGCATGTTAAAAAGAAACAGTGATGGAAATAGTGTCTCGTTTCTATAGATTATCACGCTTTCGTGATGACAGCCGAATCATCAGCAGCCAGGTCTTAAAGTTGAATGAAATAAACAATTATCATGAGAATAAACAAATACTGAAACTATTTAGTTAAGTCGAACGTGCTGCTCTAACATAATACATTGTTTATCCATCTGTTGGGTTGAAACATTAATCTAAACTCAACAAACACACGCACTGACAAAGAGTGACTTTATGAAGGGAAACACCAATCTATCAAGAACAGTAAGCTGTTATTTTGGTGGAAAGTATCAAGATGGACACAGTGATAATCTGAATGTGTTTATTTAACCTCACAGAAATTTCTAAACAACTAGAGTTAATAATTTTCACTCGGTGAAAGAACCTAAAATCAACATCTCGACACTGAATAAGGCGATCGCTATCGCTACCATATCTCAAAATAAAGACTGGTGAATATTTGAATGAGAGTGAAAAAGAAAGTAAAAAGTTACTTGGAACAAAAAAATGAAATGTTAATACTTTTTCTCACACAGCCAGTGACCGCACTCGCTGAAGAAGATTCAAAAAAGAATAACTGATTTTTTTCACTTTTTTGCCAAAAAACATAGCTTTTGACTAGGGCCCTGCGAAGCTTCGAGATTCTAGTCGATTTCGAATCTTAAGTTGGTATTCGGTTCAGTTCGAAATCGGCTGTCCGATTCGTTTTCCTTCGAATATTTTTGCAGGAATTTCGCTTGGTGTCAGTCATTTTAGTCGTCTCACAAAACGTATAGCTGAGATAGAAATTGTACATAAACAATGTTGAAAATAGAAACTGAGTGTAATAACATAAAAAGCACCCGTACCCATGCCGCCATCCGTGCTAATTCCAGTTTCACTAATCACTACCACTGCTGAAAACAAATTTAAAGTTCCCAAGCAGTATCGACGATGAGCTCACGGTTGCTAGCGGCTAGCCCCGTGACGTTCCCAGTACAGAATTCTCGCACCCGTTTCTGTTTTTGAACAAAAATCCTTACTGGGTAATATTCCAACTGCAACGAAGGCATGCCTTGATGATGTAGTTGGAAAATTTTATCAGTCGGGACTTCAAGACGTCTGTATCCGATTCAAGGTTCGATTCGATTTCGAATAATAGGCTCGATTCGCAGGACCCTACTTTTGCCCCCCTCCCCCATTGGAACGAGCTCATTGATATGTTCTGGAGACCAAAAAAAAAAAAAAAACCCACAATTCATTGACAATTTTTGAGAATAGCGCTGGTCTTATTTGGGCGCCACTTTAGGCAACGAGTAAAGTCATTCCGGAACCGACATTGTATGGCAGTCTCCAGTTTTTGTTGGATACAAAATGAACCATTTTTTGGAGTTCTGGACACCGAGAAGAGGCGAGTAACCGTGTCGGACTCTAACCAACCCGACACAAGCAAGGTTCCCACTGGGTGAAGGTATGTGTGCCAGCAACAGTCTGTACGACTCGGCACTTTACGCCATCATCTTGGCCAAGGACACAACCTAGATGGCGCATGACAACATTGAAACTACGACCATTCAACCTGGAGTCCGATACGCCAATCAATGATCTACCGCGCCCTGGAACATCAAGGTATGGGGCATATTTAATTGAACCCGTCTCACAAAACTCAACAAAGCGTACAATCTTTTTCCCCTTTTGGCCTTGAATTTGTTATGAAACATAATTCATAGCAGTCCAGACTTTGATGAAGAAGAAAGAAAAAATAAGAAAAACTAAATTCAAAAAAGTATGGATGGTACAAGAAAACATTAGTGAAGGGGTTATGCCAGCGAACTCTAACCATTTCAGAGTTTGTCTTGACTTGAATTTCATTCGGACAACCTTGTGTCAACGAGTGCCTGTTTATAGGAGTTCACTTCGAAACCCTTCGACGATTCCGACTTTGAACAGACATTTTTTAACAGACGTCGGTTCGGCTATTTATAAAAATAGAGCTGGGAGTGTGTGGGAAAAGGGGTTGGGTGGGGCTTTCAGACCAAACTTAAAATTACTTCCCCGATTTGGGGGTAAAAGAATAAAGTCGCAGAAATATTAGGTTTTTATACAAGGCCTGCGTGCATATCTGGTCCAAACCTCCTTGATATTTTTGAAACACCACAGGTTTTAACAATTGTTTCGGCAGAGAGAAATAATTGTTTTGTACAAAATGTGGTTGCGTTTTTTAAATGTGTTTTGGAAAGTGCCCTCTGTCCCACAATGAAATGGCTGCCCGAAGAACTGCCACTTGACCAAATCAGATAAGAGCTGTCCTGAAGATTACCTGACACGTCACGACACCTACGGCATCCAGTGTAGAATGGGGGTAAAGGGTTTTAGTGTAGAGTCAGGAAGCAGCGGAAATGGGTGTAATCAAAATTGATGAAACTGTTTTACTTTGGCCCAATTTATCCCTGTAAAACTTGAAAAATACAAAATTCATTAATTTTTTTTTAAAAACTGATGAAGCAATGACCATTTTCCAAATAGGGGTCATAACCTATGTTTTTCAGACAAAAAATGAAAAATATAATGAAAATTAATTGGCGATTTTTGTGAATACAGCTGGCCGGCGTTACGTATAGGGTAAAGGGTTAAGCCACTGAGAGCGGCAAAGTATGTCAAAATATGTCAACAAAGACATGAAATCCAGAATCTAGGAGAGTGGTGGCCGAGTGGATAAGAGCGCTGGTCTCTCATGCCAGAGGGCACAGGATCGATCCCTGGTCGGGGAAAGTTCTCCAGATGCCCGGACACTCTCCGTCAGCATCATTTGTGGGGTTGATGCTCTCACAGCGTACCGTCCTATCGGGTGGGGACGTAAAATGATTGCCCTCTGTGCAGCGAAAGACACACTCACTGTAGGCTAAAGATCGCTTCGTAGTATTCGAAAAGAGCGAGGCCACGAAGTTGCCGCTACGAAGGTCATCTCACACACTTGCGCTGTTGGGCCAAGGAGAGGCGTTAATATAAGTTGCATAAATTGTTCGCTAATCCTTGTAAAACAAATAAGATTAAATAAAAAATAAATAAATAAAACCCAAATACCAATATTAAACCATACAGCCAACCAAAATACTTGGTGATGCATGGAAATGGAACGGAACACCAAAGACCGGGGTGTGCTTGCCCGTCAACCGTCACTGTTAACCTATGACTATTGTCACGCAATACCATACAAAACAAGTTTCATTGTGGCAGCGTACTTCTATACAAAACTGCACAGTCCCGTGCCTCAACTTCCCTTACTCTCACTGGCAAAGAGCAGGATACAGACCGTACCATATATTGCTTAACGTGGGTAGATCCGGAGTATTATCTCTCTCTCTCTCTCTCTCTCTCTCTCTCTCTCTCTCTCTCTCTCTCTCTCTCAGGTCGTTTTCCTCAGTTGCTTCGACTTTGTTTCCATTAAAGGCAATTACCCACAGTTCAAAAGTACAGATTCTACCCTTGCACACCCAGCATTCCACATATCCTAATATATTAAGCCCTGCAGGCTGCAGCAGACACTGGAATCACAGAATGTGTAAATAATACATCTGCTAACGACCTCATGCGTGTGAGATGTATAAATCCTAAGAAGATGAAGACGTTACTAAATATTTGTCGATAAAACATGATCCGCACATCTCAAGGTGTTTACAACATATTGACATGTTTGTCCTAAAACCTTCAATATTAGCTTTAAAGACACGAGTGGGACCCGCTCATATGAAAACTGATTATTACCATTTGTTCAGCGTTTGAAAACTGCTCTAGGTCGATTGAAAACGTTTAGAAATCATCTTAATTGTAGGGATATTTCGTCCAGAATCGATACCAGTCGCAAAATGTTATTGAACAAACCATCCATCTGCGTGGAGGACATTGTTAGACATTAATCCTCCTTTAATAACCAGCTAATTGTAGAAAAGTAGAAGGGGGTGTGACGACCGTTACTTATTCCTAGTTCCTTATTCGACATTCATTATCAACCGATAAAATCGGTTGATAATGAATGTCGAATAAGGAACTGGGAATAAGTAACGGCGGTCACGTTCGTGAAAAAGTAACAGCGTCTTACAAAGTGTTCAGAACAATGTGCAAGGGAGTCTAATATTCCACTAGGGGCGTAAGAAGCATTTCAAACTTGCGGGGAGAGGAGGGGGGGGGGCACGACTATAGAAGGTCACCCACACATTGATGTAGATCAGTTGTGGCCCACGTGCCTTATATTAGTGCAATGGTAGCAATGTTTCACAAATGTTTTACACACCGGCCCGATGAATGGGGATGGGGGGGGGGGGGGGAGGTCTTCAAAACATTCCTCTACACAGTGTGGTCCCGCCGCGAAAAAAGTAACTTTTTTCCATCATCAAATTTATACATTTTTTCTGTTTTAATCTATCTAGATGATACACTCTTATGTGATTTAATGGTGTTTAGGGTAGTTAGTACATATGTGGCATAGTAGCATGACTGATAACCAGCTGTTGTAATTCACATTTGGTGAGATGGTGACCACCAAACAGTTGGTGGTCAATATCGTCCACCCTTAACCTGTTTCTTGATAAAGCCATTTAATATATATGAGGACTGTATTTTGGAACAAATACCGATGTAAACACAATGTAAGCTATCAATTTTGTTGCTGCTCCTTTGGAACTACCTCTTCGACAAAGATTGCAACAGTCTGACAAAGAAATTATAGTAACTTAACTTCACCATTCCTGCAAGAGTACTCTCTCTGTCCATTATCATAGAACAACATAGCAGAAAAGTTTTCAAATATCGCAAAAGTTTGACAAAAAAAAAAACAAACATAAAAAACTCAAAAAGAGTAGAAAGTTAAATTAAACATAAAATCAAGTGATATTCATTAAGGTGTATTGTAAAATGAATGGGTGCAGGTGGGTTGTGTGTAGTAAGATAGTAAGTAGAGAAAAATCAGGAAGAAAAGTGAAAATTAGAATAGGTAAGTCTTACTGAGGCTGACGGAGGAAGTAATAAGATGAATAGATGGATGAAGTAAATGAGTTAAACAAAAGAATTCATAATATATTTTATACACAAATATATTTCTCTACATATATGAGAGCTACATGTACAAATGTGCCCAGAATGTGGGCCATCCATATTTGGCCTAGTATGGTTCATACATGTATAATCGCATCACCACCGCCCCGATTAATCCCATCTATTCTAGCCTACCCTGGACTCTTGGATTTTGAAGTGATATACCCGGTAGTCACGATCATGACAGCCCATTTTCTTCAAGAAGTGCTTGAGATTATCTCTCGATCACGGTCGAGCGCAGCACTGCCAGGGACGTAGCGACGGGGTGGGAGGGGGTGGGGGTGGGGGGTGTCACTCCCACAATCCTGGCCAAAATTTCCTATAGTTGGGAATCGGAGGGTAAGTCATGAGTAGTTGGAAATTCCATCTTTCTGGATTTTAGAGCTTCTTTGGCGATGCATGCTGATGACTCCTTTACTTCCCAAAATTCCAACTCTGTTTCAAATCGGCAAAATTCTAACTGTTCAAACTACAGTGTACGCAATATCGAGCTTCCTAAGTATGCATGATGTCAATCGGTACGAGATTTTTATAGTACGTTTACTTATCGTAACCCAAAAAAAATCCTCAAAAGGCACTTCAAGAAAATCACATCATGAAAATCGTCATTCTTAGTTAATTCCATCATTCACAGTTTCAAAATGACGAAACATCGAAAATTGATCATTCCTGCATAAGATCTGATTTAATGTTAGGACAGTTTGAATTGCTCAAAGTTCTTAGCTTGAGCATTTGTTTAGCACATATTCAATTCCCAGAATAATACCAAATAATAATAGCAACCTGATAATTCTATCATAAATGTGTTGGAATTTCAGTTACTAGAATAAATTTTACGACCCCTTTCATGGCTTCATTTTCAAAAAAATTCTCGGTAGTGAATTTCCAACTAGGGGGAGGGGCCGGGGGGAACCTTCTCCCTCCCGGCCCCACCCTCTAGTTGGAAATTCACTACCCTACACCCCCAATCGGAAACCTCTAGCCACGTCCCTGAGCACTGCCCTGCACTGCAAAAAATATAGGTTCTCTTTAGAACCAAAACTGGTTCTAATCTTGTCCCTGAGATGGAACCAGTTCTGTTTAAACAGTATTTATTTCAAATTAAATAAATTTACCAAGATTAGCATTCAATTTTAACAGAATATTACACGAACTGATGTAGATTCAGCAGGAAACGTGGAGCTTATTCAACGCAGTCGCCAAACCTTTTGAAACAAAGGAGATATGAACAGTTGGCATATCGAACCAGTTTTGGTTCTGTACAGAACCAAAACTGGTTCGATACGCCAACTGTTCATATCTCCATTGCTTAATAATGATTTGAGACAACCTTGTATGAGCTCTAAACTTACAACTGAACCCCCCTCAATTTATGTTTAATTCTGTTAATATTTAATGTTAATCTTTATAAATTTATTTGATTTGATATAAATACTGTTTAAACAGAACTGGTTCCATCTCAGGGACAAGATTAGAACCAGTTTGGGTTCTAAAGAGAACCTATATTTTTTGCAGTGTGTGTGATTGCAGATTAAGAACTTGCACCAAACTACATTAGAGTCTACCCCGACCGGCCGACAAGGTTGTGTACGTAAGATAGGATCTCAGTCTACTACATTATATAAAGGTACTGGTTTAGGTAACTGCATGGTGGTTCACTACAAATTTAAGCAGTCCATCTGCTGCCCACAGAGTTGTGTCGTACCGGAAATCCATATTTCCTGATGAATTTGATATTTGGCCAGGGTTCAAGTCAGGGTATATGGTCTAGTTTGTCAATTCTTCCACAAAATCATTGTGCTGGTTGGCACTGGTGGGTTAAAAAGCTAGCATCAATACAGTGTATATGTATGTCCTATAGGCTATTGCCTTTTTCTACCCCATCAACCCATCTCAACTTACCTCCAAGATCGCATTGAATCCAAGTTCGACTATAATGGTCGCTCTGTGTGTTCAAGTGCTAGGTTTTGTTGAGTATTGCATGAGTGGCCAAAAGCACATTGACAACTTTATGTCAGGGAGCTACATCTACTCAAGTTAGTGAATGTAATTGAGCTTGTCACCTCAATAACCCATGTTAATACACTGTAAGATATAATTTGGAACAACTAGGCACCATTAAATTATTCCAGACATGAAGTATTGAAGTATTTATCTTATTTATCTCTGGTTTTGCTCAAAATCTGCTCTAGTTTGTTTTTATTTTTTTCGTGAAATATCTCCCTTTTGTGTTGTTTGAAAAAGTGGAATAGCAGAAACGGATCAGTAATATGACTAAAAACTGGACAGTTTTGAGTTGAGGATTCATTTTAGGGGGTTGAACTGGGTTGAAAGGGGTGGATCCCCCACATGAAAAAGGAAAAAAAATGTCCTCCCAAAAAGGGGGTCGTTGGTGGTCTCGAGGCGGAAAAAAAGTTTTTTTCAGCCCTGTGTAGAGGAATTTTTTCAAGACCCTCCCCTGCCCAATGGGAAAATTTGTTAATTATGTAGCCAAAAATGTGCATTTCTTCCACCCCCAAAGACCGTAAAAGAGAGAAATAAAACAAGGAAATTTTCTGCCACATCTTAAGAGTAACGAGTCTTCCGTGCGCTCCATTCCGGCTAATTTCCAATAAGATTGATGTGGCGGGTTGGCAAAGATATTTTTCGACCCGTTGGGGCAATTTGTTAAATATGGAGCCAAAAATGTGCATTTCTCCCACCTCTCTTTCTCTCAACAATGACCCCCCCCCTTCCCCCCCCCCCCCCCTCCCCATCTCCGGTTCCTAACTTCCTGGATTATATTCATTTTTTTCGGGACCTTAAAGGCTGTAAAAGAGACAAATAGAATGAGGGAATGTTCTGTCACATTTTAAGAGTAAAGCCTCTTCTGTGAACCCCGTTCGTGCTAATTCCCAATGAGATTGCAATGGTGGGTTGGCAAAGATGAACATGACGTAATCTCTCTCTCTCTCTCTCTCTCTCTCTCTCTCTCTCTCTCTCTCTCTCTCTCTCTCTCTCATCTATGCCCCCCTCCGGTTCAAAAGTTCTTGGATTCTGGATTCTATTCATTGTTAAGGAATCTCCTGTCGCATGTTAAGAGTAAAGACTCTTCTGTGCACCCCGTTCGTGCTAATTCCCAATGAGATTGCAATGGCGGGTTGGCAAAGACGAACATGACGTAATTTCTCTCTCTCTCTCTCTCTCTCTCTCTCTATATATATATATATATATATATATATATATATATATATATATATATATATATATATATATATATATATATATATATATATCTCAACTATATATGACCCCGATTCATAAGTTCCTGGATTCTATTAATTTTTTCGGGACTTTGAAGCTTCGATATCGGATTTAATTTATGATTGTTTATAAAAAGTGATGATAGATTTTCCTGATGGGAGTCGAGACCCAGGCGCGTAAAACTTGGGGAGGTTACGGCGATATTACCACGCCCACCAAAAAAGAAAAATCTTTGTCACGTCGGACTGTATAAGGCAGAGTACTACTGCCGAATAATGTGGATGTTCTAAGATCTCCACACAGACGTAAAATTGCCAAAGGTGGTTGCTAGTTGGATGACAAGTGAGTCGAACCAGCCCTAGAAAATAGCCCCAGCAATCGACTCTTTTACCAACTCATTGCCGATTGCCGTGGCTAATTAAGGTTAAAGAAGACTCCTTGTCTGAATAACTCTCCGAGAAACAAAGTCGTATGTTCGTACGAACGGTCTGGCAAATTCATGTCATGTTCTGGTAAACGTAGGTCAATATAGCCCACTCCCCCACCCCCCCGACAGTCGCCCATATCTGAAGATAGTTAAGGGGCGTTACAGATCTTAAAACATCTGACAGAAATTGGCGATACTTATAAGCATCGACGATTTCTATCTGCTATTTTGTGGGTTTAACCTCAATGTTAATCTTTTACCAAACGTAACGGCCAAAACCGGCCAGCGCTATTCACAAAATTCACCATTCAATTTTTATTACTCTTTCATTTTTTGTCACAAAAACATAGCTTATGACACCTCATTGGAACGAGCTCAACGAGCTCGTTCCAATGAGGGGTCATAAGCTATGTTTTTGACGCAAAAATTAGTGCTTCAAGAATTTTATTTGCAAGTGTCGTCTGCTTTTCGTCTTAGGTAAAGGGTTAGATTGGGTGCTCCCCTTCTCTACTGAAAAAAAATGATTGTCTAAAAGGCCGATATGCGTCATCAGTCTCCGGTAGCCCCGAGGTATTCATCAATATATCTTTTTCTTTCCTCTGCCTCTCTCTCAAACTCTGGCCAGGCCCATATAATCAAGTCTTAACACAAATTAAAACTCAGCAACCGTTTTTTTATGCAGACAATCTACATGGCATTGCAATTACTGCATAAAAAATTAATGCCACCAACTGAATTAATTCTGCAATTCAAAACCGGCTTCCAATAATCTCTCGGATTGTTAGAAATTTCTAACAAAATATATACGATTGTTTTCTGTCGTGTGTTCACTCAAAACTGCCCCTTAAAAAAAACAAGATCGAGACATTTGTGTCCAACGCACACAAAGACGTATCCGCATATTTTTAGTTCACTTTTATTTGGGGTCCAAACATGGTCTGAAAGACAGAATTTTAATTTTTTTAGTTTGGTACGTCCTTTCGCAAAAGGGCGTACCCAAAAATTAAAATACGGTCTTTCAGGCCATGTTTGGACTATTTTACTTGAAGACCCGGTTTGTGTATTAATAAACAGAATAGTATTTAAAAATGTGGATGAATTAAAAATCCCCAAACCTTTATGCACACCTACAGACCATATCGGAACACCTGATCATACTAAACGTTTCGATTCTTAGAGATCTTTCACCGAAAATTAACTCTCCACCGGAACTACATGGGGCTCGAATCAAAATTACGAAATTTTTATGAATATGTAGACTCTACCTGAACACCTGAATACACTGTAAATGTTTCGAAATATATACCCAAGGGTCTTTCGCAAGACACCAAATCTCTGACGATAAAATTGGCGTCAACAGAGCCGCATGAGGTCGAATCAAAATTCCGAAACCCCTTGCACACACAACTAACCTCACCAAAACACACTGGCATACTTTAATCGTTTCGAATTATATACCCAAGACGATTTTCGCCAGAAGCCTTTTCTCTAACGAAGGCGCCACCGGAACCACGTGGGTTCAAATCAAACTTTCGAAACCTGCATGCACCTCTGCAGACTCTACCCGAACACCTGTGTACACTTCAAATGTTTCGATATATATACCCTAGGGGCGTTTCTCCAGAACCATCTCTCTAACTAGCAAAGTAGCACCAACGGAGCTACGTAGGGTCGAATCAAAATTCCGAAACCTATACGCACATCTATAGATCTGAATTTTATACCTTGGGAGTCTTTTGTCGGAAATTATTATTTTTAGTTTTTCGTTTAAACATATATTATTAAAAAAAAGTAGGGGATATCCAAACTGATGTTGATATTTTTCGGAAATGGTATTGGGTACGCGTGATTGGACACATCAATATGTTACCAAGTTTAGTGTGCATCATGAATGTCACCGGCCCACAAAAACTTCATGCAGGTTTCTTGCACGCGAGCGCCACGTTAATGTCTGTGGGGTACGTTTCGAAATTTCCATTTGTACTGGATGGGCTTTTTCGGAGGTCCCATCATCCTTTTCTTGGAATAAACTCGTTCATCAATAGTTGCTGGATGAAACGTAACATTTGAGGTATGCGATGACTGACACGTGACGAGCGTTTACGTGCCGTTGGCATGTTGGAAGCTGGAAATAGACAGACTGCAGTGGCTCAAATTCTCAATGTTACTCAATCGGTGATTAGCAGGTTGTGGTCACGCTATCGTCAGACAGACAATGTTGATGACAGACGTCGGTCAGGTTGTTCAAGGGCGACAACTGCTAACCAGGATCGTTTCATCCAAACGACAGCATTACGTAACCGCCATCAAAGTGCCTCAGAAATTGGACAGCATCTGCACCGAGCGACAGATGTGCGAGTCGGTGGTCAGCTGGAATTTGTACGCTCTATGGCCTCGAATAATTCCACGTTTGACTGAACGTCACATCGCAGCAAGGCGTAATTGGTGTGGAGCACGACAGCGCTGGGACAATCGTCGGTGGAGCAACGTCATGTTTTCCGATAAATGAGTGTGGTGGCGGCGGCGGAACGAACGATACCATGACGTAACGGTTAGGCAGCACGATCGTTTTATTGGTGGATCGGTTATGGTGTGGGGAGGCATAACCATGACAAGCAGAACAGCATTACATGTCATCCAAGGGCGTTTCACAGGGCCGTACTACCGTGACAACATGTTAGCAGCTCATTTGGTGCCATCTGCGCGACGTCACGGCCGTCGATTCATTTTCCAAGATGATAATGCAAGAGCACACAGAGCCCGTGTCGCTACAGAGTTCCTCCAGGAGCAGAACATCACTACACTGCCTTGTCCAGCACTAAGTCCAGACCTTTCACCAATCGAGCACGTCTGGGATATGCTTGGAAGGCGCCTACGACAACGCCAACTGTCCCCTACCAATGTCGAGGAACTCGTCGCTGCACTGCAGGAAGAATGGAATAACATCAGTCAAGCTGATATTGGACGTTTGGTGAGGAGTATGCCACGTCGGATCCGCGCTTGTCTCGCGAACCGAGGGGGATTTACAGGATATGGATTTCTTGGACTGAATGTGGTAAATTCTCTGACTGACGGTCTATGTCTTCTGCGGCTCAGTGCGTGAAATGTGCGCTTGTCAGACACCCAACTATCGCTGAAATCATTCACCTGATGTCACAGTGCAATGCCTCAACTGTCTTTTTGATGAAAATATAAAATATATTTCTTCTTATATCTCACTTTCATCAAATATCCCCTACTTTTTTGAATAGTATATAACCGATGTTTGGAGCCAGAAACGTTGATCTGATTTATTTACTTGTGTTTAAGGTCACAGCCAGCATCTATGGATATAGCACGACCACAACATAGATATGAAGTCAAGTTTAGCCAATCGTTTATAGCTCTGTTATCCATTTTAGACGACTTCTACCCAGGCATTAGTTACAGGATCCTACCTTATGTCAAGATCGATTCACAATTGACATGTAGATAAATGTATATTTTGGGTTTGTTGAGAGTCCATTTATTCATTTATTAGGGGTTAACGACACATTAACAGCCAAGGTCATATCGTGCCGGTGACAGTTTTACGGGTGGAGGAAGCTGGAGTACCCGGAGAGAACCACCGAGCAATGACGAGCAACTGCCAGCTCCCCAACATCGTAACTCCGCACTGCAGCACAGGCAGGGTTAGATTGGTTGAAGACATGCGCACCATCGACGTGCAGTACGCCTTAGTACACGGCGTCATCGTGCCCCCATGTCGACAATCGGGGTGAAGTGCCTTGTTGATAGTCCAGGCAATTTATTAATCAAACATTTTATTTTACCCACCCAGCGATCGGAGCGTCAGTGCAAAAGGTGACCATCCTAAAACCCGCGGCTATAAATAAAATCTGCGTGTAGTTGCCTAGGTGCCCGTCACTTCTATTAAACTCAAAGAGCCAATTAATCACTAACGCTGTTGAAATACAGACCGCTCGATCGCCTCTTGGAAATATTAGTATCACATTTAAGAAAGCATATCCGGTAGCCAGTATCCGCTTGAAGGGAAGTCTGGACCTCCAGCAAGGGGCTGGTTTTGGCGATGGGTGTTGGAATGAGTTGTTGGACTAAGTAGACCCAAGAGTAGAAAGTCCAAAACAATCTCGTGGACATATTTACTTTTTTTCTCGACAGAACGGGGGCGGAAAGGAATTCCCCATCACTACACTGCCTTGTCCAGCACTAAGTCCAGACCTTTCACGAGGCTGAAAAAATAGCATCCCTTCGTACAGCACCACCGATCCCACTTTGTGAAATTTCTTTTTTACTGAATGCTTTACACTCACCCATCACCGCTTTAAGTTGAAGGTAACACTGTACAATGGATGGTTTGTCATCAGTGAATAAGTTTTTAATGATAAACTCTAATCCTTATTCGTTTCCTGTTCTCTTGAGGGGTGTAACTTAGACAACACTGTATCACTCACTGTATTTCGTATTTTCTGGTTGTATTCCAAATATTGTAATATTTTCACTGATATTTGCCAATAAACGATTTGACAATAGTAGTTCATGAGCAGGTAGCCAGTTTTATGCTTTTCACTCTAAATTACTATCATGTAAGATAGAAAGTTATTAAAAGGCCATAAATATTCACTACAGCTCCCTTGTGCCATCAATGACTTTATTATTACATTTAGTATAAAATTACTAACCCCAGCAGTCCTCGGGTACATTTTAGCCTGACAACTTCAGTGACAGTAATGTCATGAATCATGATTATCATGACACGCGTAACTGAGGACTGTGCGGCTGTGTCAGTGTGATCTCATTTGTTTTGGCTAAGCAAAGTAAACTCGAGGAGTCACTCAAAGGAGCAATTACTCGATAGCTCATTTGCTCAACGGACTTCGAGTCGTTCGAGCAATATGCCGAGTCACTCGATCGAGCTATTACTCTAAAGCTCATTTGCTCGATGGACTTCTAGTCATTCGAGCAATGACTTTTCAGTAACTGCTCGATTGCTTATTGGGTTTGGGAACGCTTTTGTTATACACAAGGGAGATAACTCTGCATACAGATTACGGGAAATCAAGCAATCTGATTGTTTAGTTATAATCTATATAAATGATCTAGATAAATGAGACAACAAGAGACCGCCACGCCGCAACAAGAGACACCTGCCGAGTACCGAAACCTCTTCCTCCTTCAACAGCCAATCATATACAGTTACTGAGGGTCGAAAGGGGCTTGTTCCCCATACCGTCCCTGTGCGCCTTCGGCGCGCGAAATCATTCCTTTGTGAGACAACAAGAGTACTTGGAATAGGGTCATAACAAGGACAGACCAGAATAGCTAAATATAGTTTTTATAAGCAAAGCTGTTCCAACTGATAGGCTCTTCTACACTACTGGAGTATACTCCGGAACAAAGGAACATGATCAGGTAGAGGAAAACTATTGCATATATAGATAGAAGCAGAGAATTCTGAAAGAATTCGAAATAATACAACTTGTTGGGGGTTGTTTGTAGTAATTCTTCGAGAATTAAAGGAAAATTCTAAGGCAGAAAAATACTCTTGTTCAATCGAACACACCCCCGGTACCCCTTTGGTACTATAGCACTACGTGCTATACCGATAAAATGGGAATCCGTAGTAAATAAAGTCAATTTCGGTGATTTTGAGGGATTGTCGGGTTGTTTGTGGTAATTCGTGATACTCCAATTCAATCGAACGCATCCTCCGAACATCGCATCCTCCTGTCTTGTTAAAAGGTTTTGGGTCACATAGCAACCACGTGGTACCATAGACACCAAGATGGCGGCCTCCAGTATACAAAATGGACGACGAAAACACGTATCATCCTAACAACACGTGCTGCGCATGCGCACTCACACCACGTATCACAATGGAGATGACGTCGCAATATGGCCGCTCACGCGGGTTACCATGACAACACAACATGGCGCCACCAGGTCACGTGACTATGACGTCACTTCCCCCTCCACCATTCCCTCCACCCAATGGATGCCGATCCATCCCTCTCCTACTACTGACATTTGTTCGCCAGAGAAAATCCAGACCTGGAGGCCATTGGGCGTAAAATTTGAACACTGAAAATTCCCATAGACATTTTTACGCCAGAGTGCCATCGGCCGATGGCACTCTGGCGTAAAAATGTCTGGGAATTTTCAGTGTTAAATTTTTACGCCCAATGGCCACCAGGTCTAAATTTTTTTAAAACTCAAAACCCTATGGGAGTTTTCAGTGTTAATTTTTTACGCCCAATGGCCTCTAGGTATGGAAGTCACTGGCGAACAAATGTCTAGGGGAATTTCAGTGTTAAATTGTTACGCCCAATGGCCTTCCCTAACTACTGTCATACGAGCAGCCCGAAAGGAAGATGTGAGCTGTTGGTATGACTAAAGGCCCTTGATCATCTCTGTAGGGCCAGTTTATAAGTTCTAAACTCCCGGTCTTAACTCATACTCAGAATCGAGTGTCCTTTTTATGCCCCTACCCCCTCCCCTTTGTCCTCGAATGCTTCATTTTTTAATTCTATTTTTGAGAGTTTAGTTTTTGTTTTCTAATCTGATTTTTGTAATAAAAATGACTGCAGTGAAATATCATCTTTTTGATGTCCACTGAAACTGCTTCATTGACAGCGGCATCCAATCAAGTCGAGAAAAAGATCATACATTGGTCACTAGCAGTAGCTATATATGTAGTATATACTTCTGAGCAGCTAAATACCCCATTTTGTTTGTCAATAAGGGTTATTTAGTTGTTATTTTATCATATAAGCCTCTCTGAGTCTCCAAGAAAAACCCACAAAACCCTAAAAAAAACTCATTTTTTTCTGGCCCGATATCGCTCACCTACCCCTGCCTAATTTTTCGAAATGTTTGGCAGCTCCCGTGGACCTGGGAATTTTATTTCCTAAGCTGTGCCTTTTGATTTAGGAAGATTATGACAACCATTCAGCCAAAATTTAGTGATGTACTCGGAAGTGTAAAATAAATCAGGTTTGGGGGAACAAACCCCAACCCCCCGAAAGGCCCTTTCTCATACGAAAGCAACAGAAAATTTCGTTTCGGAAGTTGTGATTTATGATTCAGGCGATTGCGGCGGTCATCCAGTCAAAATTCAGCGATGTTCGCGGAAGTGTAAATAAAACCGATTGTGGCGGTTGTTTTAGGGGCTTATGGCCCCTAAACGCCAGGAATGCGAAGCTTAAGAAAAGACCTTTTTACCTGCCATTAACTGGATCGATTGGGGGTGTCGAACCTTTTGTAAATAAAACCCAACTTGGCTCTCTGACTGACACATCTTTATCACAGCCGGCTAAAGACCATGAACGGGTTAGTAGCTGGATTAGAGTCTCTAAAACAACTCGACCACTCGTTTTTCACAGTCGGGTAATTAGGGAGGAAAAGTATTCTCATATGGTATTCAAGGCCTGCGAATGACTTACTGGTTTTAGGTTAGAATAAAATTAGATAACCGTTTCTCAATGAGAAAGAAAAAAAAACATATGAGAAAGGCAGACATTCTGCTAATTGCCAGACACAAACCATCACACCTAACGAGGTACCAAATAAGTTCACCGAGGTGCAAGTGGCCTATCTGTTGAAGAACATCAAGGCCAACAGATACGATCTCAAGTTTATTGAATTGCTTTCCGGGCCATTACTCCTCCCAATAAAACGGATCGTTCTGGCATTGGATATCAACGATTTTGCCAAGATTAGTTTCCATTATTTACTTAATTATCCACAGTGTCAAATGACTGCCAAAGATACCAGTCGCTCAAACAGTATAAAATAATTAACCCTCTCAACACTGTGCTCCCATGGCATCGCCATATATAATTACTGTTTGTCTGTAGCATATCAGAAAATCTGTTTTGTGGGGTATGGTAAGTAATAATTTAATCTTTCCATGTGGTGTATCCAGGGGGGGGGGGGGGGGGAAGAGGGCATATGCCCCCACCTAAATTCCTGTCATAATCCCCCCCCCCCTCCCCCAGGTGATGTGGCCTAATTATTGATGCATTTCACAACTTATAAATTTTGGACACAAACGGATTCAGAGTCAAGTCAATGGCGTTTATTTGTCTCAAATTCCAAAAGCCCCCCCTCTCCAGTGAGAGGCGGTGTCCTCCTCCTGTTGTGCTCGTCTCCATCTCGCCGCTACACGTGGCTTGGATGATGCTGCGCATCCTATTCTCTACGCCCCCCCCCCCCCCCTAGTAGTTCAGTGATCTGAACGTAGCGGCTACCCCCTATGTAAGTGGGTAGTCGCTACGTTCAGATCGCTGAACTAGCTCCCCCCCCCCCCCCCCCCAGGTATCACTCTTGCCCTTCTAACTTTGTTATCCCGGCTACGCGCCTTATCCTACCGCCCGAGGAGGTAGCAGGATTGAATTATTTCTGACCTACCTTTCCAAGTGTTGTTGTTCAGTTTGTCTCTCAGCCCACAATCAACTGACTTCACCTTCACGAAAAGATTGATACATATCGGTTTGGGGAGTCCAACCATTGACCATTCCATACAACCGCACGGTCATCTTGTTGTTTCAGACCGTCATTCCATTGTGCACACTTATTATGTCAATAAATAAATTTGCTTATTCAGCCATTAGTGTTTAGGGTCACTGTTGGCATCTATGGCTATATCATCAGCGCAACACAACTGTAAAGTCGTTTATAATTTCGCTGCCTACTTTCGATAAATCTCACATCAGAAATTGGTTACCAGATCGTGTTATACCAGTAAAACAGAACGCATTCACCACAGTGCAAAAACATCATTGCCCCACTCCCCTGGATTCCCACTGGGTCCTAATGGGGTTCGAAATTTGTTTCGATTCGATATCGTCCCGATGATTCAATTCGATCCGATTCGGAAAATTTTGAATCATCGAGATGTTTTCCAAATCCTACCAGTGTCCCCGCTTGAACTCTTCTTGTATCACCAGGTCTCCTGTAGAGGAGACCTGATGATAAAAGAAGAGTTCCAGGAGGTTCCGCTTCCGGAACTACTTTTATTCGGTCCTGAAATATTCCGCTTTTTATAGACTTCCCAAAACAGACGGGTCGTCGTTAAAATCAATACTTTAGCAGAGAATGCTAATATTTTCGGCGACAAATGGTGTAATATTTACAATTCGAATGGCCATGAGATTCGATTCGATTCGATTCGATTCGAAATCCTCTGCCTGGTTCGATTCGACATGAACTTTGAGATTCGCAGCGCCAATAATTAAGGAAGAAGTCCTCCAAAGACACAACTGATATGGCACTAGATCGTTGCTTTGTTAACGACAACACAAATATACAATTGATCAGACGCGACGTTTTTTAAGGCGAAACATGATACAAAAGATGGAAGAGCCAGGGAGGAATTTCTGTCCTCCTGATCGGAACACGAACTGAGTACTAAACTCTGACGGGAAAACTGTCATCGTCATAACACGAACCAAAGCGTCTAACAATAAACATAATTCTGGCGTGACTGCCTTTTCTTTTCCTTCTCTCTTGAGGGCAGGAAATTGGAGGATAAAAAATTGCTTTAAGTTTAATGGGTAACACAGTGTTAATCTAAAACGTAGTCTGATAGGTGAGTTGGAAGTTTGTGTGACCTTTGGGACTTGCGAGTTGGCATACTGGCAGTAATGGTATCGTCAGGTGTTTGGAAGGAAGGTGAAGTTTGAATCTCGTTAAGAGATGGTTTACACTGAGTGTCAACTGCACTTGGTTGTAAACAAGATACTGCAGGCAAAACAAAGCCTCGGGGTATCTCTGGAAGACTTGGAGGAGAGTCGGCAAGTGTAAAATCACTATCATCAAAGTCAGTCTCGGTTTCCTTCGGTGGCAAAGTCAGTAATATAGAGAAACGGTCAACAGGCTCAGAATAACACTGATTTTTTGACATTGAAAGAGGTACTGCGAAGCCGTGTACCCGTAAACTTTCGAACAGTGCACCACTCTCCCTCTACAGAAACCACTAAATATCTATCGCGTGCACGGGTTTTGTTGTAGTCAGTATGGAGGTAAACGAGATCCCCAACTTTGACAGGACTAGGGGCAGTTCTTCCAGAATGTGTCTTGGATCTGGCACTGTGTGGGTGATTATTGATGCGGAGCTTATGTTGGTCAATTATAACTTGACGATCAGAAACTGGTAGCTGGAAATTAGTCAGCTGATCTCTTTGAGTCCACGGTTCACGTGCTGAGAGACCAGTATGACGAATGCGCGTGTTGAGACGCACAACAGCTAAAGAAAGAGACAGGGCGGACACAGGGCCACCAGTGGACCGTTGTCGCTTCAATTCACATTCTAGTTCTTGTACAGCTCTTTCAGCGACGGGATTTTTGTTTTTGTTTTTAACACGGCCAATCTCGAGGGAAAGTCTGTGTTGCTGTAATAGTTCGTCGTTGGAAAGAGCAATGAATCCCGGGGCTGGGTCAGTGCGGATAACAGCTAAAGGTCCATCAAGAGGGCGAAGTTCCACACATAGCTGAATCAAAGCAGGGCGAATTGATTCGTGGCGTTCACTATCGATTAGGGTAGCCGCGGTGAATGATGATGCAGTCTCCCGAACTACGAGAATCACTTGACGTTCACGTTTGAGAATGTCTGCAGCGAATGAAACGTCAAACGCATCAGGTGGAGTGGTACACTGCAAAAAATATAGGTTCTCTTTAGAACCAAAACTGGTTCTAATCTTGTCCCTGAGATGGAACCAGTTCTGTTTAAACAGTATTTATTTCAAATCAAATAAATTTATAAATATTAACATTAAATATTAACAGAATTAAACATAAATTGAGGGGGTTTCAGCCGTAAGTTTAGAGCTTATGCGAGGTTGTCTCAAATCATTATTCTATACAGAACCAAAACTGGTTCGATATGCCAACTGTTCATATCTCCTTTGTTTCAAAATGTTTGGCGACTGCGTTGAATAAGCTCCATGTTTAGTGCTGAATCTACTTCAGTTCATGTAATATTCTGTTAAAATTGAATGCTAATCTTGGTAAGAGAACCTATATTTTTGGCAGTGTAGTGGACTGCTCAGTAAGTGTATGAGGAATTTGTTGTAAAGAGCTACATGTGGCAAGACTGAGTAACATGATCAACTGCTTTGCCCATGTCGAGTGCAAATAAGTATCGATGTACAACGTGTTTCAGTTGATAAGCTGATGGGTGGTCTAGTTTGATATGAAGGACAGTTAAAAGGCCTTCTAACATGGCACGTGGAATAACAATACACTCGCGATCCGAAGCAAAACACTGTCCCTTCCTGACTATAAGTAAACCATCCTTGGCAACAATTACGCAACTGAGGTGTCGTCTGACGTCTCTAAGGTTTGTTAATTTTTTGAAGGCCTTGTTCCTTGAACATGGTGAGCGTGAGTTCGTGTAGATCAGCACAGTCAAACTGAGTTTTCAACCAAGCTGTGCGGTTCGTGAATGGAAGGTTGACAGATCCAGAAAAGATATCTTTTGTAGAAACATGTCGCACGACAGAATCCTCAGTCGTTTTTATGAATGAATATATCTGGCAGTGGGCCTCTGTACACTCAGGGGCATTACGACTAGCAAAGTCAGATGGTATGTTTGCAGTGCCGGGTAAGTGTCTAAAGGATACTTGGTAGCGACCCACAATAGTTAGGAATGTGGACACTCTTGGACTTGCTGAAAATTCACCTCCACATAATTTTTCAAAAGCCTGAACACAAGGCTTATTGTCTGTGAGAACACAGGTGGAATGCTTGGATTGTGTAATGTACGGGCTGAAATGTTTAACTGCCGTTGCGATGCTAAGAGCTTCGATTTCACAAGATAACCAGGTAATTTGTTGCTTTCGTAGTTTGGCACTGAAAAATCCTGCCAGAAGAGGTTTGATCCACAGCAGATCATCGGGTCTTGGAAGAGTATTAGTTTTGTTAGATATAAGTGCTTGTTGAGCAAGGGAAAATGAGGCACAGAGTTCATCGGACCAACTGATTTTGTCTTGTGAAGCACGTCCTGCCACTGCTGTATCTAATGCTGATAGTAAACTTCCACACTGAGGAATAACACGAGAAAGAACCTTGTAGGCACCAATAATAGATCTCAAACAGTGAACTGAGCCCCCAGACCATGTCCAACGTAAAATAGTGGTGGATTTGGGACACACAATTGTCTTGGAAGCCAAGAGCTATAGATCACAATGATGAAAGGTCCGTAGAACCTTGGACCAGTTTTCTAATGCTTGCTGGGGTGAATCACCCTCACAATATAAGTCATCTGCAAGCTTTGCCACATGACCGTCTTTGAGCAAATCACCTAACACTCGAGTCATTAGCTCCTCTAATGCAGTTTCAGATCCTGACAAACCCATTGCACAACGTGTAAAAATACGAACTCCGCGAAATGGTGTTGCCACGCCACAATATTTCCATGAGTCTTGTGATAGAGGTATCTGATAGAAAGCGCTGGTGAGATCGGATTTCATGATGAACTTCCAAGCTGCAATTGAGCGTAGCGTCGCATCGACGTCAGGTAGTAGAGAAGGTTGAGGCTTGCTGTAGTGACATACGTCAGCAAAAGCTGTTGCGAGTCTGAAGCCACAGTTGCTCTTCTTCACTAAAAATGAGGGATTGAGATATTCTGCGACGGTGTTGACATCCTCTGGTCTCTTAATCACACCGCGAGTTTCGAGTTCGTCGAACTTATCTTGTAATTCTTCCAGTTTGTTTCGAGCATACTTGGGTAAGTGACCCTTGCGCTGGGGAGGTTTAACAGGGCCCATGTTCACAACAGCTTTGAAGGGACCGTTTGCACCACTGTATCCTTTAAACTGAGGGTCAAACACAGAGTCAAATTTCGCGTGGAGATTTTGGAATTGTTTGACGTCAGGAGGCAAAATATTGTCTGGGTCAACTTTAACACTAGCTGAGTGCAATGGCGATGATGTCTT
This sequence comes from Pictodentalium vernedei, assembly GCA_031216915.1. Classification (NCBI taxonomy): domain Eukaryota; kingdom Metazoa; phylum Mollusca; class Scaphopoda; order Dentaliida; family Dentaliidae; genus Pictodentalium; species Pictodentalium vernedei. The sequence continues at coordinate 263,907,381 of CM062291.1, read as the reverse complement.
TTGAGTTTTAACACGAGTATGATTCTCATGCTGAAAGGTGTCCGTTTCCGGAGTGACAACAAAAGGGGTTGTTACGGAAAGTATCTAACAAAAATGTTCATTCCTGCGTAACGTCTGTAGTTCACAAGTGTTATTAGTTATACGAATGTGTGTTCACCAACAGGGGAAATAATAGTTGGTTAAGGCCAGAGTGTGTTCGAGCTGGTTGTTGAGGAACACCGTGGTTCCAATGCAATGAGTTCATTATTACAAAAGTCAGTAGGTAGGCTTACTTCTAGGAATTCACCAGGCCATACTGTTGTAGACTTCGGTGGTGCACGTATGGTATAAGCCTGCGTGCGACGAACACAGTGTGGACCGGTAGGAGAGTCTTCATGTCCGTAGTGATACACTGAAGCGTCGCCTAGAATTACTTGTTGTTTTGCCGGTCGTATGGAAATATCATTGCGATGCATGAAAGGTACTTCCGCGAGAATGTCGACATCTAGGTTTTCTACCACTAGCGCTTCTAAGAAACAATTTTTGTCGTCGCGACACAAGTTGCGTTTGGTTTCACCAATAACAGTTAATGGTGACCGCCCGTCCGCTTGAAGCGCCATTTGGGTACTCTTAGATAATTTTGCACCAATATAATGTGCCACTGAAGCTTTCACCATGTTTATTTCCGCACCAGAATCAATTATGACACGTAAAGGGTGGTGTTGGTAAAACAAACTGATGAATGGGGACTGCTTAACATTCACTCGCCGAGTGACATGTTTAGAAGAACATGTATTTGCAGACGAATCGTGGGATTCGGACAGCTCGTCGGAGTCTGTGCAAGAGTCAAAGGAATCGCCAGTACATGCGATTTGTCGAATGCGAGTCATAAAACGTTTGTCATTTTCAGGAAGGTGCAAACAAGTGCTCCGAAACTGGTTGGTGTCCGAACGACCGGCCTGCTTGCACAAAGGACACACTTTGTTTTTTGTTGGTTGATTTTCTGATCAGAAGACGCAACCTTGTTAGAAAAGGTAGGTCGGTGAGATCGAGACTGGGGAAATCTAGAAGCAGTACAAAAAACCTTTGCATTCTCTGACGACGTTATTTCATCCAAAAAGGAATTCAGTGCTCGGGAAATGTCTGGTTTGATTGATGATCGTTGTTTCACTGGGAGGGGTAAGTCCTTATGAATCAATGTCAACCAAGCGAGGACGACCATATTTTCAAGGGATGGAGACATTTCTTCGTATTCTGGTGGCAATTCACCATGATGTGTTATGTTTCCGTCTTTTTTTAACAAGTTGTCTTCGGTGAAAGCGACGAGACGTTGATACAAATCTTCGGGCGCTCATCAGGTTCTAGGTGTATTTCTAAAAAGTCAATAAAAATTAGCCCCCCGTGCAATGAAAACCGTAATGCATTCTAATAGCCTGCCAAACAGAACCTATGGAAAATGAGTTCTTTAAAATGCTATTTCTCGATATAATGGGCAGAAATTTGCAATTTGGCCCAATATCAATTAGTAACGGAGTTGAAAAATAATATACAATAGAAGTCCTAAATTACTCTGTTATAATTCGTGCGCATAACAAAGGTTTAATTCTATTTTTATGGCTTCAAGTCATTTCCATGTTTAAAATGAATCGATCTACGTTATTGGTTCACGCCGTAGTGCACTTTGCTGTTGTTTCATTTGTCGAGGTCGTGGTGAAAGCGAGGGATCAATCAGATTACAATATTTGAAATCTTTCCCCGCGAAATTATCAGAAAATAAGAGCGGTCTCGCTCATAGTTCGTCGTCCACTTTACGTTTGGGTGAAGCTTTGATCTAGCTGTCCAAACTTAAACCATACAGTAGCTTAGTGTGGGGACACTTTGTAACCTGTAAAGGGGTTAACCGTAAGGGTACCGTCATTTTCGGACCCACTCAACTCGGCCCTGGGGGGAATTAAAGTTTCTGACATTGATTTTCTCCAGGTTCGAGTTCTGTGGGAGCCTTTCACGTTAATAGATATGTTGGGTGGAATTTTAACCCTCTTTTTGATAAAAGTGTAGTGGACCCGTGGTTTTTGTTCCGTCATTCACAATCATGTCCATTTCATATCATACTATTTTTTTTGCTTCTCAATAAACCACGTATAAACTGTTGTTCCAGTTTTCTTGTGAATTCATTCAGACCACAGCACATAACTTAATGTGTTGTGGTCTGAATGAATTCACAAGAAAACTTGTGAATTATATTTTAGAGTTGAGTTATATTTTATCCATGGTTTGCTAGTTGACTCAGATCCTCACGAATCTGAAGAACAACAGGGAGATTTCAGCCAGGGTTCTAGCCCCCGGGGAGTCGTTCACCCCACTCCCTGTTACAAGTTCGAGCATAGTAACTTTCTGTTGAGCGGTGCGCCTTTTCTCTTCGGGGACGCTTTGATCGTCATCGGTAAACCCCCGAAGCGGGGGGGGGGGGGGACGATTTGCCCTCCTTTGTCCCTGTTGTACCGTCGATAAGAAATGGGTCAAAGTTTGAGTCTAAAGAAAGTGTGTATTTTAGATTTTTTCTCTAGTTTTCAAACGAATTAACCTTTTCCGTTCTGGTGAGGCACCACTGCTTTGGGGCTCGCGTCGATGCCATTCTGTATACTTGTTTGCTAGTAAAGTTCAGTTAATATTTTAACTGGCCATTCGTCACGCGAACTTACGCTAGTTGCGATGTCTGGTTGGAACAAAATATTTTGGAATGGTATGCGTTGTCCTTTTGTTAAGCAGCGCCAATAATTAAGGAAGATGTTCTCCAAAGACACAACTGATATGGCTCTAGATCGTTGCTTTGTTAACGAAGACACAAATATACAATTGACCAGACGCAATGTTTATTTAAGGCGAAACATGATACAAAAGATGGAAGAGCCAGGGAGGAATTTCTGTCCTCCTGATCGGAACGCGAATAGAGTATTAAACTTTTACGGGAAAACCATCACCGTCATAACACGAACCAAAGCGTCTAACAATAAACATAATACTGGCGCAGGGGTGCTGGGCTTATAAATATGCTAACCCAATTAGGGACCAATTCTAGTATCTAGGGACTCGGCAATATTATTTTCAAAATGACCAAGTACTAATCTAAGGCCACCTTTCTTTTTTTTCTATTATATATAAAGAGTCAAAAAAGAAAGTATAATAGGGTTTGAGGACCAATTTTTTTTAGCATTATCGACTTTAATCCCAAACAAATTATTGTAAATTCATATTTCGAGTCCAGCTGTATGAAGTTGCATTATTTCATGTTCTTACTGTTGCCATCGTCACGTCAGGACGCCGCAATTCAGACATGGGGTGAAATGAAAAGTTCACACTTGCAGTCAATAGCGTGTATGTCCACCGTTTGCCTCTTGGATGGCAAGACATCGACGGCGTATGGACCTGATAAGTCTCTGGATGTCACCCTGTGGTATTGCGTTCCACTCCTGCCTTAGAACATTACGTAAATGGTCTAACGTCTGAAGTTCATGAAGTTGCACACGACGGTCCAATTGATCCCAAAGATGCTCGATTGGCGACAAATCTGGGGAAAGTGAGGGTCAGGGAAGAAGTTCGATGCTCTGCTCCCCAAGAAAGTCACGCTAGATACGCGCCACGTGACATCGGGCATTGTCTTGCTGGAATAACTGCAATCCGACGTTAGCGTTGAACAATGGGACAACAACGGCGTTAAGATTCCGTCCCTATATAGCTGTCCATTCAGATTACCATCGATAAAGCTCATTTGCGTTCGGTGGTGCAAGGAAATTCCTGCCCAAACCATTACACTACACCCGCCGAAACGGTCGCATTCCCGCACGCAAACATCGGAAAACCGTTCACCTCGTCGGCGTTTCCCTACCATCAGCGCACCGTAGACAAAATGTTAATCGTGATTCATCACTAAAAAGAACTCTGCTCCAACGCTGCTGAGTCCAGCGGCGAACACGCTGACGTACCCATTCCATTCTGACGGTACGATGACGTTAGGTAAGGATTGGTCCGTGGTATGGACGCCTCCTTCGGGTTCAGCGAGTCTTTCGCTGACAGTTTGTGCACTGATTCTATTGTTGGTTCTACCAGGAGCAATTGCTGCTGTCCTCGTCGCCGGAAGGACACCCCCACCCCACCCCCACCCCTCCCGCAAGTGAGGTTCCTGATATGTCGGTTGTGAAGGAGTCGTAATTCCTGGTCGACCTGAACGCGGTCGGTCGGCAGTAGATCTAGTGGCTCTATACCTCCAATGAGACGTTAAACAGTGCCCACAGTGACTCCGAACTCAGCAGCGAGCTCATCTGGAGGTATCCCAGCCTCATGCATAGCAATGGCAGGCAACCTCTGATTTTCGGTTAACCTTGATTTTTTAAAATGTCGGAAGACAAAAACTAGCATGTTTTCTCAATAACCCAGGCTCTCTAGCACAACATAACACAAAGAAAGTCGTCGGTCACCCATTCAATTTGACATTCTCGGATAGCACGAGCTATTTCGAAATCCGTAGCAAAATTGTATACTGTTGGGTGGACAACATGTCATTAAACTCTTTGCACGACTTCTTGTCCACAAATATGCAACATTAGAACTATTATATTTCATCCTTTGTGCTATTTTTCACATTTCTTTCTATTATACTTTCTTTTTTCACTCAGTATATTTACATTCACACGCCTTGGGTTTCAACAGAACGTTTGTGCTTCCAAACCTACGTCTGTCAAGGGAGATGGTTCTGTCAAAACTGTTGTCGCATCAGTTGAATTTAAAACTGGAGGAGTGTATTTATCATTACCAACAGAATAATATACTACACAAAGTTTGCTAAGCACCACATATTTGACAAATCATTGTGAAATTTTCTTGTGACACATTTGCGATATTTTTTGGTGGATATCATTGAGGAATGTATTGAGATGGTCCCCAGTGTTTACATTAGCTTTCTTGACAGGCAGATTTTTCGTGACAGTCATGGAAAGCATGTACCCCTTGATTTTCATGATGTTTTCGTGTACTGTCTACATGTACATGAGATGTGTAGGGTATTCAGTCTTCATTTCAACACAAACTCTTGTGATTTAATGATTGAATGTGGCGAATGCAAATGTAAGAAGACATTTGTCTGAAGCAGAAATGTGGTGGGCTGTAGGGATGGTGGAACAAGGGGCTTCCCACCTCTGATATTACATAAATTCAAATTAAATATACACAAATTATACAGCAACATGAAGGCTGTGATGTACAGAACAAAATATTCGCAATCAACTCACAGAGTTCACAGTAGGCATCAATAGTTAATGGAAATCTGCTACCGTATTCGCACCAGAACTGATAGTAAAATAATACTTGAGGAGAACAACTCGTGGCCAAATGTGCTTCAGATATCCCTCAAGGGAGGAATTCAAAGTAAACACATTTCTCCTACTTATAGCACCTTAAAAGTGAAACTGTTATCATCCGCCACTGCCACCATTTCAATTGATAAATAAAGAGAGGGGAGTTCACTCCGTTGACCACGTACAAATCTCTACCGACTGTGTGTGGTAGCTCACACATTAGGTATTAAATTCAATGAAACTCTAGGAAGTCTGCAGAAAGTAAGATACAGTGTATCAGGTTAGACTGTGCCTAAGATATTATAATACTGTTCGCTATCGGCTTATATGACGTGTTTGCCTACTCAACGCTCTGCAAATGCGGTTTCACACTGGGTTTTGAGGCGGGATGTGACAATTAACATTTTTGTCTTCTCAACAGTGTGATACCTCAAAGTCGGGCTTTGCTGTTAAACAAAGGCAAATATTAAATATACAGGGAACAATGTGCAAAATAGAACATTAAACTGTGCACTCATCAAAATCTTGACGTAATGAACCGTTGAGTCAAAATTATATTGAGTGATTCTATGCTTACCCTGGGTATTGTACTCAGTTTAATTTCTGTGACGATAGTGAGAAATTGAACTGTTAACTTTTGGCTTCTAAATGTCTACGATCTGATCTTAGAAGAGGAGGGAAAGTATTAAAGGGAGAGATTGTGCTTCTCTTCCTCACGTCAACTCATTATCTCGTCTTGTTCCTTCTGCCGTTTTACAAGTCCCTTGTTACATTGCTCTCGTCTGGGACCATCTGGTTTCAAGCTCATCCGGGGTCTCACAGCTGTCTTCGGGGGGAGCCACTCCCTTGACAGAGGTTTCGAAGGAGAGAAATATTTGGATCAGAGGGCTCAAACTCGCTATCCTCCACTTCTCCTCGAGCACCGACGGAAGTCCACTCTCCATAAACCTACCTTCCGAGAGAAAACACCAAGCTGGAGTTGAGCTCGCCCATAGATCTGCCGTTCGACCTCCTGTGAGGGAGGAACCGGGGTAGGAGTCGGCAGCTCTTCTGGGGCCCTAGGTATGGGGTAGAGGTAGGCTCTTGAACATCTTTTGACTCCTCCTTCCTATTCTCCAAGAACTCCGTCAGTTGGCGGATGTTTCGTCGTCTGGCAGAGGGGCTCTTCTTTCTTTTCTTATTTTGGTCTTCCCTTCATCCAACAAATTCTCTGCGTCAACCTGGAGGCTGACCAGTGAGAAAGGGGAATCTCCACACGAGAGGTGCTACACGTACCTCCGCGAGCACGAATGACATCAAGAAGCCAGTGCGAAGTGAATTTTGCCCTCGTTCACTCGGATAGTCCGGGTGGTGGCTTGGACAGCCTTCAAAGTTAGCAGAGTACCTTTTATATCAATTGATAATTCCATTTGACTTCTTGGTGTCTGAGGCGCGAATGGCGAGCAAGGCTCAAATTAGAGATATCAGCTTATATTTATTTTTCTCCAATGATATCCGATTTGCTTGCATATGATTGGTCAAGATAAGTCTTTAAAAATTTGATGAATGTCCTATCACGTGAATGTTTTTGATTTTCCCTCACCCATCTGACAGCAGCATTTGTCGAAAAAATGGTGTGGGCGTTTCTAACGGTGTAGTTAAAATGTAAATTGCACCAGCTGAAATTTTTTCGGTGCTTGTACTCCGAAGTGTGAGCGTCTAAACTGATCAGATGGGACTTTTAACTTAAATCCAAAAGACACTGCGCTGTTTGAATGCTGCCCAAACGATTTTACCACCCGGATTATCCAGGTGCACAAGATTGATTGTCAAGATCGATTTGAAATGGATATGTGCATATGTAAATAAATGTATATTTGTGCGTCAGCACAACAGGTAACGATCTTGAGCCCCACAGAGATGTAAATTCGACGTAGCGTATCAGCGATCTTAACGGTGTTAAAAAGGTGAATTAACACAACATGGGGTTGTCTCGTTGTTTGGCATTTGAATAAAACTCAAAGAAACCATTCATAACTATTACGCCCTTTGGGAATTTCTGCTTGATATTTAAGAAAGCGAGATTGATTTGTAGAAAGTGTCCGATTGAAGGGAACGCAGGACTCCGGCCAGGGGCTGTTTGTGGTGATGGGTGTCGGAATGAGATGTTGGACTTAGTGCCCCAAAAGTAGTTTTATGTGGCGAGAGGCTTTTTTATGCATTAGAGGAAGTCATTGGGCTAAGTGAACCCAAAAGTACTTCTATTTGGCGAGAGGCCGTTCAGGACAGAAGAATAAGTTATTATTTATTTATTTATTAAGGTTTAACGACACGTTAACAGCCGATGTTATATCGTGTCGGTGACAGTTTTACGGATGGAGGAAGCCGGAGTAACCGGAGAGAACCACCGAGCAGCGACGAGCAGCTGCCAGCTCGCCAACACCGTAACTCCGCACAGCAACACAAGCAGGATTAGATTGGTTGAAGACATGAACACCATCGACAAGCAGTACGCCTTAATACACGGCGTCATCGTGCCCCCATGTGGAATATCTGGGTTAAGTGCCTTGCCCAAGGACACAACGCGGGAGTCCGAATCGATCGCTCAGCCGGTCACCCACCCAAGGACTAACCGGGCTTGACATTGCTTAACTTCGGTGGAATAAGTTATTAGCCTAAGTGAAGCGAACGGTAAGAGGGCTTTCGGAGGGGTGCTGGTCAAAACGTCACACGACCAAAACGTCACATTTCGAAATGGTCAAAACGTCACATTTTTGGGTCAAAACGTCACATACTTTTGGTCAAAACGTCACATATTTTTGGTCAAAACGTCACACACTTTTTGGTCAAAACGTCACATACTTTTGGTCAAAACGTCACACACTTAGACAGCAAGATAACTATTCCTTGTTCTGTGCCCAATCAACAAATCGAGTGAATGAAAAGCGCTCACGGACAATGAGCAATAGATGAGTTCGGCCTCGAATGAATAAATGAAGTTGCAGTTTCAGTTCAACCGCTTTCGACCCTACTGACCTTGTCCCTATTTCTTCTTTTTTCTTGACGGAGCTCCCGATTGTGAATTTGATTTTATTTCCATTGCCGAAAGATTTCTCTGAATTCGAGACCCTTTGCGATCCGAGATAACTTTATTTGCTTTTGGATCCACGAGAGTTGGAAGCGAAGGCCAACACAGAAGAATGAAATGAAAAACTAGCTCAACAGCCCCCCCCCCCCCTTTTTTTTTGAAAATATGTAAAGTTTGAATGGAGAATTTTGTATTTACGGTGGGTCAGTTTTGGCAGTTACTTCGGGTAAATAGTTAACAGAAAGCTTGCTAGCAGTTTTCCCGCCTTTTCCAGCATATTGGACGATCAATTTTTTTAATGAATAATACATTCTCATTTTAGTTCATCTAAACTATTTCGGTAAAAGCTCATGCTACAATAAAAATTAAATCACCGGGTTTTAACTTTGAAATGTTCGGGCACTCGGCACAGTATAGAATCCATAATCCCGTGTCGGAAAAGCTATTGCCGCAGCGAAACGCTAGGATGTATCGCCAAGACTGTCACATCGTTGTTTCAAAAACACCGTACACCAAGAACACATTTTATTCACTGAAATACTCTTTCTATTCCCTAATTTCATTTACGAGAATGAATGAAGACAAGATCATTTCGACGGAGACAATCCGACCTTCAATTATACGGGGGAGGGTGTAGGGGGGGGGGGGGGGGTCCAAATCATATATCAGCGAAAACGACGGGGTATTAACAAGTGCGGTTTTGTATGCAATGTACACATAATGATGACATTTTTCTCCGCCTATAAATTCTGAGAGGCACGAATCGCTGCGGCTAATTCAGTTCTGCGTACTTCACAACATCCAAATGGTCCCGACCAACACATTTCTAATTTCAAGCCCCCCCCCCCCCCCCCCCCCCCCCCCCCCGCCATTAGTAAGTTGGCCACTTATAATAATAAATATAAAATGTGTGACGTTTTGACCAAAAGTATGTGACGTTTTGACCAAGAAGTGTGTGACGTTTTGACCAAAAGCATGTGACGTTTTGACCAAAAGTATGTGACGTTTTGACCAAAATATGTGACGTTTTGACCATTTTGAAATGTGACGTTTTGGTCGTGTGACGTTTTGACCTGTTATATGTGTGACGTTTTGACCAAAAGTATGTGACGTTTTGACCAAGAAGGGTGTGACGTTTTGACCAAAAGCATGTGACGTTTTGACCAAATGTATGTGACGTTTTGACCAAAATATGTGACGTTTTGACCATTTTGAAATGTGACGTTTTGGTCGTGTGACGTTTTGACCTGTTTCCCTTTCGAAGCCACAGATGCAGTTCGACAGGACCTTATAACGCAGAAGCAAAGTTAATTGGAAGGAGCGATCGAGAACTCAATAGATTCGACTCAAGCTATGGAAATCTCATGCATGCACATTGTGTTTAAACAGTTGACGGAGAGTGGTTGACTGGGAACGAGGCTCAGGAGAGCACCGGAAAATACACAGTGAAGTGACATTATAGTGACATTATAGTGTTATAGCATGTAAAGTACACGCCAGATGAGTTGACGAACATTGACAGTAAGTGAAACAGAACACTTAACGTCAAAAGTGGAAGCTGATACGCACGGTACCTTGATACTCTGAAGGAGCGAAGACTTTATGGACCGGCGCGACGACAGGAGACATCAACTGCAGAACGCCAGGGAGGAGACAATTCGAACATTCGGTCGGGGGGTAAATTCATTATGATTTGTGTTGTGTATAATTATATTTTCATGGACTTTCTTCGTTTTTTCATGTCAAGTCGGAGACACCTCCATTGGACGAATACCCCAAACACACAACGAGGTGGTGGGACGTATGTTCGTTCAAAGCCAGGTGCAACCTCTAAGTATTGCAGTAGATTTTGAGAGAAACGCACCATGGTCCTAGAAGAGGAGTAGCATCTTTGGGGGGACTTCCCACCACGATGGCCACCCTCCGAAGGCGCGTAATGCTTGTTGGATGTGTCATCGTGACGACCCACGAACAGCAACTGAGATAAAAAGAAGAGAAAGAATGGACCCTCTGTCAGACGACGCAACGCCTGTTAACTGAAGAAAATCTTGGCAAAAACTAGAGAGGAGAATTGTCTGACACCTCACATCCCTGATATACCATAATCCAGACCGGCTAATTCCTCACAAGAGACTGTGCCTGGGGGGGGGGGGGGGGGGGAGGGGGGGGGCGGATATCTGCTGGCACATCCTATCTATCACAAATAGAGCAGAGTTGAAGAAAAAACTCACATCACAGTTCTTATCTTCATATTCCACAAACGTCCAGTGTGATAATCTCTATTGTCAAGAGAGTAATAATCTCTAATATCTATGTTGCTCACCAAGCACCCAATTCCCCACAAGACTGAGATGATAACAAACCAAATACAATGGATTTGTACACTAGTAATTTCGTTATACATTGCTCTACTACAAATACCACCGCTAGATTACTAAGCTTCCTAGTACACGATTGTCAAACTCGTCCTGGGATGTTCCCTGCCAACAGCACGCCGCCGAGTCTCATTTAATCTGCTGCGTATAATTGTAAATAACCTTACATATACCAAATGCGTTCCCTATGGTCTGTATACATATATATTTCTTATTATTCATTTTGTGGGGAGTAGCCAATCTGGCTATGGCACCTCCCAACGGTAAAGGATACTTGTAAAGGATATTTAGCATCTTGATAAGTGTTGTACTGAAAACGTGGCCCTGGTGAGTGAAGAGGGACAGGGACGATGCGATGTATTCTCGAACCCCCTTCCCCAAAAGCTCTTCATCTTTCAGACAAGAGCCCCGAAAAGAAGGCGGACATCACGGAGTCTGCTGGGGGGAGAACCTGGATAGGGAACCACTGAAACGTCTCAAAGAAAACGAACAAAGACGCATCAACGAAGGGAAATGCGGGGACACTGACTACAAGCTGCAGTATGACAAAAAGTGATGGATAAGTGACAAAAGTGGGAATGAGAGCAACGTGAACAGGAAGAAGAGCGAAAATCTTAAAAAACCGAAAGAGTGCGGGATGATACTTGACGATTAATCGACCACTGAAGCAGAAGTTTTCGCTTAAAGAAAATAAGCATAACTCTGCTTCTAGTGTTTACCACAGATTGGATTCCAGTGAGAGAGGCAAATTAAAACAACAGGTACTGTTACTTACGAACAAAGCCACTGAGGTTCTCTGGTGGTCAATGAAAGACAACTCCATGGCACAAAACAGTAATAGCACCAATGGAAAAAAGAAAGTGAAATCAGAACTATGGTCAAAGGGAAGTCACTTTGATTGTGAAATTTACTTCTTTTTACTCGTTCATGCAAAGTCCCAGTCAATGATGTTGATTTGTTTTTCAGGATTTCTTCCGAGTTTACAAACATTTTAATCTCGGATTTCAAGGGAGATTCAATACTCAGACGGTTTTAATTTTTTTGCAACTGAAAGATTGACAGAAAAGCATTACCACCCAAGCCAAGGAAAACTAGAGGCTCAGGTCAGCCTAAAACTGTCACCTGGATCCAGTTGTCTCCAAGGAATGATGGTATTAGTATTGGGGGATCAGAAAGATGGAGACAATAAGGAAGTGTCACCTTGTACATTTGTGCATACTGTAATGACCAATACCAAACATGCGACCCCATAGAGCCTGAAGAGTTGTTTAAAGATGGATCTAATTAGCATTTATGGCTAGTTAACACTACTGTGGGATGGAGTTATTTATTTATAGCTCTGTTGTCCATGCCAGGTGAGTTTTTTTTCTAGTATTTGGATGCTACCACAGAAATAATCCCAGGATTTTCAGTAATGAAAAACTAGGGAGTCCAAATATCAACCAAGGAACTCAAAGGATGTTGTACACCAAATATCAAAAGATTCTGATTGTATCTCAAGAAGCAGATTTTTAAAGATTATTCCTCATATTGGACTAAGTTAAAATTTGGGCTCCAATAGGGAGTCCAAATATTAACCTAGGGTGTTGATTTTAACAAACATGAATCTGACTCCCCTAAGGTTATGTATGCCATGTATCAAAAGGTTCTGATTGGGGGTTTGTGAGAAGAAATTGTTTAACCCTTTACCCAACGTAACGGCCAAAACCGGCCAGCGCTATTCTAAAAAATCGCCAATTAATTTTCACTATTTTTTTCATTTTTTGTCTCAAAAACATAGGTTATGACCCCTCGTTGGAACGAGCTCGTCGAGCTCGTTCCAACGAGGGGTCATAACCTATGTTTTTGAGACAAAAAATGAAAAAAATTAGTTATTCAAGAATTTTTTTTGCAAGTGTCGTCTGCTTTTCACGTTAGGTAAAGGGTTAAAGAACATACCTTATATTGTACCAAGTAAATACTCTGGCTCCAATATGGTGCCCAAATATTAATCAAAGGACTTGGTATTGACCAAACTTGATTCTGACCCCCGTAAGGGGGGTGTATATCATATATCAAAAGATTGTGACTAGTGGTTCTGGAGAAGAAGATTTCTTAAAGATTATTCCTCATATTGAACTAAATTTCATAACATTGGGATAGGTGGTTTATGAGAAGATTTTTGAAACATTTTAGTTTTTGGGGGCACTGCTCCCACCCCATTAGGCTTAGCTACTACCATTGAACAAATTAGGAAGGTTATCCCCAAAGATAATTCATGTCAAGTTTGGCTGGGATTGGTCCTGTGGTTCGGATGAAGACTGGTAGGCAAGCCAAGTTAACGGATGCCAGAGGTTAGACGACGGAAGCTCAGTGATGGCAATAGCTCACCCTGACTTTCGGGCGGGTGAGCTAAAAAATAAAATGGTCCAGTTTCCTGATCGATCCTAATATTCATGCCCGGCCCAAATATTTTTATAAGCACTTAACAAAAATGTTGTTTCATGAAAATAAATGTACAGAAATTATACATCGAAATGAAGGTTATGATGTTTAGAACATGACATATATCTGCAATCAACTCACAGAGTTGACAGCAGACACCAATGGTTCCTAGAAATCTGCTACCGTATTCTTACCAGAACTGATAATGAAATATTTCCGGAGAACACCTCATGACCAAATGTGCTTTAGATAACCAAAAAAACTAGTCATTCAAAACACTTAACCGGATGCAACAACAGGACTGCATTTGGGGCAAGACCAACAATGTCTGCATTTTTTTTACTGAAGAAGAGTTCCATGGCCGATGGACATGCGTATATTATGCAATACCGTGAATTTTCAACGAAAAACAATCGCGTAATACTAAGAAATTCAAACAGTGCCGTGTTGCTTTTCAGTTAGGGCCCTGCAAAGCTTCGACATTTGATTCAATTTCAAATTTTAATTTGATATTCAGTTCAATTCGAAATCGGCTGTCTGATTCGTTTCCTCTCAAATCTTTTCAGAGGAATAAAGCTTGGTATCTATCATATTCATCGTCTCACAAAATGTATAGTTCAGATGGAAATCGGACATAAATAATGTTGAAATAAAAGACTGAGTGTAATTCCGCTATATTAACATAAATAACATCTATACTTATGCCGCCAGTCATGTTAATTCCAATATCACCTATCTCTACCACTGTTAAATGCAAATTTAAGGTTTCTAAGCAATATCGACGATGAACTATAATCCTTACAGGGTAATATTCCAACTACATCATCAAGGCATGCCTTCGATGAAGGCATGCCTTGATGATGTAGTTGGATTATTTTATCAGTCAGGACTTGAGTCATCGTAGTTGGAACAAATCAGGTTTATAGCACCCAACTGGTCATCTTCAACATGCCGCTGATTCGATTTGAGGTTTGATTCAATTGTGAATAATAGACATGATTCGATTAAAGATTTGATGCGATTCGAAAATCTGTGATTCGCAGGACCCTATTTCCAGCTCACCTGAAGGGAGCACTGTGGCTCAGTGGTAGACTGTTGGACTTTTATGCTAGAGGTCCCGAGTTCGATCCCTGTGCAGGACGACCTGCGTTGTGTCCTTTGACAAGCGACTTCATCCCGGTTGCCTATATGGGGCACGACGTGTTCTAAGGCGTACTGCACGTCGATGGTGCACATGTCTTTAACCACTGTAACCCTGCTTGAGCAGGGTTTGAACAGAGTTAGGATGTTTAGGAGCTGATAGTTGCTCGTCGATGCTCGGTGGTTCTCTCCGTGTAGTCCGGCTTCCTCAACCCATAAAACTGTCACGGTCTCGATTAGCCATTGTGCACAAGTATGCGACCTTAAACACCAATAAATAAATAGCTCACCTGAATGAAATGATTACTCTTAGTCTACTGTGCATCATCTGTTGTGACGATGATGTTCGAGTTATCCCCAAAGTACTGGTTCCATTCCAATCAAATTTCATGTGAGTGATGACTTGGTGGGGCATTTCAATTTTATTAAAATCATTGTGCTGAACACACACCTCCCTCCCCAGGACAGGATGGGTAAAAGCATCTCATTTAAAAGCAATCTTCTTCTCATGAAATGATGAGTGCAACAAATTGATATTGGGTATTCAGTTTCCTTTTGAGGTGTAGACTGAAGGTTGTTCAAAGGAAGTTGGTGGCAATAACTGCCATTGTGATGAGAGGGGAATAATTTTTGGCCAGGCCCAAATGTTTAGTTTTCCTCTTGTCTGGGCTGATTTGAATGAAATTCGGAAACAATTACTTGTTGGGGATATGCATTTGATTTCTACACACAAAATAGCCACATTCCCTATGGGCACATGCACAGGCTTAAAATAGAACAAAACAAGAGCACCGCGTGGCGGGACAATATACGCCTGTTTTGTATTTTTGAAGGGTTGGGGTAAGGATGGGGTGAGGGTGAAAATTGTTTGGACCAACCCCATATTCGAACTTGACCTGTATTTTGTTGTGATTAAACAACATACCAAGTTTGGAACCACTCGGAAAACAAATAATAAAAGTTATCATCTGAAAACCAAATATTTGATGCATTCTATGTCCAACAGTTAGGCCATACTAAAGTTATAATCCGGAAAACACAAAATGCACAAATTCAAGAGGAATAACTCTGGAAAGGTACATGCGATTTTGGCCGAAAGTGAACCTGAGCTGTGCTTTGTGGTCATAAACAAAATCTGTGAATTTGAAACAAATTAGTCAAGTCAAACTAAAGTTATCATCCGGAAACCACATAATTCACAAATTTGCAATCATTCAAGGGGAATAACTATGGAACGGTACATGCGATTATGGCCAAAGGTGAATTTGAGCTGTACTTTGTGGTCAAAAACAAAATCTGAGAATTTGAAAAACATCGGTCAAGGCAAACTAAAGTTATCATCTGGAAACCACAAAATCCACAAATTTGCAATCATTCAAGGGGAATAACTCTGGAAAGGTATATGCGATTGTGGTCAAAAGTGAACTTGAGCTGTATTTTGTAGTCAAAAACAAAAAACGGAAAATCTGAAATAAATCGGTCAATCCAAACTAAAGTTATCGTCCGAAAAGGAAAAGTTGGGCTAAATAAAGGGCCATAACTCTACTGCAAATGGGCCGCTAGAAACGGAAATTGAACCCATCCTGTATTTTGTCATACTAAATCCACATGCCAAATTTAACTCAGCTCAATCCATTACAACTAAAGTTATCCTCCGGAAACGAAATGTGTCCATGGACGGACAGCCAGACAGATGGGTGGACAGACCATTCACATAATACGTCTCGTTTTTCAAATGGGTGTATAAAATCAACAAGTGAAAAATTTGGTGTCAAGGTGTTTGGCTTTAAATGAACGGAAACCAATTTTTTTTTAAAAAATTGTGGTTTCAAAGGGCCATAACTCTGCAGCGGATGGACTGAGAAACACCAATATCGAACTTGACCTGTATTTTATTGCTACAAACAACATCTGAAAGTTTGATGTCGATCCGTCAAGGCGTTCGACTTTAACTGAACGGAAACAATTTTTTTTAGAAAAATTGTTTTCAAAGGGCCATAACTCTGCAGCGGATGGACTGAGAAACACCAATATTGAACTTGACCTGTATTTTATTGCTAAAAATAACTTCTGAAAGTTTGATGTCGATCCGTCAAGGCATTTGACTTTAAATGAATGGAAACCAAATTGTTTACGGACAGACAGATGGACAGATGGACAGACAGACAAACAGTCGGACAGACTGATAACATAATATGACCGTTTTTTAAACGGGCGTATAAAAATTGAAAAGGATCTTTTTGCAAAACTGCACAGCACAAGTAACTGATATTTGGTGTGTGCACACTTTGGAAGAATATAACCGAAATGTAACAAAATCCTGATGAAATTTATTAGGGGGCCCGATATGGGGAGCTCATTTTAACACTGTGGATAATGGGAAAAACATTCAAAACCTTCTCACAAACTACTCCAAAAGCATTGACATTTAACTAGCATAGGTTTATTCAAATTAAGCCCTTGTGGGTCATGTTTGGCGATGTTAGGGGGTCCCTGATTTTAACAGTGCATCAAATTTGATATATGACATCTCTGTAAGGATGCTTCTCAAGTTTGTTCAAATCCATTTATTGGGGACATAACTTAGGTGTTTTGGAGCCAAAGATTTCAACACTGATTAATTGGTAAAACCTTCAGAAACCTTCTTTCAAACCTCTGCTTCCAGTGCCTCCATATTCTATATATGACATCTACTAGGGGCATAAAACTGCGGGGTTTTATGGGGCTTCAGATCTCAAAGCTGTGGCTAGTGGAAAACCTTTCAAAAATCTTATTTTCCCAAACTAATGATCTAGAAGCATCCTTGTACGGATGAGTTACAAGTTAGTTCAAACAAATCAAGTCAGTGGGGCAATAGTTAAGGATATTCCAATCAACTCCTCTGGGGCGTGTATATCATTGTTATGGGGCTCCAGATTTTCACCCTGTACCTAACAAATCGACTACATCCGCCTGTGTAATTTACAAATAAAGCAGTTGAGAAAAAAATATAAGACCCGTCATTGGAACAAGTTCATCAATCTTGTACCAATGAGGGATCACATGATATGGTTTTGTTGAATTTAACTGAATGAACTAATTAAAATAATAAATTTTGGTACTGTCTACAAAAACCTTCAAAAAATATCCTTCTACTAAACAAATGCTCCTCATGCCTTACTTATTGATATACATTATCATTGTAAGAATGATTTCCTAGTTTGTTCAAACTAACCATCTGGGGGCATATTTAGGTATTTTATGGGGGTTCAAATTTTAACACCACGTCTAATGGGAAAAACCTTCAAAAATCTTCTTTTTACAAACTATTTCGACAATAGCTTCCATATTTGATTATTACATCCTTGTGAGGATGACTTATAAGTTAGTCCAAATTAAGTAATAGTTAGGGGTTGTGGGGTAATTAATATTTTTAGCAGTGGACATAATGGAAAAAAACATAAGACAATTTTCTCCTAAACCACTGCTCCAAACGTTTTTATATTTGGCATTTAAAAATCTTTGAAAAGATGAGTAACAGGTTTGTTCAAAAGGAGCCCCTGGGGCCATATTTTGGAGAATGGACACTTACTGTCACTTTTCCCCCAAAGCTTCATAAAAAGGGACCCAACATTTTATCCCAAGCAGAAACACTAATGTAAGATTCTATTTAGATTTGACCACTATCAGGTGAGTTACAGACAACAAAAATTGTCTTTTTATCAACAGAATGTCAAGATGATAGCTTGAATTTTCGATTTTGTGTATAAAAGTGTAAATATCTTTGATATTTTTTCTCGTTCGGGCCAAGGTATAAGAATGTGTATTTATATGATGGACCCCGAAAACCGATTTGTCATTTAAACAGCATGGAATTTTATGTCCATTACCACATTTCTGTTTAATGCTATAATGGGATATGTGGTAAGAGATGAAATGCAGTGGAAGCCAGTGCTTTCCTGCAGTCATTATCTGTGCAATTATGGCCAGTTAATAGGTAATTGTGGTGAAAACAGTACATCGCACATATTCTGGACACACACCCATATTACGCATCTAGCCTGTCACCGAATGTCAAAATATGCCAAAGTGTGAGTCTTTCAAAGGAACTTTAAAGAGAGTATTAAATTAAGATAGATCTAAGTGGCCTGGTTCAAGAGAAGCAATTAAACTGAGAATTAATGTTCTGGCTATCGAAATAAAAATCGGGGAATCTCTCGAAAAATTAATTCCAGTCTGAAGGTGTGTAAGGCTGTGGGTCGTTGCAAGTAGATGGGGATCTCCTGTGCTATAGGGTAGAGGAGGTGCCGCAGCAGTGCAAAAGTATAGGCACGTTGTGATGTAGGGGAGCCAAAGAGCTCATATTTAGAATAGGAGCAGTCACGGCCAAGTTGGTGGCCATATATAAGAATAGGATCAGAAACACGAAGTACGAGCTAAGGGAGCTGTTTGCATTTAGGTGAACAGCATTACCTGTTGTAGAAGGCAAGACACACGTAGGCAGAGTAGGTTTGCCTGTATGAACATTATTCTGAGATAAACGTAGGGGAGCGTTTTAACCCCATTGGTGCAGACTGCTTGAATGAAAAGTGTCAAGTAAAGTGACAGTGAGCTTGTGGCTATGCGACGGCAGTAGTAGAGTGACACTTGTTGGAGGGAATGCGATATAGTGAAGTGACAATACGTTATACGTTAGTGGCAGTGCAATGGCAGTGGTTGAGTCACTTGTTACAGCAAAGGCTTCCGGATAAAGTGACAATACGTTAGTGGCCATGCAACGCCCATGAAAGGGTGAAGTGAAGAGGCGACCAAAGAAAAAACTCCAGCGAGAAGGAGGAAAAAATAGCGACAGCAGAGTATGCGGGCCCGCAAGTGACTCAAAAACTGTGTGGGTAGGGGCTGATTGACGTTTTGTTTTTCATATTCATTGGATTCCATGTAGGTCACAAATTACCATATTTATTTATATGTATATGTATTAAAATTGTTGTTTTCAGTGAACCCCTGTTGATTCATGCTTTTTGACGAAGTCACAGACCCCTTCAGGATAAGAACCACCCTAACAAAGTGAAATGGGCGGGTTCGTTATGATGAGACATATGTTCACGCACAGGATCAGGCAACACACCTGGAGTTTTGGATGAATACATAGCGTAAATCTGTTTCACCAGCAGCAACAAAGCCCCGGTTTCCAACACAGAAAATAGGGCACAACTCCCAAGTGGAAGGGGTGGATAGCATTACTTGATATGTGTCAGAATATTAAGGCCGTTCAAACCTTCAGATTTGATTTGAATCTTAAGTTGCTATTTGGTTCGATTTAAAAGCGTTTGCACGATTCCTTTCCATTCAAATCTTTTCACTGGAATATTGCTTGGTATCGGTCATCTTCATCGTCTCACAAAAAGTATAGTTCTGATAGAAATGGTACATAAACAAGCAAATTCAGTGAATTCATATCTTCCGCTGGGCAGCAGTTTCAAGGGGAATTAATGCATCCAGTGGAATATAGTTGAGTTGCAAGTGGAAGTTATTTAGAAGAGACAGAACAGACAGTGCTTCAGGCAGTGGTTATCAGATTTATTTTCACGGAGGTCACTGTCAAAGCAAGTAAAGTGATGTGGAGTATAACTATGAGAATCACTAAAAATTAAGACTGTATGATAAGACATATTACATTAAACTGTGAAAAGTAATCCATATATGAAATTTCATTGAAATTGGTTGACTCTAAGGAAAGTTAGAGTCTGGAAACCATCAGCCAAACAAATTTAAGCATTTAAGCAACCTAATTAAATATGCGTGGAAAATGCCCATGTTCGAACTTGGACCCACAACTGATGAAAGTGATCTACTACCCAAATTTCATAATTTTTGCACGAGAACATTTCTCGTATTATGTGTGATGTATTGCATGTTACTAAACATTCATACAAAAATTTATTCAAATCCGAACGTTCATATAGAAGTTCTGTACAAAAAACTGATTGCACCAAATTTCGGAACAAAATGGCCGCTGGTGGCCATCTTGAATTTTGGATCAAACCCCAAAACACATATTCTGGTCTCACAATGATAACATAGATACCCAAGAAGTTTCGTGAAGACCAGTTCATAAATACAGCTTTTAGTTCGAGGTGCGTTGACGCAAGGGGTAGACGGACAGATTTTCAGTACAAAATTTCCCACATTCGAACTTGACCTAGGTATTGATAAAAGTAATCCATACATGAAATTTCATCGAAATCGGTTGATTTTAAGGAAAGTTAGAGTCTGGAAACTGTCAGCCAATCAAATTTCAGCAACCTAATTAAATATGTGCAGAAAATGCCCATATTCGAACTTGGACCCACAATTGATGAAAGTGATCTACTACCCAACTTTCATCTAAATCCGGTCACTGTAAGGAAAGTTAGAGTCTGGAAACGAAAAACACAGAAGGATGGAAGGATGGAAGGACACCCCGAATTTAATATCTCCCGTTTTTTTAAAAAAGCAGGAGACAATAATATTGAAAATAAAGACTGAGCATAATTTCCACTATATTAACATGGACAGATCGGCAACCAATGCCACCAGCCATGCTAATTCAAGTCTCACGAGAAACTACCATTGTTGAAAACAAATTTAAAGTTACCAGGTATTGTCAATGATGAGCTGTTGTTAGCAGCTAGCTTTGTGCAGTGCATAGTACCAATAATTCTCAGACCATTTCTGTTTTCGAACTATAATCCTCACTGGATAATATTCCAGCTACATCACAAGTCAAAGGCATGCCTTGATGATGTGGTCAGAATATTATATCAGATAGGACCTGAGCGATCAGAGTCAGAATAAATGAGGTTAACAGCACCTCCTTCCCCAGATGATAATCTTCAAAACACCCCCGATTTAATTCAAGATTCAATTTGATTTTGAATAATAGATTAATTAGATTAGATTCACAATTTGGTTCGAATCAAAAATGTGCTTTTTGCAGGTCCCTACCGAATATTCATACCATGCTGCACATCCATATAAGATATCATGAAGAGCTGACCACTATCAGCTGAGTTATCGACTTGTACAGACAAAAAATGTAGATTTCTCAACAGAGAAAGGGGCATAACTCCCAGATGGAATGTGCAGATGAACTATCACTTCCGGCGATCTGATACCTTTCATGCTTGACACTGTTTTGTTTCGAAGCATTTCATTCACGTCCTAACATCACTCATATACATAACGTGCCATCACATGCATTCTTAGATGACATTGTTATGCGTAATTCAGATTCCATATGTGGTGTATCTAGAACATTTCCCAATATCTGTATTATATCGCGTAATGCTGAATATGCACAACAGTCATGGTATAAGACTCAACACTATAGCTCGTGTTCTCAGAAATCTATGAAAATCGAATAAAAGTTCATGTTAAAAATACAATTTCTTGACTAAGATCTATCAAGTGCAGTACGTGGAGAGTGGATTGTAACTAAATCACTAGTGGAGTGGAGTTATCACCCAAGCTATAACTTTCAAATTTTGTACATATCGACAAAAAACACAAGCAATGTTTCAGCCAATGGACCTCCGGGTTTGATTGTGCTGGTTATGCTTTGCAACAAATTTGCAATTATTTCTTGAGTGGAATCTCCACTCTGCAGGTGATTTAATGATAATACACTCTCCCCATACTGTATAATCATATGATGCCATAAATAACATGTACTTGTGCTAAAATAGTGGGATAAGGCCCCACAAAGTAGATCTTCTGTTTCTCAGGCCATTTTTTATAAAATTGCATGTGGGTGGGTGGTTTTTATTTTATTTTTTATTTGTTTGCCATCAAAAGTTTATGTTCTTGGTTTGTTTTATGTTTTAGGCCTCAAAATCTACAGAACAGCATAGATGGTGGTGTATTTCGTCCCTTGAATGCAAGAAGGCTTTGCAATGCTAAAGCACTGCAAAGCCTTCTTGCACTCAAGGGACAAATTTATTAATTTTATTAACTTGGGTAAAATATCACACATAAACCATTCAAATTGTATATTTTTAAGTTTGCATTGGTTATAAAAAGAAAGCATGCAGCAGGTAAAAGGATCATGTGGGATGGCCTGAGAAACAGGTTTTTAACTTTTTTAGGCCAAATGCTGTACATGTAGACCTGGGCCTGATTAGGATAGGGATCACTGTGCATTCTCTATCTGTTCAATTTCCAAACCCTCTGCCCTTATGTTAAAAATTTCAAACCATGTTCAAATTTCTGATCTGATCCATTTGAACATGTAAAGTGAAAAAAATAGAAAATACCACACTAAATTTAGTAATCTTGATATTTCATCATGGTATACAGTGAAGGGAAAGATTCGGGATGAAGATTAAGTTGATGCAATTAAGCATCAACAATAAAAACAATTTCTTGGTTTTCAACTTTTATTGAACATTTACGCTGTACAGAGATAATTATAAAAACTAAGCATTCCTGTCGTCAAGTCTTTTCTTTATTGTTTGCTGTCACCAAGCATTCTGTGAAGTATTTTACAAGAATTTGCTGATCCAAATTGCAGCCTGAAATTGAAAAACAAAATGTAAAACAACACACAACATGGATTCACCGTGAGACTCCCGGATTCGGTCATGATCTCCTGCACTTACGGTAGCACCCATAAATCTCCTGCATCATAAAAATTTATCAAGTGAAAAAAACATAATCAACCATTTCTTTATTGTGTACAATTTACTTAATGTTTGCAAATGGTAATCCGTGAGATTTGCTCAGTGACCAGAATATTTAAGTAAGCTTCAGAAATTCAGTCTCTTTTTTTTTTCTCTTCCCTTTGTTCCAAATCATGTTTAATTAAAATAAATTAATACATGATTGGACTCTTCAATATTATTCTGTCATCAAATGGTGATCGAAGACCAAACAATATAGCTTGGTGCAATGTTTTCACAACAAAAATACCAACCTTTTTTCTTAGTACTTAAGCGACTTTGCCCCAGTTTTCACAACATAAACACAGCCGCATGTGAAGGAACAACAGCTGATTACTGTTTGAAACCACACCGATTTCAGATCATCAGAGATCGGCTTTTTAATTGAGAAATAACTTTGTTTTCAAAACATTCTATGATGAATGGATCACAGGTAACTGTAGTTGTGTATATATATCAGGCGATGTATACCGGTAAGTACCATTCGCAATCGAATTTGCAATGTCTGAAAATCCATCCAAAAAATGTCACTACGATTCTAAATTTAAAGAACCATGTAAGAAGGAAATGACCTGAAATTTATACAGGCATAAAGTAAGGGAAGGGAGGGGGGTAGTTGTGGGATAAACTAATGTGAAGAGTGGGTGGGTGGGAGGCTACTGAACTAGGTTTGGAATAGAATATGTTGGGATGGGGAGGGTTAGTGGTGGGTAAATTAATGGAGATAAAGTGTGTGTATGTGGGGGGGGGGGGGGCATTAAACTGTATAAACTGTATAAATTTACCCCACTTACAATTACAAAGTGTGTGCGTGGTCCTTTAGCTGAAAGTTTGCTGGTGGTTCTTAAGCTTTTTCTCAAAAATTGTAAGTGGGGTAAATATATGCAGGGATGAAGTGAGGGGGGGGGAGGGTACCAGTAAATTGATAGAGATACATGTAGATAACTTAATAAATTGTTGCTCTCTGAACAAAAGTCTTGTTATAATATTCACAAGCAAAAATCTCCCTGGTTGTCATTTTCAAAACTTAACATGTCTGGACATGACAACACTCTCTCTCATACATGGTTTGAATCACAAGTCTTTTTTGCACATCTTTCACAGATACAGAATGTTCTCTTAAATGCTTCTAGTGTTTTTATAGGTATTTACACAATGTAGTGGCCAGAACCGAACAGCGCTATTCACAAAAATTATTCAAATTTTATTATTTCTGCCTCAAAAACAGTTTATGACCCCTCATTGGAACAAGCTTTATGACCCCTCACTGGAACAAGCTTTATGAGCTTGTTCCAATGAGAGGTCATATGCTATGCTTTTGAAGCAAAACATGCAATTTTTATTCACTAGAGAAATTGTTTTGCAAGCATCATCTGGTATTTGGTGTGGGTGAAGGGTTAATATTTTCTGAAGATAATCTTGCAACTATATGCCCCCTCTCATTGGAACAAGCTTCATGAGCTTGTTCCAAAGAGGGGTCATAAGCTATGCTATTGAAGCAAAACATGCAATTTTTTATTCACTAGAGAAATTCTTTTGTGAGCGTTGTCTGCTATTTGGCATGGGTAAAGAGTTAATATTTTTCTGAGGATAATCTCGGAAATGTAGAAGTCCTGACTTGAGTTTTATTAAAACTAAAACAAGTACATCGCCATGTGATGGTCAATCCCCTGCCACTTGAAGCCAACAAGGGCAATAACTCACTAAGAAATACTTGGACACAGCTAGTTCACAATCTTCTTCACAATATTATCACCAAAAAACTATATATTAAATTAGGAAAGGAAATCTTGAACAGTTTTCTTTGAAATGTGGTGCCTAGAATGGTAATCAGATTACAAAAAATTCTACGTCTGATAAGAGCAGTAACTCTTGAAGAAATACTGGGACATGGCTGGTGCAGGATCCCATTAATGATACTATCACCAAACAGCTACATATTAAAGTTGGAAAGAAAATGCTTTTAAATGAGGTGAAAAGAAAAAGTAATAATATGACAAGAAATTCTAAGGCCAACAAGGGCAATAACTCTTGAAAAAGTACATTCGCATTCATGATATTATCACCAAAAAGCTATATATTAAATTTGGAAAAAATATCTGGAATGGCCCTTTGAAATGTGACGACAACGAATGGTAAAATGATGACAAGAAAGTCAAAGTCCAACAGGGGCAATAACTCTTGAAATATTTGGACACCGCTGGTTCGCAATCCCATTCATGATACCATCATCAAAAACCCCATATGTTAAATTTCGGGAAAATATTTTGAATGGTTTCTTCAAAAATGTGATGACAAGAAATGGAGAAGGATGGATGGATCGATAGGACAAATTTCAAGGATGCATGGAGCCTATTTCTGTTAGCCCCCTCCCATTACATGGCATGGGGATAATAAAGTTAACACATTGTTAGCATGTGCTTCACATTCAGTTGGAATGAAAGGATATTTTATCAACATGAACTTGTTTTGTTATTTATTTAGTGTGTTAACTCTTTACCCAAAATAATGGCAAAAACCGTTCAGCACTGATCACAAAATCACCATTCAATTTATTTTTTTCATTTTTTGTGTCAAAAACATAGCTTATGACCCTTCATTGGAAACAGCTCATTAAGCTTGTTCCAATGAGGGGTATTAAGCTATGTTTTTGACTCAAAAAATGAAAAAATTTATTCAAGAATTTTGTTTGCAAGTGCCACATGCCTTTCATTTTAGGTAAAGTGTTAAAGGTCACTATCAGCATCCATGGCTATATCATGACCACAAAATGATAGGCCAATGCAAATATTCAAATATGACTGAATCAAATGCTGCACACTAGTCATGAATTGAACTGAATATTGATTCAAATACATAACAATTGTTAACGGTAGCAAAAAAATCACATTTAAATCCAGTGCGTACAGTTAGGTTAACCTGTCACAAATAACATATCATTAAGATGCCTTTTCTGCATAGACAGACCAGAATTTGATAATGCAGTTTCTTCGGGTTGATTCATGCGAACATTCTGCAGTTGGTGTCATATTTACTACACAAGTAACAAAATTCTATGTGCATCTCAGTAAGTCTGTGTTCATTTCAAATATGGAACATCCAGATCCTGAATAAACTCAGAAATTTATTATCTTTGCTGTTGCCATATCCATTATTTGGTTGGTAGAGCAATTAATATTTTCAACGTGCAGCCTTTAGGCTGCACGTTGAAAATATTAATTGTTCTACCACTCACATTTACTTAGTAGTTATCCTACTTAATGAAATTATGACGTATCGTGTTCCTGGATTGGAAAAACGGCCTCTCGTGTTGAAAGAGTTCAAGAGAATTGAATGAGATTATAATGCATGTTGGTATGAACTGAACCCAGCCTGCTTTGAATAGTCATAAACACTAGACAGGAATAGCTTGGTAGGGTTGTAGGCTGTGTAGCAAGCATTAATGGTTAACAGGCACTGGACATTGGAAAGTAGTCAGTGGTTCGCGTTGATGTTCATTAAACTTTAATGCCAAAAAACACTGAAGAAATTAAAAAAAGATATTCAATAGATATTTGGCGCGATTGTCAAATTGAATCCTGCGATCAAATCGAATATAATTTTGATTACCGAATATTCGCAGGAACCTTCAACATACCAGTAGATATGAAGTAAAGTTTAACCAAACTTTTATACCAATGCTTCCAACATTAGAGAACTTCCACACCAGGAATTGGTTACCAGGTGGTGTTTTACTAGTAGTGCAGAACTTGTTTACCATTGCTCCAGTTCCAGGATTCCATTGGTATTGGTGGTGGTGGTGGTGGGGGGGGGGGGGGGGGGAGGGGGGCATGAACAAGTTTCATTAAAATTTGTTGCTGGCTGCTTATGGAGCATGTGTTTGATCTGTAATGTGTAGAGTGCTAGATTCATTTTGGAAGTGAAAAACTGTTCATATGGATTTTTGTTTCAATTTATTGCTGTGTTCTGGTACCTATCAACTAACATTTTTATGTCTATGATATTCTCAAAGGAATATACTTATATTCCGAGATGAAATGTCATCAGTATCTATGATTTACTGACATCTATATCAGAAATGTTCTCAGCAAATAAGAGTTTTTTTCATATTTATGGTTTCTAGCCCTGATAAGGTGCAATTATTTTGTGATTTTGTGAAATTATAGCAAAGAAGAAAGTAATAAGAATGAATAAAATAAAGAAACCGTAAGCTGAAATGAAAGTGTCAATGACACTGTAGCTCAACTTGTCAAGACAAAGACATGTACATGTATAGTATGTGACACAGCAATGACAAACATCTAGGTAATGACCTGATAACAAAGGTACATATAAAGTATTGTAACAGTCTGTATATAAATATTGACCATTGCCTGTAACAAACGTATAGGTAAAGTATTGTAAAGGTGGGTGGCAGTCAGATGCTAAACTAGAAAAAAATCTTTGAGTCCCAGAGTGGGTCTGACTGAACCCCAAAATATTTGTTCTCATAGCACAGTGATAACAAAGGCACCCCAAAACACACTCATTCCTGTCCCAAGGTGAAAACAAAGGTACCCAAGAAGTTTCGTGAAGATCAGTTCACAAATATGAGCTGTGTAGAAGTTGTGACAAAAAACTGATTGGACCTAATTTCGGTACAAAATGGCCACTGGCAGCTATCTTGAATTTTGGACCGCACCCAGAAACACTCGATCTCATCCCAAGGCGATAACGAAGGTACCCAAGAAGTTTTGTGAAGATCGGTTCATAAATACAGCCTCTAGCCCAAGCCGTATTGACATGTGCACTTAGAGTGTATAAGTAGCACTGAATAAATCAATGTTCATCTAATTTGCATAATTTCTGCACGAGAAAAAAACCTGTACTATATGTAATGTATTCCATGTTACTAAACATTCATACAAAAATTTATTCAAATCAGAACTTTCATACAGAAGTTCTGTACAAAAGACTGATTGCACTAATTTTGGTACAAAATGGCTGCTGGTGGCCATCTTGAATTTCGGACCACACCCAAAAACACTCGTTCTCATCCTACGGTGATAACAAAGGTACCCAAGAAGTTTCGTAAAGATCGGTTCATAAATACGGCCTCTAGCCTGAGCCGTATAGAATTTGTGTACAAAAAACTGATTAGACCTAATTTCGGTACAAAATGGCCACTGGCAGCCATCTTGAATTTTGGACCGCACCCAGAAACACTCGTTCTCGTCCCAAGGTGATAACAAAGGTACCCAAGACGTTTCGTGAAGATCGGTTCATAAATACAGACTCTAGCCCGAGCCGTACTGACATGTGTACTTAATGTGTGTAAGTAGCACTGAAAAATCAAAGTTCATCTAATTTGCATAATTTCTGCACAAGAAAAAAACCCGTATTATATGTGATGTATCCCATGGTACTAAACATTCACACAAAAAATTATTCAAATCAGCGCTTTCATATGGAAGTTCTGTGCAAAAATCTGATTGCACCAAATTTTGTACAAAATGGCTGCTATCGGCCAACTTGAATTTCGGACTGGACCCCAAAACACTCATTCTCGCCCCACGGTGATAACAAAGGTACCCAAGGAGTTTCGTAAAGATTGGTTCATAAATACGGCCTCTAGCCCGAGCCGTATTGGCATTTGCACTTACAGTGCTGAAAGTAACACCAAAAAACATCAAAGTTAGTCTAATTTGCATAATTTACACACAAGAAAAAAAAACGTATTATATGTGATGTATCCCATGGTACTAAACATTCATATAAAAAATTATTCAAATCAGAGCTTTCATATGGAAGTTCTGTACAAAAAACAGATTTCTGCATCGTCGGTACAAAATGGTGGCTGGCAGCCATCTTGAATTTCGGACCGCACCCAAAAACACTGGTTCTCGTCCCACGGTCATAACAAAGGTACCCAAGAAGTTTCGTAAAGATCGGTTCATAAATACGGCCTCTAGCCCGAGCCGTATCCAATTGTTGACGGACAAATGGACAGATGGACAACAGGCCATGGTATAAGCTCAAATTTGGCTTCGCCAAAGTTGAGCTAAAAATCCTGTCCCCATGCTGTACCATATGATTATGATGGTTTACTCTTTTTATTACTTCTGCAAACTTACAATAGACAAACATTAATTGGTTTATATTATAAATCCCCCATGTTAATTAACCCGAGAGATCATTTTTTCTGGTCCAGGAACATGATATGTCATAATTTCATCTTATAATATAGCAGTTAAGTGAATGTGTGGGGTAGACTAATTAATATTTTCAAGGTTTGAAAATTTGAAAATGTTCATTAGTCTACACCCAAATAATGAATATGAATTCTTCCAATAGCTATCATTGAATTGGCATGGAAGATACCACCAGGGTTTAAAGGGTTAAATGGATAAAATACACTATTGTAGGGCTGCAACGATTAATCGTGAAATGAATGTATCGCGATTCATTCTCTGACGATATGTATTACGATTCGCTTGCACTGTATCACGATACAAATGGACCCAAAATTGCATGAATATTTTGTTAATGACACTTCAAAAATGGCCTCATTGTTGACTATTCGCATCCATCATATGTACGTTTCCTTTGAAAGTGGGATTGTGAAAGTATGAATTTACACTGCTCTTGGGTATTTGTTAGCACTGAATAGCACAAACCATTAACCTCGCTCTTGAACCTTTATATACAATGATCCAACAAATTACAAAATCCAAGGAAACAAAAGAGTGTGTCACAATGTTTTGTTGACAAGAAGTTGGAGAAATCTAATTTCATTGAAATGAAGCTGCTTGACCCAAAACTTTATGATGATTTATTATTTGGCCATTGTGTGGGTGGATGTTAGACTTACCAGCCCTGAACTGTGAGGACTCAAGATGCAAATCTGCAGTTATGGACCACTGGGTGACCAGGTGGTTCATAACTGCAGATTTGCATCTTGAGTCCCCACTTTTTGTTGATTGACGAGGGTTTCATGGTACATATCGAATCGTGGGGATCGTATCGTGATATGCATTGTATCGTGAGAAAATGTATCATTGCAGTCCTACACTATTGCCCATTTTACTCTGTACATTATGTGACTTAAAACATAAAACAGGCCAGCTATATGAGGCTCAGAAGAAAAAGAAATAATTAAAACAAGAGGCCCCACGGGGCCTGAAGCGCTCATCTTCAAAAGAACACAATATAAATTTACAGAGTCCAAGGAGTCCACATTAAGCAATCCATATCCATCGTCTACACTCAAAATCCTTGAGTCCCTCAGGAGTGACAAAAATAATCTGGGCATCTTGCCTTTTCTTCAGTTGATCATAATGTAAAATGTAGAGCTCCCCTATGAAGCCCCTTGATACAACCTATGTGGATTAATCTTAGTTACACACCTCTAGAGGGTACTAAATACAAAATTTTGAATTCTTCAGCAAAATGGCCAATTCCGGCTCCCATAGGGAGCCCAAATATCAACCCAGGCTGTCAATTTGAACACAGTTGAATCTGACTTCCCTAGAGATGTTGTGTACCAAATATGAAGGTATTCTGACTGTTGGATCTGAAGAAGAGAAATTTTAAAGAAATTTCTTCATATTGCACTAAGTTAAAATTTGGGTTAGCATAGTGAGCCCAAATATTAACCAATGGATCCGATTTGAACAAACTTGAATCTGCCCCCCCCCCCCCCCCCCCCCAGAGGTGTTGTATACCAAACATGAAAGCATTCTGACTAGTGGATCAGAAGAAGAAGATTTTTGAAGAAATTTCCTCCTATTGTACCAAGTTAAATTTCAGGTCCCCACAAGGAGACCAAATATTAACCCAGGCACTCGAATTGAACAGACTGGAATCTGCTCCTCCCCTCCCCCCCCCCCACCCCCACCCCAGAGATGTTGTATACCAAATATGAAAGCATTCCGACTGGTGGATCTGAAGAAGATTTTTAAAGAAATTTCCTCATATTGCACTACCGGGTAAGCAAAAATTTGGGCTACCATTGCGAGCCAAATATAAACCAAGGGATCTGATTTTCAAACTTGAATCTAACCCCCCCAGAGATCTTGCATACCAAATATGGAAGCATTCTGACTGGTGGAACTGAAGAAGAAGATTTTTAAAAATTATCTCCCATATTGAACAAAGTTAAAATTAACCTAGGGACTTGGTTTGACAATCTTGAATCTGACCCTCATAACAATGATGTATACCAAACATTAACAGATTCTGACTGGTGGTTTTGAAGAAGAATATTTTTAAAGAATATTCCCCATATTACCCTATGTAAAATATTTGGGCTCCTGTATTGAGCCCAAATATGAACCAATGGGCTTTATTTTAACAAACTTCTATCTGATCCCCTATGAATGCTGTATACCAAATATCAAAAGATTCTGATGATTGGTTCTGAGAAGAGGTTTTTAAAAATTTTTGCAAATATGCTGACTCAGCAATTTTTCGATGCCCATTACAGAACACCCTAACATAACCGATGGCAATTTTTTTTACCAATCAATTCTACTGATCCTAAGGATACTTCATACGAAATAACAGCTCTCTGTTCCGTGTGGTTTGGGAAATATGGGCGTTTGAAAATATTTCTATTTTTAGCTCCCAGGGTTCCCATGGGGATGCGGGAATTTTTTTTTTGCATGGGTAAAGTACTTATGACTCAATAATACCACATATCAAATTTGGTTTAAACCAGACCATCGGTTCAGAAAGTTAAAAAATTTATAGTAATTTATATATTTTTTATACTTACCAATGACCCAGACTTAGCTGGTGCTAACTCTAACAAAACCAGGGCCAAACACAAATTTTGCCCCCCAATCCCCAAAATTTGCATCCAAAACAAAAAGAAATCATGTCCTAAAGGACCTCCATACTACGCCTCCACTGCACATGCGCAGTGACGCAGACGTCCCGAAATTGGCGCCAATTATCATTCTTACTGGCAGTGCCTGGTCAGCGCTATGTACTCAGCGGGGAGGCAAGAGTTCCCAACTCCAGGGAGGGCCATCCCCGTCTGGGTCATTGGTAAGTATAAAAAATATATAAATTACTATAAATTTTTTAACATTTTTATACTGTACCAATGACCCAGACTTAGCTGAATAGTAAACAGGCTGGAGGGCCTAGGACATAGAGGAAAATCCAATAAGCTCAACTATATAGTAAAGAGGTAACCCCTTAAGGAGAAAAGGAGTATTAGGATGGGATGCTGCGATAAGCTGTGCTATCTGCACAAGAATGTCCGACGTCGAGACCTGCGGAGGCGCAGTCTTTCGCTGCTTCGCCGAGGGCAGCTCCGCATCAGATGGCTCCCGCATACTTTTCCTATGCGAACGTCCGGAGTCCATCGGTCTCGAATCCCTGGCTGCCGGATGGTGTGACCTGGTCGCCGAAGAATCCTTGATCGGCGAAGCTGGTAATATATCGGCGGTCACGCAGCCAAGGTGCGGTCGTGTGCGCTGACGAGAAGAGGAAGCCTTAACAGTCTCTGCGGACTGCTTATACAACGGAGCGTCCCGAGCGACGGACGTATGCTCCGCTAAAGACACATTTTGTACCACAACATCTGGTCCCAGATGTTGTTGTACGAGAGAGGGACCTCTCTCGCTCGCGGCCCGGCTGGACCTGGACGAGCTAGGAACCGGACTCAAAGGCTTCCTCCGTTCTCGGTTACTATCCGCCGTCACTGGGTGTGCATTTATTATGTTTATAGTGCTCGCATCACCCAAAATTTCCTCTTGGACCGCATCGGACGAACCCGGCTGCCGAACCATTCGGTGAATGGACGCTACACCGGGCGAGCTAGCGGACGACATTTGTCTAATCTCCATGAGCACTTTTGCCGCTAGCTCTGAATTCATTTGTGACGACGGACGCACACTTGTAGAAGATAACATGGAAACATCACCCTGTTCTGGTTCCTCTGAAATAGAAACTGAGAGAGTAGAGTGACCTTGCGGAGAAAGAGCCAGAAACAACATATCGTGACACACGTTTCCAATGTTTCTCATCCCAATATTCACATATAGAACAGGGATTAATGCGAGAACACTGACTACAATTAATACAATGATCATGAAAGTCAGAGGAAGATTTCTTCCTATTACAATTTGAACAACGTCCCTTCATTGTGAAAGACATTTCCGGGTTTGATTATAGACGATAACTTCACAAGTGAATTATGCAATCAACAATTGGGTCATGTATCCGTGCACACGCGCAAATGAAGACACTTTGCCGTGGGTGTAATGGGGACTTCATTGTTTTTGTTTTTTTTAACCCATTACCTAACATGAAAAGCAGACAACACTTGCAAAAAAATTTCTTGAATAACTATTATTTTCATTTTTTGTCTCAAAAACATAGGTTATGACCCCTCATTGGAACAAGCTCGATGACTCATTCCAATGAGGGGCCATAACCTATGTTTTAGAGACAAAAAATGAAAAAAAATGAAAATTAAGGGGCGATTTTTTAGAATAGCGCTGGCCAGTTTTGGCTTTAAGTTAGGTAAAGAGTTAAATAATATAATTATCATTAATAAAGAAAAGTAATAAACAGAGTAATCGCTTGACTGGACTGGTTATGTGAAATAATTCATTCATGGCAAGGGATTATATTGTAAAACACTCGTGCCCATTCCTGTACTCATGTTTGTACAACATCCCTCGCCTCTCATGAATTATTTCACGTAACAAGTCCAGTCAAGTGATTACTCTCTATAAAATGTCTGCCTGCCAGCCTGCCTGCAGGCATTTGAAAAAAAAAATGCTTGAGAAACAGATCTACTTCATGTGGTCTTACCTATAAATACAATTCGATTGATACGGCTCTCTTCACTTTCCCATTCTGTAGTCTGTTTTGTATCATAAATTTCATGTACTGATTGAACCACCAGTCTGTTTTGTAGATCATCTACAGATACAAGACCCTGCAATAGATGTAGTCTTAAATGTTACTTGTGTTTTCATAGGTATTTAACCCTTTACCCAACTCACTCAATATCAAAATTTATACCCACGAGAGTGGTGGTTGAGTTGATAAGTATGCTGGTCTCTCATGACAGAGATCTCGGGATTGATCCTAGATGAGGGAGTTCTCAAGATGTCTGAACACTCTCAGCATCAAATGTGGAGTTGATGCTGTCGCAGCGTATAGTCCTATCGGGTGGGGACGTAAAATGGCTGTCCACTGTGTTGAGAGAGACACACACCATACATGCTAAAGATCCCTTTCTAGTATCCAAGAAGAGTGAGGTCACGAAGCTTCCAATACAAAGGTCATCCGGCACACCTGCACCATTGGGCCAAGGAGAGGTGTTAACCCTTTACCTAACATGAAAAGCAGACGACACTTGCAAAAAAAATTCTTGAATAACTAATTTTTTTCATTTTTTGTCTCAAAAACATAGGTTATGACCCCTCGTTGGAACGAGCTCGACGAGCTCGTTCCAACGAGGGGTCATAACCTATGTTTTTGAGACAAAAAATGAAAATATTTTGAAAATTAATTGGCGATTTTTGAGAATAGCGTTGGCCGGTTTTGGCCGTTACGTTGGGTAAAGGGTTAATATAATTTTGCGTAACTTGCCTGCCAATCCTTGTAAAAGAATTAAGCTTTAAAAAAGAACAAAATTGAACAAAACCATATCATGTGACACCTCATTTGAACGTGATCATCAGCCCATTTCAATTAGTGGTCATACAATATGCTTTTGCTGAAATTTTTGGAAATATAATTTCTTTTAACTGCTCAATTTGTAAATTACATGGCAAGGATGCAGTGGATTTGTTAGGTAAAGTTTTAATGAGATTTCAACACTTTGTACCATATGCCACTTAGAGCCCAATTTGAGCATACAAGCAATTTTAAACAATTAAAGACCTCTTTATTACCATCAAAGCCACACTTGCCTGCAACTCTTCCTGAATTAGCTGTTAACCCTTTACCCAATGCAGACGATATCAAATTTATTATTTTAAATATAATTTTTTTAAATTTTTCAAAAAATTTCAACAAAACCATATCATATGACCCCTTGTTGGAATGAGCTCATGATATGATTTTGCTGACATTTTTTGAGAAATAATATTTTTTCAACTGCTGAATTTGCATATTTTACGCGGGTGGATGCGGACGATTCATTGGGTAAAGAGTTAAAGGGTTGAATTAACCATTTTTCTAATGTAACTGCCATGTTCAAGCCGTCCATTTTACCCAAATAATCATTTTGTTTGCATTATTTCTTTCAATTTTTGTCCCAACAACATAACTTATGAACCCTCAGTGGAACGAGCTAAAGAGGGGTCATGAGCTATGTGTTAGAAACATAAATGAAACTTTTCAATTATTTAGAAAGTGTTTTTGCACAAGTGCCAGGTTAGGTAGGTATTTATTTATTGGTGGTCACATACTTCTGAACAATGGCTAATCATGACAACATGGACATAAAGTAAAGTTTAGCGAATCATTTATACCCATGTTACCCATTTTAGAGAACATATATCCCAAACATTGGTGACTTGGTCCTATTTTACCAGGAAAACAGAGCTTGTTTACCACAGTAAACAAGCACAACTAACTTCCAGGGATTCCCACAGGGAGGCAGGTTAGGTAAAGAGTTAATCAAGGTTGACAGTTGGAAATATAAGTGTACCTTTGGCCATCTACTTATCATACTGGCAATCTCCACACAGTGTTATACACACAAATCAACATTTAATTTGTTTATTCATTACAGGATTCATGCAAGAAAAGACTGGTGAAATTCAAGGCCATTTCTCGATATACTTCGGCATTTTTCAAGGCCCTACAATAACCAGGATTCTCAATGTTTTGCCTTCATTAGTCCTAACTAGGACCTTCGGTCATTACCTTTCCTCACACTCCCCTACATGAGAAGTGGGTGACAGGGGTAATGGCCGAAGGGTCCTTGCTAGGACTATGCCTTCACAAGCTGTGGAATATAAAACTATATAGTTATGATTACATGCTTCATCAGCATTTTTATTTCATGAATACTCGAGGCTTTCAAGACCTCCTGACACAATTTCCAGAATTTAAAGGCTTTGAATGATCCTTAGCCAAATTCAAGGTCCTTCCTTTAATCCAAGGCCCCCCGGGAACCCTGCATTACTATTCTTCCAAAACATTCAAAACAAGAGGCCCCATGGGGTATGAGTGCTCACCTTGAACAGAACACAAGAAAAGAGTCCAAGAATAAAACTACATTAAGCAATCCATCTCCATTGGATACATTGTCAATCCTTGAGCCCCTCAGGAGTGACAAAAATAGTCCAAGCATCAAGCCTTTCCTTCAGTTAATCATAATGTAAAATGTGGAGCTCCCCTATGAAGCCTCTTGATACAACCTATGTGGATTAATCTTAGTTACACACCTCTAGAGGGTACTGAATACAAAATTTCTAATTCTTCAGCTACATGGCCAATTCTGGCTCCTATAGTGAGCCCAAATATTAACCTACAGACCCGATTTGAACAAACTTGAATCTGACCCCTCCTAGAGATGTTGTATACCAAATATGGTAAGCATTCAGACTGGTAGATCTGAAGAAGATTTTTAAAGAAATTTCATCATATTGCACTAAGTTAAAATTCAGGCTACCATAGGGAGCCCAAATATTAACCCAGGGAACCAATTTGAACAAACTTGAATCTGACTCCCCTAGATGTTGTAAACCATATATGAAAGGTGAATCTGAAGAAGATTTTTGAAGAAATTCCGTCATATTGTACTAAGTTAAATTTCAGGTTCCCATCTGGAGCCCAAATATTAACCCAGGCACTCAAATTGAACAAACTTGAATCTGCCCCCCTCCCCCTCAAGATGTTGTATACTGAATATGAAAGCATTCTGACTGGTGGATCTGGAGAAGATTTTTGAAGAAATTTCCTCGTATTGCACTAAGTTAAAATTTGGGCTACCATAGCACACCCAAATTCATACCTAGGGACCCAATTTGAACAAACTTGAATCTGACCCACCTAGAGATGTTGTAAACCAAATATGAAAGCATTCAGACAGGTGGATCTGAAGAAGAAGATTTTAAAAATTATCCCCCACATTGCACTGAGTTAAAATTTGGAAGCCCAAATATTAACCTAGGGACTTGATTTGAACTATCTTAAATCTGACCCTCATAACAATGAGGTATACCAAACATTAACAGATTCTGACTGGTGGTCCTGAAGATCTTTACAGAATATTCCACATATTGCCCTAAGTTAAAAAGCTGGCCTCCCGTATTGAGTCCAAATATGAACCAATGGGCTTCATTTTAACAAACTTGTATCTGACCCCCCATGGATGCTGTATACCAATATCAAAAGATTCTGACCATTTGTTCTGGAGAAAAGATTTTTAAAATTTTTTGCAAATATGCTGACTCAGCATTTTTTGATGCCCTCTACAGAACACCCTAACATAACCTATGGCAATTTTTTTTACCATTCAATTCTACTGCTCCTAAGGATGTTTCATACCAAATAACAGTTCTCTGTTCCATGTGGTTTGGGAAATATGGGCATTTGAAAATATTTTTATTTTTTGCTCCAGGGGTTTCCATGGGGATGTGGGAATTTTTTTTTTTTTTTTGCATGACTCAAGTACTTATGACCCAATAACACCACATACCAAATTTGTTTCAAATCGGACCATTGGTTCAGAAAGTTAAAAAATTTATAGTAATTTATATATTTTTTATACTTATCAATGACCCAGACTTAGCTGGTGCTAACTCTAACAAAACCAGGGCCAAACACAAATTTTGCCCCCCAATCCCCAAAATTTGCATCCAAAACAAAAAGAAATCATGTCCTAAAGGACCTCCATACTACGCCTCCACTGCGCATGCGCAGTGACGCAGACGTCCCGAAATTGGCGTCAATTATCATTCTTACTGGCAGTGCCTGGTCAGCACTATGTACTCAGCGGGGAGGCAAGAGTTCGAAACTCCTGGGAGGGCCATCCCCGTCTGGGTCATTGGTAAGTATAAAAAATATATAAATTACTATAAATTTTTTAACATTTTTATACTGTACCAATGACCCAGACTTAGCTGAATAGTAAACAGGCTGGAGGGCCTAGGACATAGAGGAAAATCCAATAAGCTCAACTATATAATAAAGAGATAACCCCTTAAGGAGAAAAGGAGTATTAGGCTTTACATGTATCTTTCTTATTTAATATTAAATTAGAAAGATACAATACCCTTAATAATTGAGCACAATAATATTCATGTTCTCTATTAACATCCAGTATATCCCTTATACTAATTATTTTTAAAGTAAGCCAATAAATAAAGTAGTCCAGAGAATTGAGACTCTTTATAGTCATTTAAAAGTGTCCGAGTATTGTATATTAAAGCCCGTTTGACACTTGACATATACAAATGCTTCACACCGAGCTACACTTTAAAAATAAGACATGAATGAATTTTAACATTAATATTACACTTTAAAACCATCCCGGAAGCGACTCAGAAATACTGACTTGGAGGAGGCATTCCCTTGCTTTTCACTATAAAGCAGGTGACCTAAGGGAACACCCGCCCCCCCCCCCCCCTTCCCCTTGCCCTGGGTCAAATAGCCCAGAGCGAAGAGGGCAGCCGGACGGAGTCACTGCCGGAACAGAAAGCCTGCATAACTATAGTTGCAACTGATTAGTGGACGACATTCTGAGCAACAGATAACGGACCTAAACAATGCAGGTCTCCAGAAATGGACTCAATATTTCTGAGATAAAAATTCGTGAATGTGGATGGCTGAGACCAATAAGCAGCCTTCATTAAATCTGTAATAGCAACACTATTAGCATAAGCCCAAGAAGTAGCAAGAGCTCTTACTTCATGAGCGGAAATCTTAAGCACAGACTGCTGAGAAGAAGATAAACTCTCATAAGCAGTACGGATAGTTAATTGAATCCATCTAGCAATAGAATGGACCGAAATGTCCTTTCTATTAGGCATCAAAGACAGAAAGAAACGTTTTCGTCCCTTTCTGATAAACTGAGATCTCTGTTTATAGATACGTAACGCTCTAACAGGACAGAGTAAAGGCCTACGCCCGTCTGAAGACGGAAGAGCCTTAATAACAACAGGTTCCGGATATTTATTAGGAGCCTGATTCTTAGCTAAAAAACCCACATTAGTAGTGAAGGTGATAGTGTTCCCGACACTACGATAGTGAGAATCATCCACCGACAGTGCATGAAGCTCACTGACTCTTCTAGCAGAAGAGAAAGCTAAGAGAAAAGCTGTCTTATAAGATAAGAATTTGAAATCTACTGTCCCAAGAGGTTCAAATGGCTTTTCCTTCAATTTAAGAAGAACCCAAGCTAAATTGCATTTAGGAATTAATCTAAGAGTTCTGGGTGTATTTATCGAGAAGTTTCTAACTAACTTAGATAAAGAGACATTAGATCCAATTTGTAAACTATCATGATGTGCATAGGTATCAGATAACATAGACCTATAACCCTTAATAGTAACAGGCTGCAGTTTGATTTCGTCAAACAAGTATACTAGAAAGTTTGCAATGTCTGGTATAGAGGGATCGAATACATCTACAGAATGATCCCTACACCAACGACGAAAAACCTTCCACTTAGCCGCATAGTTTAGCGAAGAGGAGGTCCTCCTACAGTTAGAAATCGCATCCACTGCTCGTCCTGTAAAGTGCTTGCCATGCAAGAAGGACCGCACAACGCAAAAACGTGAAGGTTGAGACCTTGCGGGTTGTGATGGAGTTGGCGCGATTTCCTCTGCGAAAGAAGATCCTCCCACGGAGGAAGCTTTCGCGGTAGGTCCCACAACAGACACCTGAGTAGATTTATCCACGGTCTCTGTGGCGACAGAGATGCTACCAACAGAATCTTGCATTGAGATTGTTTTATCTTTAGCAATACTTGTTGAATTAATGGCACTGGAGGATACGCATATCCTATCATTCCGTCCCAGGGGATCGACAGAGCGTCTACTGCAAATGCTCTTGGATCCGGACACGGAGACACATACGTCTGCAACTGATTGTTGAGATGTGTCGCAAATAAATCTATCATTGGCCGTTCTCATTGGTAGCAAATCTGATTGAATACTTGTTTGTTGAGAGTCCACACCGACGGCAACAAGCGACCCTTTCGTGAAAGGGAGTCTGCTAGCACATTCAGACGACCCGGTATGTGACGAACCGAAAGAAGAACGTGATGTTCTAGCGCAAACAGAAGGATTCTTTCCGTTAGATTGAACAACGGAACTGAATGAGTGCCTCCCTGATTCCGTATATACGCCACTACTGTCGTATTGTCGGATAGGATTTAGACATGAGCATTGTGAATAATGTCCATCCAATGATGTAACGCAAGCCAAATTGACATCATTTCCTTGATGTTTATGTGCTTGCACAGGAATTGCGGATCCCAAAGACCCTGGCATCTCGAATCCGTTGGGATTAATGATGCACCCCAACCTGTTTGACTGGCATCCGTCATAATGGTAAAACTCGGATCCGGCAACTGCAGCGGAACTCCCTGAGTTAACCACTGAATGTTTGCCCAAGTCTGAATCTCTTGTTTCACTTGATCTGACAAGAGAACGTCTACGTCGAGCGAATGAATTTTCACACTCCAATTCTGAGTCAAGAAAATTTGGAGAGGACGCGTGCGTAACCGCCCCATCGGAATGAGATCCGCAGTGGCTCCGCACAGACCTATCAGTCTCATAAATTCTCTCGCTGTGACTTTGTCTGCGTGCAGACAATAGCGAGCGTCTTGTTACAACTGACTAATTTCGCTCTGGTTAACGGCAGACGAACGAGATTGTTGTGCGTCTCGAAGCTCATTCCCAGATGAGTGAATGACTTGGACGGCACCAGATCCGATTTCTCCTCGTTTACTATAAAACCGAGACGTCGGAGCAATAGAAGTAGATTCTGAACATCGTTCTGAAGCGTTAACTCGTTGCCGTACCTCTGAAGAATGTCGTCCAGGTAGGCCGACGTTACCGCAGACGAATGAGCTTGGAAATAGATCATTACCGAGTTCATTACCCGAGTGAAAGCCCAGGGTGCTAGATTCAATCCGAAGCACATCGCCCGGAATTGATACACCACTCCTAGGACTGCGAAGCGTAAATACTTTCGGAATGTCGGATGTACCATGACGTGAAAGTACGCATCTTTGAGATCTATGCTTGATGCATAATCGTTCACCCGAATACTCGCTCTGACCGACCGAATCGTCTCCATATAAAATTTCGGAGCGACGATCAGCTTGTTTATCCAGCTCAAATCTATGACTGGACGGAACGAGCCGTCTGGTTTCGGAACCAGAGACAGATGGCTGTAGAATCCCGGAGTTTCCTGGTTTTCTACGACCTCTACCGCGTTCTTCATTAAAAGAGACTGCACCTCTGATAACAGAGCGTCTCTTTTCTGCGGATTTGACGGAAGTTGAGTCCACTTTGGACTTCGAGTTAATGGAGGCTTTCGTTTGAAGGATATCTTTAGACCTTCCGAAGTCACTCCTCTCACCCAAGGGTCGTCCGTAATCGACGCCCATTCTTGTGAAAAGCTTGACAACCTTCCGCCAACCGGTACGCGATAGAGGTTTAAGCCATCACCTCCTGGACCTGCGAGGTCTGCGGTAGGAGAAACCACGTCCTCCACGACCCGCACCTCGCCCCGTCGACCTCGGGGTGTCCGACCGGTTGTCCCGGCCCGAAGGACGTCCCGAACGAGAGTCGCTACCCTGACAGTCTCTCGAATAAGACCAAGAGGACGCACCGGAACCTCTATAGGAACCTCTCTTGGGCGCATTAGACCCAGAAGTGCCTGTCTTATTCTTGTCTGCTGTATCCAACTTCTTAGAAGCAGATTTGAACAACAGAGAATCCGAAGCTTTCTTTGTAATTTTATCATAAATAGCAGAAAGCTTGCCGTCAAAGAGAAGTTCTCCGGAGACCGAAGCGACTCTAAGAGAGTTCTTCACCTTAGTATCCACGAGTGTGGATGTAGCTAGGGCTGCGTCACGTCTAACCAACTCCAGGTTTGCCACTGAAAGGGCGGAGTTACACGTGGAATAAGCTACTGCCCTTGAAAGAAGTCTTAAAGAGGATTGTATATCCTGAAACTCTTTCCCTTGAAGGCGCAGTGATAACGCCTTAGTAAGGTGATCTGCGTAAGATAAGGCATCTAAATTGGCTCTGTTAGATGCAATAGCTGTTTCCAACACCGCGGTTGGAATAGAAGCCGACGACGGTAATGATAGCTCTAAGTCTTCCGCCTCGTCGTCCATACGCAGAGGAACTCTCGGAACACCCTGTCCTGCCGTGTCGAATTTATTCCTTGCATTAATGAAAGGCAGGTTGAGAGTATTAGCGGACAAGAAACCTGCTTTCCCCGTCTTGGAAGCAAGTTTAAATATAGCGTCATTCAATAATTCAAATGTTCTTGCAACATTATTGGACTGCGACGGAAATTCGGGAGCGATGTCCCTGATCCGCTCAAAAAATTCAGATTCCAATGACGCTATAATCCTCTTGTCTGGAACCGCAGCAGTCTGGCCCGACGGAACAACTTGAGGAAGAAAGTGCCGGATGAAGTCCACGGCAGCTTTATGTTGTTCCGAAAGGGATAGCTCCAAATCATCCATATCCCTTTCACCATCCGGTCGGACCTCATGATGTTCCCGGTCGTCCGCCCCCGATGCTTCGGCGGAGCGTACCGACCCAGCGCCGTCGGATAATTCTCGATCCGACACCGTTTCTGTCTGGTGCTGGGATGCTGCGATAAGCTGTGCTATCTGCACAAGAATGTCCGGCGTCGAGACCTGCGGAGGCGCAGTCTTTCGTTGCTTCGCCGAGGGCAGCTCCGCATCAGATGGCTCCCGCATACTTTTTCTATGCGAACGTCCGGAGTCCATCGGTCTCGAATCCCTGGCTGCTGGATGGTGTGACCTGGTCGCCGAAGAATCCTTGATTGGCGAAGCTGGTAAGATATCGGCGGTCACGCAGCCAAGGTGCGGTCGTGTGCGCTGACGAGAAGAAGAAGCCTTAGCAGTCTCCGCTGACTGCCTATACAACGGAGCGTCCCGAGCGACGGACGTATGCTCCGCTAAAGACACATTTTGTACCACAACATCTGGTCCCAGATGTTGTTGTACGAGAGAGGGGCCTCTCTCGCTCGTGGCCCGGCTGGACCTGGACGAGCTAGGAACCGGACTCAAAGGCTTCCTCCGTTCTCGCTTACTATCAGCCGTCACTGGGTGTGCATCTATTATGTTTATAGTGCTCGCATCACCCAAAATTTCCTCCTGGACCGCATCGGACGAACCCGGCTGCCAACCCATTCGGTGAATGGACGCTACACCGGGCGAGCTAGCGGACGACATTTGTCTAATCTCCATGAGCACTTTTGCCGCTAGCTCTGAATTCATTTGTGACGACGGACGCACACTTGTAGAAGATAACATGGAAACATCACCCTGTTCTTGTTCCTCTGAAATAGAAACTGAGAGAGTAGAGTGACCTTGCGGAGAAAGAGCCGGCATAGCCCTTTCTCCAGAAACAACATATCGTGACACACGTTTCCAATG
Organism: Pictodentalium vernedei; assembly: GCA_031216915.1. NCBI lineage: Eukaryota > Metazoa > Mollusca > Scaphopoda > Dentaliida > Dentaliidae > Pictodentalium > Pictodentalium vernedei. The sequence goes on along the minus strand of CM062291.1, from coordinate 263,863,753 downwards.
TTTCTCATCCCAATATTCACATATAGGACAGGGATTAGTGCGAGAACACTGACTATAATTAATACAATGATCATGAAAGTCAGAGGAAGATTTCTTCCCATTACAATTTGAACAATGTCCCTTCATTGTGAAAAGACAACAACAAGTCCTAGTTACTCGCACAAACCCCTGACACAAAGATACATAATAACATGATCCATTAATAAATGAAAAAACAATTGCAAATCAAAATAATTTTGAAAAAATATTTTTTCAGCGAAGCCCAAGTTGCTGAAAAGTAATGTTGAGCCCCAATGGATCCGATGGCAAAGTGTGGTCAAAAATGTTAAATTTATATTAAATAATTAATGAGACACTTACGGATAATATAAATGTATCTTATAGTGAGATAAACTACACCAAAGGCAAACAGCCCCCTCAAAAAAGGCTGTTGACAATGTAAACAAACAGTGTAAAATACCAGAAAACATGACTCCAGGCACTGAAAAAACTGGCCCGAAATCAGTCATTAAAATTACACTCTATCTGATGCAAGACAGAGACTCCCAGGGGAGAATCTGCAGAACATCAGATGGAAGATGCAGAACACAACGTTTATACACCCATGGGTGAAAATGTAACTATGGGGAAAATAACAGAAAACATTCTGTATCCAAGCAACTCTCCCAGGGAAATTTTAGAAATGAACTTTCTCAAAAATATGCCAAAAGCATGGGAGAATTGCAAGGGGGGACTTTAGAAGGCTAGGGGAGAGGAAACACTGAATAAGCAGTGCAACATTTAGCAAGAATGACAACAAGAGGCCCATGCCTCGAAAATAGGCAACTTAACATAATTTCATCAAAAAATTTTAAGTACAGCCCTGATTATTTTTTGTCACTTCTTTTTCCTCTCCTCCTTCTATATCCTCCTTAGAATCACCATTTCTCCAAAAATTACGTGTCTGGCATCCTTTAAACTGAGATTTACAAGCACAAAGATCAGTGAGATGTTGACTGATGAAGGGCCAAACAGAGAATGATAATTGGCGCCAATTTCGGGACATCTGCGTCACTGCGCATGTGCAGTGGAGGCGTAGTATGGAGGTCCTTTAGGACATGATTTCTTTTTGTTTTGGATGCAAATTTTGGGGATTGGGGGGCAAAATTTGTGTTTGGCCCTGGTTTTGTTAGAGTTAGCACCAGCTAAGTCTGGGTCATTGGTACAGTATAAAAATATAGAAATTTTGGGCGGGGCCAAAAATATCACCCCTCCCATTACAAAGCCAAATACTGTTTCATAAATTTCGTTTGAACAAACTTGATTCTACACATCAAAAGAAAGCTCCATAGCAAATGTCCAGTCATTGTACCCACTGGTTCATGAGAAGATTTTAAAAATATTTTGGAGCATTTTCCCCCACCCCCTCCCTATAGGGCTGGGTATGTTGAGTTGAACAAAAATGCAATGTCCCTTCGGGACCATCACTCACACAAACCTTCAATTGAATTGGCCCAGTGGTTTTGGAGAAGACTAAAACATGGTATTGACAGACGACAGACGAAGGACAGAGAGCTGTTAGATTAGCTCAGCTTAACGTTGTCAAGGTGAGCTAAAAAAGTTCCTGGAAGCAATCAACACAAATTTTCAGTTACACTGGAAGTGAGATTTACCTACCACTTTGAGAATCTACTCAAATAAACTGGAATTATTATGAAAATTAATTACAAAGAGTTTTCACCTTCAACCTAAAAACATCAATCACATGATCACTGGAATTTCTCATTGTCTTCTCCCAAAGCAAATTCTGCATAAAGTTATCAAATTTCTCCATATTAACACTCCCCTGTACTTCAACTGTGGTTGTTCTGATGCTCTAAAAAGAAAAATTGGCTTACACTCTTACAGCAAGACCATACTCAAGACCATCAATGCATCATACAAGAACACTAAATGTTTTCCCAGATAATGCAAGCAAATATACATACCAGGAATCACAATCATTACAGGACTGGTATAAACAGGAAGTTTGACAGTTAAAATTCTGAAACATTCACCAGTCTGCAAAAAGCCTCCTGTTATGGTCACTGACAGTAGGGCCCTGCAAAGCTTTGAGATTCAATTCGATTTCGAATCTGAAGTTGGTTTTGTTTCCCCTTGAATCTTCTTCACATGAATACAGCTTGGTATCAGTCCTCTTCGTCATCTCACAAAATATATAGTTTCAATGGAAATTGTACATAAATAATGTTGAAATAAAAGACTGAGTGTAACTTCCACTAACCCTTTACCCAACATAATGGCAAAAAACGGCCAGACCTATTCTAAAAAATCGCCAATTAATTTTGATTATATTTTCATTTTTTGTCTCAAAAATATAGGTTATGATCCCTCTTCAGAATGAGCTCGTTGAGCTCGTTCCAATGAGGGGTCATAACGTATGTTTTTGAGACAAAAAATGAAAAAAATCAGTTATTCAAGAAGTTTGTTTGCAAGTGTCGTCTGTTTTTCAAGTTCGGTAAAGGGTTAACATAAATAACATCTGAACTCATGGTACCAACCATGCTAATTCCAGTATCACTCGTCCCTACTACTGTTAAATGCAAATTTAAAGTTTTGAAGCAATGTCGACGGTGAACTATAATCCTGACAGGGTAATATTCCTACTCCATCAACAAGGCATGCCTTCGACTATGCAGTTGGATTATTTTATCAGTCAGGACTTGATCCATAACAGTCAGAACAAATCATGTTTATAGCACCTCCAACCTCCTCATCAAGATGCCTCTGATTTGATTTGAGGTTCAATTCAATTTCAAATAACAGACATGATTCAATTCAAGATTTGATTCAAATTGAAAATGTGTTATTCTCAATGCCCTGACAGGCTTAACTTGTGTGTTTGACGTGCATCAATTTACTGGGTATCTGGACATTTTGTACACATTGTTTCCCAACTGGGTGTTTTGTACCCAAGTTTCTGTATGTTTTGAACTTAAAGCATTGGACGTTTTGTGCTCAAATTGCAGGACGTTTTGTACCTTCCGCTAGGCATTTTGTACACAAAGCATTCAATGCTTTGTACCAAACTAGAATTGTTGTGTAGAACAATTTGAGCTGGGTACAAAATAGGGCTCCACAATATCCAGATTTGAATACCGGTGACGATACCAATAATGAAAGTGTCAATGACACTGTAGCTTAACTTGTGTGTTGTGTTTGATGAAAAGGATAATGTTCAATGTTTATGAAAGGATTATGAAATAAGACAAGAATTGTGATAATTGGGAATATGTTCATTTCTGTTCCCTGTATGCTATGTTTTTGATAAAAATGATATGAGGTACTAAAGAGCTGAGGGGTGGGTTAATATGACCTTACAGTTAATGTATGTGACCCTCACAGTTAACGTACATCAACGAAAGTTACCAAGTTACAGTGAAATTATTCCAAAACGAGTCATTCTATCAAGTTACATTGAAATCCCTTCATAAATATGGCCTGTAGACTGTGCTAAAGGTTTTCGGGCTTCGGGCCCCTATAGCCGTCAGTTTCCCAATTGCCTCCAAAGAGGACGTTCTCATCTAGACATTATATTATATGAAGTCAACCTACCAAGTTACAATGAAATCCCTTCATAAATATGACCTGTAGACTGTGCTAAAGGTTTTTGGGCTTTGGGCTCTGGCAGCCATCATGGTTGAATGATCACAACCAATAGGGGACATTCTCATATGGGCATCATCTGGAGTGATCCTACGAAGTTACAATGAAATCTCTTCATAAATATGACCTGTAGACTGTGCTCAAGGTTTTTGAGCTTCGGACCCCTGAACCCGTCACAGTTGACCAATCATGACCAAAAGGGGATGTCATCATCTAGGCATTATATGGAGTCAAACTTATGGGTTACAATGAAATCCTTCCATAAATATGTCCAATAGACTATGCTAAAGGTTTTGGGCTCGGGCAGCCATCAAGGCCGAATGATCGCAACCAAACAGGGATGTTCTCATCTAAACATTATTTGGAGTCATCCTACCAGGCTACAATGAAATCCCTTCATAAATATCACCTGTAGACTGTGCTAAAGGTTTTCAGGCTTCCAGCCCCTGTAGCCGTCACAGTTGCCTAATGGTGTCCAAAAGGGGCTTTTCTCATCTATACATTATATGAAGTCAACCTACCAAGTTACAATAAAATCCCTTCATAATTATGAGCTGTAGACTGTTCTAAAGGTTTTCGGGCTTCGGGACCCTGTAGCTGTCACAGCTGCCCAATCGTGTCCAAAAGGGGACATTCTCATCTAGACATTATATGAAGTCAAACCTACCAAGTTACAATGAAATCCCTTCATAAATATGACCTGTAGATTGTGCTAAAGGTATTCAGGCTTTGGGCTCGGGCAGCCATAATGGTTGAATGATCGCAACCAAAAGGGGACATTCCCACCTGGGCATCATTTCGAGTGATCCTACGAAGTTACAATAAAATCCCTTCATAAATATGACCTGTAGACTGTGCTCAAGATTTTAGGGCTTTGGGCACGTGTAGCCATCACAGTTGACAAATCACAACCAAAAGGGGATGTCATCATCTAGGCATTATATGGAGTCAACTTAACAAGTTGCACTGAAATCCTTCCATAAATACGACCTATAGACTATGCTAAAGGTCTTTGGACTCGGGCAGCCGTAAAGGCTGAATGATCACGACCAAAAGGGGATGTTCTCATCTAGACATTATATGAAGTCAACCTACCAAGTTACAATGAAATCCCTTCATAAATATGACCTGTAGACTGTGCTAAAGGTTTTTGGGCTTCGGGCTTGGGCAGCCATCATGGTTGAAAGATCGCAACCAAACGGGCAATCTCATTTGGGCATCATCTAGAGTGATCCTACGAAGTTACAATGAAATCCCTTCATAAATATGACCTGTAGACTGTGTTCAAGATTTTCGGGCTTTGGGCACCTGTAGCCATCTCAGTTGACCAATCACGACCAAAAGGGTATGTCATCATCTAGGCATTATATAGAGTCAACCTAACAGGTTACAATGAAATCCTTCTATAAATATGACCTTTTGCCTATGCTAAATGTTTTGGGGCTCGGGCACCCATCAAGGCTGAATGATCACGACCAAAATGGAACGTTCTCATCTAGACATTATTTGGAGTCATCCTACCAAGTTACAATGAAATTCCTTCATAAATATGACCTGTAGACTGTGCTAAAGGTTTTCGGGCTTCGGGCCCCTTTAGCCGTCACAGCTGCCCAATCATGTCCAAAAGGGGACGTTCTCATCTAGACATTATATGAAGTCAACCTACCAAGTTACAATGAAATCCCTTCATAAGTATGACCTGTAGCCTGTGCTAAATGTTTTCGGGCTTCGGGCTTGGGCAGCCATCATGGTTGAATGATCGCAACCAAAGGAGACAATCTCATCTGGGCATTATCTGGAGTGATCCTACGAAGTTACAATGAAATCCCTTCATAAATATGACCTGTAGACTGTGCTCAAGGTTTTCAGGCTTTGGGCACTTGTAGCCATCACAACTGACAAATCACGATCAAAAGGGGATGTCATCATCTAGGCATTATATGGAGTCAACCTAACAGGTTACAATGAAATCCTTCCATAAATATGACCTTTTGTCAATGCTAAAGGTTTTTGGGCTCGGACACCCATCAAGGCTAAATGATCGCGATCAAAATGGGACGTTCTCATCTAGACATTATTTGGAGTCATCCTACCAAGTTACAATGAAATCCCTTCATATATATGACCTGTAGACTGTGCTAAAGGTTTTCGGGCTTCGGGCCCCTTTAGCCGTCACAGTTGCCCAATCATGTCCAAAAGGGGACATTCTCATCTAAACATCATATGAAGTCAACCTACCAAGTTACAATGAAATCCCTTCATAAATATGACCTGTAGACTGTGCTAAAGGTTTTCGGGCTCGGGCAGCCATCATGGTTGAATGATCGCAACCAAAGGTGACAATCTCATCTGGGCATCATCTGGAGTGATCCTACAAGTTACAATGAAATCCCTTCATAAATATGACCTCTAGACTGTGCTAAAGGTTTTCGGACTTCGGCCCATGTAGCCGTCACAGTTGCCCAATCACATCCAAAAGGGGACTTTCTCATCTAGACATTATATGAAGTCAACCCACCAAGTTACAATGAAATTCCTCAATAAATATGACCTGTAGACTGTGCTAAAGGTTTTCTGGTTTTGGGCTCGGGCAGTCGTCACGGTTGGCAGATCATGCCCAAATGGGGAAATTCTAATCTAGACATCATAAGGAGTCATCCTACCAAGTTACAATGAAATCCCTCCATATTAAACATGACCTGCAGACTGTGCTAAAAGTTTTTGGGTTTCGGGCTTGGGCAGCCATCACGGTTGATAGATCATGCCCAAAAGCGGACATTCTCGTCTAGGCATTATACAGAGGCATCCTACCAAGTTACAATGAAATCCCTTCATAAATACGACCTGTAGACTGTGCTAATGGTTTTCGGGTTTTGGGCTCGGGCAGCCATACCGGTTGCCAGATCGCGACCAAAGGGGACATTCTCATCTAGACATGACCCCAAACCTGCATATGAAATTTTGTGACGATCAGACAAGAACTGCGGGGTGTAGCCCATGCTAAAGGAAGATCGCAACTACGTCAAGTTAAGCTAAAAATATCGTGATATACCAATATATCGTCGAAAATTTGTTCAAAGTTGAGAAGGTAGTCAGATAGTCTTTTTTCTATATTGTTATAATAGAGGATTACATGCTTATTATTGCTAATAATTATTTGTTGAAAGAATTCTTTATATTTCTGGAAATGGGTAGCTCATGTTGCAAAATGGAAAATCCTTTTGTAACATTTCATGCAATGGAAAATGGCTCATATGGGGGACAATTTATTTAAATTAGCTGTTACATTTACACGCAGTATTATTACCACTTTAGTGGGTGTTCCTTAGGCCATTATCACTAATTTCCTGGGCATTAATACACGATAAATGCTCAGGTCATCACTAGACAAGCTGGGCCGCTAATGGGTTTTCCTTCCCATTAGCACCCACGGCCCGAAACATCAAGTGACCGAATTACCTCCCATTCCCAATCTTCTGTTTCTGCTTTGTAAGTTTGGATGCTGTGCGAGGTAAACAAATCTCACAGCAGTTACATGAGGTGATTACACCAAATATAACCTATTTACTGAAACATACGGGGGCCACATAGTGATATAATGTGAGTATATTTATGTATCATTCTGTTTTTCAAGCTGCCAAACTCCGATCCTGGATTTTTAACATCGGTTGTTTCATACTTGTTTTCAAAAAACTTCCAAAAAAACCTCTGACAACTCATGAATATTCAATTACTTTGGCTTGTTTTGATCATATGGTATTGTTTGCAAACAGACGACACATGTTCATTGTTATTTTGAGGTTACTTGAATGTCCTCACCTATTAGTGGTAATAATAGAAATAACATGATTTTTGTCAGGAGTTATGGTTTATTAATGGCCCTACAGAAATTATTAACAGCCCTTGGGCTTTTAGTGGCCCTCAACTTCATCTCGGGCCACTAACAGACCCTGTCGATTGGACAGTTTGGGCTTTGTTTTAGAATTTTTAACTCACTTCATCCTCACCGGGCGAGGAATAATTTCTGCATTTTTTCATGATGTTGATGATTTCGTCATTGGTGATGGGGGTGACGATGTCATCGTCATTCCCGTCTTCTGGCTCGTTATCAAATTTGTGGTAACGGTAGATATCCGGGTGTTCATTGATGAAGTCATCAATGGTGTCTATATTGATGTCATCGTTGCCCGGACCTTGATATGGGAGATGCATTTTTCTAAGGAGGTCGGCAAAGGTGTAGGCCTTGTCTTTGTCGGTGCACGTGAAAGAGCCATCTTCCCTTTTAAGGGGTTTGGTTGCAGCTTTACGGCTTTTGTTTTTTTGCCCAGTTAGGGTTTTGAAAGAGTCCCAGAATCTTTTAGCATCCCGGACCCCATTTAGGTTGGCTGTTGCCTTTTCCCAGTTGGCTTGTTTTTCAGCTTGGAGGGCTTTCTTAACCTCGCTGTGAAGGCGGTTGTATGTTTTTTTGAGGTCAGCTTTCTTAATGGGAACAGTTTCGGTTTTTAGAGCGCGAAGAGCTTTCCGCTTGGTTTTGATTAGTGAAAGTGTGTCGCCCGACATAGTGTTTCTCCAGGGGTGCACTTCTTCTTTTGGACCTATTTCATTTAGGGTTGAGTTGATGATTTTTTCTATGCCCTCGCATTGGGTTTCGAGTTCGTTTGCATTTGATGGGGAGGTTCTTGTGAGTTTGACATCGATGATGTTGTGGTAGAGGTTCCAATTGATATTTCTAAAATTCCTGTGGAGAGTACCTGAGTGGGCCATTGCCTATTTGGATTGAGGCATGGACTGGGAGGTGGTCGCTGCCTTGGTCGTCATCGCCAATCCAGCGGTCGTCGATGTGATTTATCAGGAAGTCGCTGGCGATAATTAGATTGAGGATTTCGGATTGGGGATAATGGATTGCTACTGATGCAAGTTGCTGAGGTATCATTCATAACCACATGTAAGTTATGTTTTTTTGTGATTTCGAGAAGGGCTTCACCATTGGGGTTGGTTTTGTTGCAGCCAAAGTACAGGTGTTTGGCACTGAAGTCGCCGAGGAAGATTGCAGTGTTTGTATTTCCTCGTAAAGAATTCAAAGACAGTGTCAGAAACAATTTTGCTTGGGTCGTTATAATAACAAACAATCGCGATATTTTTATTGTCGACTGTGATTTCAGTTGCAATCACCTCAGCATCGAGGTGATTAGTATTTACGGTTTTAGTTTTGATGTTCTGCTTTATTAGAAGAGCCATGCCACCTCCTTTAGTGCTTTGTCGGTCTCTTCTAATAGTGCTGAACCCACTTACTGCGAAATTTTTGTCGGGGTGTAGCCAACTTTCACAGATACAGGCAATGTCTGTATCTTCGAAATATCGGCTCATTCGGAGTTTTTTATTATTAACGCTCCTAGCATTCCACACCACTATTTGTAACTTATTCATGAAGGGTGTTAAATTTTTGTGGCGTTTTGGTTATTTCATGGATGGTGGCTTTAGTTGATGTTAATGGCGGCTTTGATTAGGGTTTCAGAGATTTGGGTTTTAAATAATCTGGATGCTGAACGGCTGACATCCTGACAGATGTCAGGCAGATTGGTGTTGACATGTTTATTAAGAACAGAGATGAGTGCTCCCGCGACAAGGGAGCATATTGTGTGGGGTGAGGAAGCGTTGTCGTTTTTTTTTAAGTTTAGAATTTTCAATTCTATGTTTGTTTTCACTTTTCTGAAGTTGGGACACCCCCGTTAGTTACTTGTGTGGGGTCCCTTGCAGTTAGGGCAGGAGAGTGAATCTGACCTGCACGCCTTGGTGAGGTGGTTGTCTCCACATTTCATGCAGGTCAGACTGCCCCTGCATCTGTTGGCGATGTGCCCAAATTTCTGACGTTTGTGGCAATGGATTGGGGGAGGGATAGATCTGTACTCCTCTGCCGTGTGCTTCCTGCCATTGATGGTTACCCCTTCAGAGATTATTTTTTGTTTCATTACACTGTTGGGGCAGATCACCTTCAGCTTCCACGTGATTGCCCATGGCTCTGGAGGTGAATTTCTCCCACTTGCACCCTAGTATTCCCTGGCTGTTGGCTTCCTTGGGGGTGTCGGGGTGAACCCTTGTCACCACGGCAATATTTGCTGATGTTTTTCCCCTAGACGGAGGGGGGGGGGGGGGGGGCTGTTTAACCTGCTTTTTCTGTTTATCCATGGGTACCCTCATGGGTATCTTCTTTACGGCCCTCATGGGTGTTATTTTTATAGCCACAGAGAAGTCTAGGCTCATAAGCGGAGTAGCTGCCTCCTGGCTAGACGCTCTGTTACATTTTTGGTGACAGTGGCAATGTGAACATTATCATCGACACTTGAGTTACTGCTAATAATGCTAATAGTGTAGTTACTGTTGTTATTTTGATAGTTACTGATGTTGACCTGGGTGGAGTTGGAAGAGGGGGGATGCTGAAGGCTTCTGCACTTTTTAACTGCTCTAGGGGTCATAGTGGAGAACCTGCCAGCACCCGTCACCTCCTGCAACTCGCATTCAGAGTCATAGCCCTTTTGTTTTCTTTTTTGGGGAGTCTTCCCACCCTAAGGGCTCAAATTTCTGAGACCTCTAATGGGAAGAGGTCCTCCACTGTACTGAGTGTTTTGACTGGAACTGAGTCTGCTGGCTTCCGTATTTATCAACTGTGTCAGGGATTTGTCAGGGTTAAAGGATTTTGTTCCCAGAGGGTCCACTGTATCTCTTGAAATACTTCTGAGGTTGGTTCCACGAGGTCGTGCAGCCTCAGTATATGATTTTGGACTGCTGCCCTCCTCTGATGCTGTGATTTACAGATAAAATTGGGGTGATATATACTCTTCAATGCATATTTGTTTGTACAGTGGGATTCTAAAATTTCTTCAGTGGGCCTGATGCTGTTATGACAAGATTATAGCAGACAAAAGTATTATTGTCTTGTATCCTTGTTTCTCATTAAGCCGCACACAAGCAATTAACAAAGAGTAGTTATAACAGCAATAACATTGCTCAGTGATTACCAAGTTACCCACACTGACCGACAGTGTTTTTACAGAAGATTAATCGGGATTTGCTGAGTATCAAACTTTTTGTACAATGAAAGCTGGTAAAGCAAGTGCTTGGGAGAATGTTGGCTAAAAATATATGTTAAGAATATTTCATGTACCAGGTATGAAGTTTATTGAAAAAAACAAACAAACTAATCTCCCCAACGAGCCTTAAAAAACCATGTCCATTTGTCGATACATGGCATAGTTCAGAGGTCAGAAGCCGAAGTCAGGTAATATCTCGCTGTTCATGGTTTGTCCGAGAAGTGAAAAAAAACCCTTCCTGTTTCTCCGATCAGCTGTTCGAATAGATTTTTGGGGGGAAAATGAAGACTACCAGTATTATGTTTTCTATAGCATGCTAAAACTTAATATCATTAGAGACGATATACCGGTACAGTGGAACCCTGTTAATTGAATAGCCACATTGTCAATGAAAATGATTCAATTAACAGGAGTATTCAATTAACAGGGATTGTGTTACTTTCCTGTATTCTAAAGATAAACTTAGCATTTATTCTATTACATCTTGTTTGACAGAGCTCCAGAAACTCTGTCAAACAAGATATAATAGATTAAATGCCTGCATTGGAGGTACTGAGGTCAAATAGGTCTATAAACAAAGGAAAACTCGGGAGAGTCAGGGTAAATTCTTGACAGGTTACAAGATTTTTCATTCAATTAACAGGAGTTTATTCTATAACCTATATTCAATTAACAGGTCAAATTTGTATTGGAGGTATGGTAAATGATTTTGTGTTGGGAAATTATATTCAATTAACAGGGATATTAAGTTAAGGGATATCCAATTAAGTGGGTTCCACTGTATTTCCATAGAATGGACAATATTCAACCGGTGAAGATTTCAAAACCGGTATTACCGGTATATCAAAATATTGTGCAGTCCTAGAACAAAACAAGGATTTGGGCATAAGTACACAATAAATTAATTAAAATAAAAGCTTTATATTGAGCCCGAGAGAGTGAACAGCTTGGCTATACCCTTTGTGGTAGCTATATTGCCTGACCGGTTTCGTTCTTTAGTGAACTCATCAGAGGCAAAACATTGAGTCGGCCTCCCCTTTATATACCTTTTGGTCTGGCGGTACCGTTTTTTGGTATGGCGGTTCCGTTATATGTCTGGCAGTACCGATATTGGGATGTGCATGGCGGTACCATTTTGTTTGTTCTGTGACGTATCTGTGGACTGAATGGTAGAGTAGCATAATACAACTCTTAAACTCTGATCCAGAGGACCCGACAAATACGGATAGAAGACACACTGTTGAAATGAGATGGATATTTCAACTCAAAATGCTCATACCATTCGGCTTGAACAGAAAGGACTTTTAGTCTATTCTTAATTATCATAAGTACATAACAGTTTTGGTTTGTGAAATAAAAACCAATGACTGGCATTCTATATACATTCAATATACATGTGTCAAATACAAATGGTAAATAAAATACGAAATTTGCATCAAGGTGAACAAATATCTACATGTATATATATTCTATTAAGTTTGTTAAACCTGCTATCAGGCTTTGTTGTCTGCTCTCTTCGCAGTACCTTTTGTTTTTGACTAAAATCTGTTCCTTTTGATTTCTATACCAATATATGCCTCCCAAAATGTTGCAGTGTGGGGGAAACCAGGGACAGTTTCAACAGGGGGAAACTGCATATAATTTGTATATAAAATGCCTAAGGTGGAGGAGTGTGCTCCCTCCCATTTGTGGTAGTCTGCACTGAAAAATATGCCTCAATGGCAGCAGCTGTAGACATTCTGAGGTCCAAAAGAACATCAACTTATACCAATTATAGAATGTTATCTGTGAATACATTACCCTACTTGCTGTTTTATGCAAATCATATTTGGGGGAGGGGAGGGGAGGGGAGGGAGGAACAGAGATTGCAGGCTAGTTCCCTTTCCCAATAGCTATGTCACAGTGTATCACTGACATGATATTTTTGCCTGTGAATGCTTTGAGTATTTTCTAGCTCTTGCTCAAAATTTGATTTTGGTAATAGCTGTTTCTTTACGAGTCCATCCCTTACAGTGACTTTAAAACACAAAATAATGTTGAATTGTTCATAAATGTTATTTTGCCCCCATAAAATGGTAAAACTAGAAATTTGTAGGGTACATGTTCCCTCGCTCTGAACAAGTTCCCCAAACCATTCAGTAGGGTTCAGCTGAAGTAGATGAATTTCGATGTTTAATCTTTATGTTATGTTGAGCATATAATAGGGCACTGTGAGGCTTCGAGATTCGATTTGATTTCGAATCTTAAGTTGCCATTCGGTTCAATTTGAAATCGGCAGTCCGATTCACTTTTCTTCTAATCTTTTCACTGGAATTTCGTTTGGTATCAGTCATCTCAGTTGTCTCACAAAGTATATAGCTAGACAGAAATTATACATAAATAATGATGAGCTCCGTCAAACAAGATATAATAGAATACATGCTAAGTTTATCTCTGGAATACAGGAAAAGGACACAATCCCTATTATCTGAATACTTCTGTTAACTGAATAATTTTCACTGGCAAAGCATCTATTCAATTAACATGGTTCCACGGTATAAAAATTCAGCAGTTGAAAAAAAAATACCAACAAAACCAGATCATGTGCCCCCCTTGTTGGAACAAGCTAGTTGAGCTCATTCCAAATGTGGGATGGGGCGGGGGGTGGGAGGGGGGAGGGACAGATGATATGATTTTGAAGAAATGTTTTGAAAAAGTTGAAAAAACAATATTTAAAATAATAAATTTTGATATCGTCTGTGTTGGTTAGCGAGTTAAAAAATACTTTTGTTGCTCGAATTGGCAAGAAAAGTTACTTTTTCAAAAGTGAAGACAATAGACCTTCACCTATGGGGGGATAGGCGCTTTTGACTCAACACATGGTGAAATGAAGCAGAGAGAAAAATATTTTTTTCTCCACTTAATTCGTTCTGTATATGGCCCTAGATTTTATACTGAAATACTTTCACCAGCTGGTCGAGATTTCCTAAACAAAATACAGCAAAATCATGAACACCTATTTTTTACAACTGCTCAATTTATAATTTACACAGGCAGATTTTCTGATTCATTACGTACTTTCAGTATCTATGGCTATATCATGACTGCAATACAAGTATAAAGTCAAGTTTAGCCAATCGTTTATACCTCTGCTATGCACTTCAGACAACTTCCATCTCAGGGATTGGTTACCAGGTTCTATTTAACCAGAAAAGCAGAACTAGCTTTTTTTCACCACAGTAACACTGTAAGCACTAATTCCATTCCTGAGGTTCCCACAGGGTAATCAATGATGGTACTCTATCACACATACCTCATCAATATTATGAATGTCATTTTTATTATAGCCTCGCCCTTCAAAAATTTCTTCCATACTGAAATGAAAGAAACATGAAATGAAATTATCAATGCAGATGATTAACATTTAAGGGTCTTGACAATTTTCCAGAATCTTCCCTGAATGAGAGCTTTTAAGCTTCAGTCTACTGTCTTAACCCTTTACCTAACCTGAAAAGCAGACGACACTTGCAAAAATAATTCTTAAATAACTAAATTTTTTCATTTTTTGTCTCAAAAACATAGGTTATAACCCCTCGTTGGAACGAGCTCGACGAGCTCGTTCCAACGAGGGGTCATAACCTATGTTTTTGAGACAAAAAATGAAAAAAATAATGAAAATTGGCGATTTTTGAGAACAGCGCTGGCCGGTTTTGACCGTTACGTTAGGTAAAGGGTTAACCCTTTACCTAATTTATTGACCATATCTGGTCAGTGCTCTTCACAAAGATTACCATTTGAATGTTATTTTTTCATTTTTTGCCTCAGAAACATAGAATATGACCACTCACTGGAAAAATTCAATGAATAGGGTTAATGAGGGGTCTTAAGCTATGTTTATGAGACAAAAATTTAAAATTTCAGTTTTTGAAGAAATATTTTTGTAACTGTGGTCATCAAGTTCTGTTATGTTATTGAAAGAGATTACCAATCAAGACCTAATTCCCAATCATGCTTGACTTCTCAGCCAAGCATTCACAGGAAATCATGCAGACTTTAGTTACAGTGCCTGCAAATAGTGAATATATCTGGTTGCCCATCAGGCAGGCTCGACTCTACATATGAATCTAAATGTGGATACCGCCAAAAAGAACTACAGCTTCTTGGAATTTGAACAAACTTCAATATTTATGTTCTATGGTTAGAAGAATGCTGTTATACTTGTGTATGACTATTCATATTCAATAAACTAATTTGAATTTCCCACTGATATCTGAGAACTAAATTCAAATTCAAGCATTATTTAAGCCCTTTCCAAGGACTTGGGCCACAATTTTCAAGGGCTATTGAAATTTTTTTATACTGTTACATTTTTATATTGTTTTTATATCGTTTCTAAGGCTTTTCATACTTAATCGATTTTAAATCATATTAACCCTTTACCTAACATGAAAAGCAGATGATACTTGCAAACCAAATTCTTGAATAACTTATTTTTTTCATTTTTTGTCTCAAAAACATAGGTTATGACCCTCATTGGAAAGAGTTTGATGAGCTCGTTCCAAAGAGGGGTCATAATCTATGTTTTTGAGACAAAAAATGAAAAAAATAATGAAAATTAATTGACGATTTTTGTGAATAGCGCTGGCCGGTTTTGGCCGATACTTTGAGTAAGGGGTTAATACACAATAATTGAAAATACCAACCTTAAAAAAGTAATGAAACTTTGGCTATGAAAAAAAAACTTGTTTCTCGAGGACCTCCCTTGTCATTATAAATCTGCCTCATCACTCATTTTTTTAACATGGAAATTCACTTAAATGGTACTATTTTGCACTTGTAGGACTAAAAATTTAACCAGTTGTATCTTGTTTGACAGAGCTCACAGAGCTCTGTCAAACAAAATACAACCTGTTAAATTTGCACTGCTGTACGGGAAATTTTCACTGCTGAAAAAATTGGTTTTATCACAGAATAGTATAAGGAATTAAATTAAAAATTCCACCTACTTTCAGGATTAACAGAAAAAATCCTCCCTCCCTCGAAATAAAATTGAGAGAAAATTGCCTGGGAAACAATAAATCTTTTTCAATAGGCCTAATGTACAATTGCTTTGAAAATCTACCTTAAAAAATGTTAAATTGGATTTTCTCAAAATTTATTCCAAATTATCACAAGTCATTTGAAGAAATCATTTTTAATAGGCCTAATGTACAATTGCTTTGAAAATCTACCTTAAATGAAAGTGTCAATGACACTGTAGCTCAACTTGTCAAGACATGTACATGTATAGTATGTGATACAGCAATGACAAAGATCTAGGTAATGACCTGATAACAAAGGTACATATAAAGTATTGTAACGGTCTGTACATAAATACTGACCGTAGCCTGTAACAAATGTAGAGGTAAAGTATTGTAAAGGTGGGTGACAGTCAGATGCTAAACTAGAAAAGAAATCTTTGAGTCCCAGAGTGGGTCTGACTGAACCCCAAAATATTTGTTCTCATAGCACAGTGATAACAAAGGCACCCCAAAACACACTCATTTCTGTCCCAATGTGAAAACAAAGGTACCCAAGAAGTTTCATGAAGATCAGTTCATAAATACGAGCTGTATAGAAGTTGTGACAAAAAACTGATTGGACCTAATTACAGTACAAAATGGCCACTGGCAGCTATCTTGAATTTTGGACCGCACCCAGAAACACTCATTCTCGTCCTAAGGTGATAACAAAGGTACCCAAGAAGTTTCGTGAAGATCGGTTGATAAATACAGCCTCTAACCCGAGCCGTATTGACATGTGCACTTACAGTGTATAAGCAGCATTGAATAAATCAAAATTCATCTAATTTGCATAATTTCTGCACGAGAAAAAAACCCGTACTGTATGTGATGTATTCCATTTTACTAAACATTAATAAAAAATTTATTCAAATCAGAACTTTCATACAGAAGTTCTGTACAAAAGACTGACTGCACTAATTTTGGTACAAAATGGCTGTGGTGGCCATCTTGAATTTCGGACCACACCCAAAAACACTCGTTCTCATCCCACAGTGATAACAGAGGTACCCAAGAAGTTTCGTAAAGATCGGTTCATAAATACGACCTCTAGCCTGAGCCGTATAGAAGTTGTGTACAAAAAACTGATTAGACCGAATTTTGGTACAAAATGGCTACTGGTAGCCATCTTGAATTTTGGACCGCACTCAGAAACACTCGTTCTCGTCCCAAGGTGATAACAGAGGTACCCAAGAAGTTACATGAAGATCGGTTGATAAATACAGCCTCTAGCCCGAGCCGTATTGACATGTGTACTTACTGTGTGTAAGTAGCACTGAAAAAATCAAAGTTCATCTAATTTGCATAATTTCTGCACGAGAAAAAAACCCGTATTATATGTGATGTATTCCATGGTACTAAACATTCACACACAAAATTATTCAAATCAGAGCTTTCATGTGGAAGTTCTGCACAAAAATCTGACTGCCCCTAATTTTGGACAAAATGGCTGCCAGTGGCCATCTTGAATTTCGGACCGCACCCAAAAACACTCGTTCTCGTCCCACGGTGATACCAAAGGTACCCAAGAAGTTTCGTAAAGATCGGTTCATAAATGCGGCCTCTAGCCCGAGCCGTATTGGCATTTGCACTGACAGTGCTGAAAGTAACACTAAATACATCAAAGTTAGTCTAGATTGCATAATTTTCGTACGAGAAAAAAACCTGTATGATATGTGATGTATCCCATGGTACTAAACATTCATACAAAAAATTATTCAAATCAGCGCTTTCATATGGAAGTTCTGAGCAACAAACAGATTTCTGCATCATCGGTACAAAATGGCGGCTGTCAGCAATCTTGAATTTTGGACCGGACCCAAAAACACTCGTTCTCGTCCCACGGTCGTAACAAAGGTACCCAAGAAGTTTCGTAAAGATCGGTTCATAAAAACGTCCTCTAGCCCGAGCCGTATTGAATTGTTGATGGACAGACGGACGACTGGCCATGGCATAAGCTCAAATTTGGCTTCGCCAAAGTTGAGCTAAAAATTTTAAACTGGATTTTTTCAAAATTTATTCCAAATTATCACAACTCATTTGAATAAATATTTCATTTATAAATAACATGATTGCAAAGTTATAAGACGTATGCATTGCCATCCACAAAATGTTTGCAAGTTTTCTTGCCCATATGAACAGCACATGATGATTGGTCATCAAATGCAACAGTTACTTTTGATATCAAGTAAAGGAGTATCATTTGATATGTGATCATGGAACTTCTTGTTTCAAAAATTGACAACAAAACAGATTTATGTGTACCTAGACATAGAAACAGCATTCTTACTGCATCATTTTTAAACTTTGTGTTCAAAAAAGGTTTGTTCTGTCCAGAAGATCTAGAGGTGAGAGCAATTTCAACTGCCTGACCCAAACTTTTGTGTTCCCTTTGGATATAGTGAAAGAATGATAAAAAATTAAGCAATGAACTCACCCAAATTTACTTGTTTCTCCATAGGCATTCAAATCCAAGATAGTATTCAGATCCACCCTGTTAAAAAATGTCAAATTAAACATCAATTTACTCATTAAATGGTTCATTAACTGGTAGAGTGCTGGAAGCCCATATTTGGGCTTTACTCTGAAGTGTCGGTACCAGCACTTAAAGGCTTCATATTTTGTGGATGTTGTTCATACCACCTTTGAAGTGAAATTATTTAGTCTGTTAGGATTTGCCTTGTTACAATTTATGGGAGAGTGCCTATTGGCACTCTCCCATAAATTGTAACAAGGCAAACATATGTGAACAAATTTTGATGACCAAAAATAATTCAGAACTCTACCAGTTAAGATATAGATTTTAACATGTCATGTTCAGAACAGTAGTGTACATAACCTTTTCTCGTGGTGAGAAAAGATTCCGAGATTTCCCAGGGATTCTTCTACCCTCTTTGGGAAAGGGTCTGGGGAAACTTTGCATCATGGGGCTTCAATTGGGATTTGGTTTGGAGGGGAAGAAACATAAAAAGACTAAGATATTTTACATTCGAACTGAACATAGACTGTTAAGACTGATACTTAAGCAACTGTATGTACAGTACAAGTAAGTTTTATCACAAACAGCCACATGGAATCATGCTCACCTCAGTCTTTGTAGTATTAATTACTGGTATACTGTTCTTTCATTTATGTATTTATTTCAACGTCGAGCCCAGTTAGTCCTTGGATGGGTGACCGTCTGAGCGATCGATTCGGACTCCCGCGTTGTGTCCTTGGGCAAGGCACTTAACCCAGATTGTCCACATGGGGATGGGGGCACAATGATGCCATGTACTAAGGCATACTGCACGTCAATGGTGCACATGTCTTCAACCAATCTAACCCTGCCTGTGCTGCAGTGCATGAAGTAACGATGTTGGGGAGCTGGCAGCTGCGCGCCGTTGCTTGGTGGTTCTCTCCGGGTACTCCGGTTTCCTCCACCCGTAAAACTGTCACGGTCATGATTAGCCATTCTGCATAAGTATGTGACCTGAAACACCAATAAATAAATAAATTTATTTATTTATTTATTTATTGGGGTTTAATGACACTTTTGACAGCCAGGATCATCTTGTGTTGGACAATTTACAAGTGGAAGAAACCAGCATACCCAGAGAGAACCACGAAGCAATGTCGAGCAACTGCCAGACTCTCCAATGTACTAACTCCACACAAGCAGGGTTAGCATTGGCTGACGACAAGTGTGCCTTCGATGTGCAGTACGCCTTAGTACTAAGTGCCACCCTGCCCCCACATGGGCAATCAGGAGGAAGTATCATGCGGGCACAATGCCATTACCCCGGCATTGATCAGACCATGGACCTTTCAGTTTGAAGTCCATTCCATAACCAATGACCCATCACGCTCCCTCTACTGTTCTTTTACTATTAAAGAAGAACTTGTCATTCATGTTTGAATTCAGTCACTTTCTAAAGCAAAGCTTCGTTGGGCAAGTGATTTAAATTTAATGCACACTTAGTGTCCTGAACTGGGTGGTCATAAGGCTTTAGAAAACCAATGGTTTTCTGAGGCTTATGGAAACTCAGTTTAGAGGACCCCAGCTTTGCATTAAATTTTTGTATGTGTTGGGACTAAGATTGGGCAATTTCGGGTTGGACATCAAGAAAAATCAAACCCAAATGCCATTGGGAAAGGATCCCACATTCAGCCTCTGTAGACACCCAAATGGATCCCTGTTTCCAATAGAAATTAGCAATGAAAAGCACTGCCACATGCCATGACACCATTAATTTCTGTTAGGAGATTCATGGGTGTACTGTTCTAATGACATCTAGTAAATCAGAACACTGGAGGTTTCACAATGTAATTCTCACAACATATAGCTTATTTAACATAAGAGAGCATGTAAACGAAACTGTACCCTCAAAATGTTTACAGGGATAGACTCTTCGAGTGGAATTAATACTGGTATGAAATAAAGAAACACTTTTAATCTGTTACTTCTTGCTTCATAGAGTCATCAACACCATACTTCAGACCAGAAAAAAGCCTCTGTAAAAATCACTCAGACTGAAACCCCTCATCAAAAATGAGCAGGCAGAAAACACTCCCAAGTCCCCCACCCCACATTTGAAATGAAAAGAAAAAAATAGTAATATTATTAAAATCAAAATAAAATAAATAACAAATTTACAGGAAAAAGGAATAAAAGTATCAATGACACTGTTGCTTACCTTGATTTTATGTGGCATTTATGAAATCATTATCATAATTGCTAAATTTATGCTGTATTCAAGTAAACTGTGTCACAATTATTGACTTTTTGTTATCTTAATTTGAAAAAAAAATATAAGTAAAAAATATGACAGCCATTCTTGGCAGTCAACTATGATGGAAATATCACATTCTCATCATATCAAGTCCATCCTGTCAAGTTTGAAGAAAACTGTAGGACATGCTGAAGAAATCCAAGATAGCTGCCTTGGCAGCCACTGAGGGTGATAGAACCTGACTGAAATTTTATATTCTTATTTACTCATCATTCTAAGCCATCATGCCAAATTTCAATAAAATGAATACATAAATGTAGCTTGTAGGGTGGGCTGAAGAAATCCAAGATGACTGTCATGGTAGTAATTGTGCAGGGTAGATCGTGACCAACATACATTCTTATCTACTAATACTAATAAGTCATCTTGCCAAACTTCAAGAAAATTGATGCACAAATGCAGCACACAGGGTGTTTCGAAGTAATCCAAGATGGCTGTTATGGCTGCCACTAAAGGCAGCCAAACATTACCAAAATAGGATACACTCATCTACTCATCATATAAAGCCACACTGCCAAATTGCAAGTAAACTGATGCATAAATATGTGACCCATAGCCCACACTGAAAAAATCTAAAATTGTTGCTATGGCACCAGCATGTGTAAATCTGTCCTGGGCAGGAATATCTGCCAACAGCAAGAAAGGAGTTAACCCTTGAAGGCCTATTTCCATCTTTAGTTAATTTTACTACTCTGGAACAGGTAGCCAAAATATATCTTTGGTTACACATGCAAGGTACATCCTAAGGACACAAACAGTTGTTGCTAGACAAGTCTTGGCTGCCTACAAAGGTAGCACAGTCTTGTTGAGACACAACTGCAACAACACAGAACAAAAACTAACAGTGTAGCAAAAATGCAAGAAAAAATCTCCAGGCCTTTTAAGGGTTGAGGCATATTATGCATCAGATTGCTCCAATTGATATGAACATTTGGTTTGATGCAAAAATGAGCTGAACAAAAATATTCTGTTCAAGAACATAATGTTCATATGAAATATCCAAATGACTTCATTTTAGCATACTTTTACATTAAAATAAATGATTAACAAAACAAAGTGTCTACTTACTTGGAATATGTGGTTTGTTGTGTTTTTGCAAAACTGTTAATGGACCTGAAAAATAAAATATATGAAAAAAATTACTTCTGTAAGAACGCCACCATGCTTTGAATCCTCACTTAACAACTAGAAGAAAGTGTCACAAGATAGTAATTCCCTACTTCCTTCACCACCAACCTCCCAGATAGCAACTGTAAAAAGAAATATCTTCTGAACAACAAAAGTGAAAAAAGTAACAGTATATCTAAGCATGGTAATAACTGTGACAAAACTCACACTAAAAAGCTGAAAATGATAAATTTTAAGTAATCTGTATATTTTTTATACTTACCAATGGCCCAGACTAGCTAACTCAATTTAACTCAAATTAATCCAGGGCCAAACACAAATTTTGCCCCCAATCCCCAAAATTGGCCTGCAAAATTGAAAAAATTAAGTCCTAGATGGTCCTCAATACTTTTAAGATCTGCACATCTGCAGTATCCAGGAAGGTACTGAAATTGGCGCCAACCATCATTCTTTATACAGATGCCTGCTAAATGTTAAAAAACAGCGGGGAGATATGAGTGACCACTGGGAGGGCCATACCCGTCTGGGCCATTGGTATGTATAAAAAATATACAAATTACTTAAAATTCATCATATTTTTATACGACAACCAATTGCCCAGACTGGCTGAATTGTAAAAAGGCTGGAGGACCTAGGACTTAAAGGAAAATCCAATCTCTCAATTACTTCAGTAAAGGATAGCTCCTACAGGAGAATAGGAGAAGATAGGAATTATATACGTCTTTCTCTTTTATGAGAAAAGAGAAAGGCATAACACCAACAATGTAATTGAGTATTACATAATATATAATTCTCCATTTAATGCCAGCATAACCCATTATGCTAATTCGGTGAAGTAAAACCAATATATAAAGATAGTTCAGAGAATGAGACTCTTTATACTCATTTGAAAGTGTCCGAGGATTGTATATTAATGCTCGTTTGACACGTAACATATACAAATGCTTCATAGTGAGCTACACTTTAAAAACAGCACATAAATGAGACATAGTTATTGCTTCACACCGAGCTACACATTAAAACCACCCGAGCACTGATGCATAACTACCGTCACCGGAGGAGGTATTCACTTGCTTTTCGCTATAAAGCCAGATAATCATAAGGGAAAAAACCGACCACCCCCCTCCCCTTGTTCTGAGGTAAAATTCCACAGAACGAAGAGGGCAGCGGAATAGAGTCAGTGCTGGAGCAGACTGCTTAAAGACCTTATAGATGTAACATTAGTGGACAACATACTGCGCAACAGAAAGAGGACCCTAAGATCTAAGGTCACCGGAGATGGACTCTAAATTTCTCAGGTAAAACTTGGTAATTGAAAAGGGCTGTGTCCAGTAAGCAGCCTTCATGAGATCAGTAATGGCTATACTGTTAGAATAAGCCCAAGAGGTGGACAGTGCTCTAACCTCATGTGCTGAAATCTTACTGACAGAACATTGATCCGAAGATAGATTTTCATAGGCAATGCGTATTGCCAACTGAATCCATCAAGCGACAGAATGAACAGAAATATCTTTCCTGTTAGGAATCAATGAAAGAAAGAAATGTTTTCTTCCCTTTCTAATAATATCTGATCGATGTTTATAAATGAGGATTGCTCTGACTGGACACAGCAAAGGTCTACAGTTATCTGAGGATGGTAAAGCCTTAATGAAAATAGGCTCCGGCCGCTTATCCAGAATCTGATTCTTAGCCAAAAATCCCACTTCTGTAGTAAGGGTAATGATATTACCCACACTATGGTAGTGAGATTTATCAACAGATAATGCATGAAGTTCACTGACTCTTCTAGCAGATGCAAAGGCTAAGAGAAATGCCGCTTTATAGGTCAAGAATTTGAACTCTATGACGTCTAACGGCTCAAAAGGAGCTTCTTTGAGCTTCAACAGAACCCAAGCCAAATTCTACTTAGGAATTAATCTGAGGGTTCTAGGTCTATTAATAGAGAAATTTCTAACTGGCTTGGATAAAGAAGTATCTGATCCAATAGCGAAGTTATCATGATGAGCGTAAGTATCTGATAACATAGACATATAGCCCTTAATAGTGACGGGCTGCAGTTTGAGATCGTCAAACAAGTAGACCAGAAAATAGGCAATATGTGGTATGGACGGATCGTATATGTCTATCGACTGATCCCTACACCAATGGAAGAAAACCCTCCACTTCACGGCATAATTCAACGAAGAGGAGCCCCTCCTAAAGTTAGAAATTGTGTCCACTACTCAGAAATACGTGAAGGTTGAGACCTTCCGGGCTGTGATGCAGTGCGAGGGACTTCTCCTGATAAAGAAGATCCTCTCATGGAGGAAGCTTCCAGGGAACGTCCCATAACAGATACTGAGAAGATTGATCCAAGGTTTCTGTGACGACTAGCAGGATTTTGTAATGAGACTGTTTCATCTTTAACAGAATCTGCTGAATCAATGGAGCTGGAGGATAGGCATATCCTATCATCCCCTCCCAAGAAATCAACAGAGCGTTTACTGCGTACGTTCGATGATCTGGGCATGGCGACACGAACGTCGGTAACTGATTGTTTAGGAGTGTTGCAAAAAGATCTATCATGGGATGATCCCACTGGTAGCAAATCTGCCTGAATATTCGCTTGTTGAGAGTCCACTCCGATGGCAACAGACAACCTTTCTGTGAGAGCGAGTCTGCTAATACGTTCAGATGACCCAGTATATGACTGATTGAGAGATGAATGTGATGATTCAGAACGAATAGGAGAATCCTCTCCGTTAATTCACATAATGGAATCGAGTGAGCGCTGCCTTGGTTCCTAAGGTAAGCAACTACTGTCGAATTGTCTGACAGAATTTGAACATGGACATTCGCTATTTGATGAATCCAATGTTGTAGTGCTAACCATATTGACATCATCTCTTTGATATTTATGTGCTTATCTAGGAGCCGAGAGTCCCAAAGACCCTGGCACTTCAAGTCTGCAGGACTTAGGGTCGTGCCCCAGCCTGTCTGACTCGCATCCGTCATAATCGTGAAAGCCGGATCCAGCAGTTGAAGTGGAACTCCTTGAGTTAATCACCGAAGATCTGCCCAAATCTGAACCTTTTGTTTTACTAGGTCCGTTAAAACTGGTTTCGAGCGAATGCGTCTTCACACTCCAGTTCTGAGCAAAGAATATCTGGAGGGGATGCATGCGCAGGCAGCCCATCGAAATAAGATCCGCACAGCCCCATCAGTCACATGAACTCCCTTGCTGTTACTGCATCTGTGTTTAGACAAAAGCAAGCATAAAAACTGACTAATTTCACTCTGGGTAACGGCAGACGAACCAGACTGTTGTGAGTCTCGATGCTCATTCCCAAGTGAGTGAATGACTTGGACAGAGCTGGATTCAACTTTTCCTCATTTACTATGAAACCGAAACGTCAGAGCAAATGTAGCAGACTCTGAACATCATTCTGAAGAATAATTCTGTTGCCATATCTCTGAAGAATGTCGTCCAAGTAAGCTGACAATACTGCAGACGAATGAGCTCGGAAGTATGACATTACCGAGTTCATTATTTGAGTGAAAGCCCAAGGAGAAAGGTTCAGACCAAAGCACATTGCTCTGAACTGATACACCTTTCCTTGCACGGGGAACCGCAGGTACTTTCTGAATGTCGGATGTACCAGGACATGAAAGTAAGCGTCCTTTAGATCTATGCTTGCCGCATAGTTGGTCACTCGAATGCTCGCTCTTACCGACCGAATGGTTTCCATATAGAACTTTGGAGCCATGATGAACTTGTTTATCCAGCTCAAGTCTATTACAAGTTGGAATGAGCCATCTGGCTTCGGTACGAGGAAGAACAGGTGACTGTAAAAACCTTGAGAATTTTTATTCTCGATGACCTCTATTGCTTCCTAATAAGAGAGTCTGTACCTCCACTAGGAGAGACTCT
The DNA here is from genome assembly GCA_031216915.1 of Pictodentalium vernedei. NCBI lineage: Eukaryota > Metazoa > Mollusca > Scaphopoda > Dentaliida > Dentaliidae > Pictodentalium > Pictodentalium vernedei. Next base: position 263,838,171 of record CM062291.1, on the reverse strand, counting down.
CTTCTGAAAGGATCCGCCGGAAGATTTGTCCAACGCGGGCATCTTGTTAGTGGTGGTTTTGCACAGAATGATAGCCGTAGACCTTCCGACACTACACTTCTCACCCACTGATCTTCCGTGACTGCTATCCAGTTTCTCGAGAAGTTTGATAACCTTTCACCAATTGGCAAGCAATAGAGGTCTTGACCATCACCTGTAGGACTTGCGAGGCTTACGGGAGGAGAAACTATGTCCTCTCCACAAAGATCCACATCCCGCCGGCTTAGGGACATCTGACCGATAATCAAAATTAGACTTACACCCCTTTCCTGAGTCACTGTAGTGATGACCTCCAGAGTAATTATACAAGGGTTTCTTGAACCCTCGCGAGGAGTTCCCTTTTGATGATTTTAATTTAGAACGTCCTCGCTTACCCTGGTCTGCTGAAGCGTGTTATTGAGATGCCGACTTCAAAAGCAGATCACTGGAAGCTTTCTCAGTTGCCTGTTTCAAGACTAACGAAAGCTTGTCGTCAAACAGAGTATGTCCGGAGACCGAAGAGACCCGGAGAGAGCTTTTCACCTTGTCATCTATAAGTGATGACGATGCAAGGGCAGCATCACGTCTGATTAACTCCAGATTTGCTACTGTCAGCGCAGAGTTATACGTGGCATACATGACTGCCCTGGAAAGAACTCTAAGCGAGGTACAAACGTTCTCAAGTTCCTTCCTATTCAGACTTTGCACCATAGCCCTGATAGAAGATGCAAGACTAAAACGACCTAACACCCCTAGGGTGAGGATGTAACCATGGGGATAAACAGAATAAACATTCTGTAATACACGTTAATCTCCCAACAAATTTAATAAAAAATTTCGATAAAAAACAGCCAAAAAGCTTAGGAGTTTAACAGAAGATTTGAAACTTTCACTAATGATTACAGAAGGAAAACCTTGTTCAAATTTCTTATTTTTTTTATGTAAGATTGGGCAAAAAGTTTGTAGTTTCCACATAACAATTTTGGGGTTCTTTGGCCCAGTGATTTGAAATTTTCAAATTTCAATTTTTATTGCAATACAAAGGCCAAGTTCAACTGTCAGAATTTCGATGCAATAATTATACACCTTGATTTTGTCAGACATTGTTATTCTTGCATTTCTCGACAATAACTTTCAGCTTCTTTTCTTTTTTCCAGAATGATTTGAAATTTGGAATTCCAAACATTATTGTTTTGCACAATCGAAAGGATAGCTATTGCATTACTCCTAAAAAAAATTTGAAACTTAGTATTAAGCCAAAATGAACTCTGGCTGGTTAGAATGTTTGAAATGCTCTACAATACGACTGAAATACTCACCATGGTCAGTAACAAGTTTTATGGGTAACATGAAAATAAAAACCTTGGTCTCCAGTCAGGCATTGCAGATGGTGTGTTGAAACACTCAAGGGACAAAGTAAATGCCTGATCTGTACAGTCAATACATACATCTTGACTCCCCAATATTTATAGTGCAGTAGTGCCACTTAACTGGATAACTTTTAATTGCATAACCCTGTTGAGTATAATTTCCAAACACAAAACCATTCACCATTTTTTTATTTGGGTATAGCAACACTTTTGAAAGTCAGGGTCACCCCGTGTTGGACAGTTTTATGGGTGGAGGAAGCCAGAGTACCCAGAGAGAATCTCCAAGCAATAGCGAGGAAATGTCAGACTCCTCAATGTATCAACACAAGCAGGGTTAGCTGAAGGCAAGAGCACCATCAACATGCAGTATGCCTTAGTACACAGCACAACCATACGCAATAAGGATTATGTGCCTTTCCCAAGAACACAATGTAGGGGATAGAAATGTGGTGCTTTCGGCGTTAAGTCCAATGCCTAACCACTGATGCATGACGCTTCCCCCATTTACCATACCTTAAGTACAAATTTGATCTGTTAAATGCATATAGGTAATAGAGTAAAGTCCTGTTAATTTAACTCTCTTCAGGGTAACATTTTTATAGATTTCAAGATTTCTATTAACCCCCTGCACACTGATGACAAAATATCCAAATTTCAAGTAGCCATTTTCCCCATAATGCAACTGGGAATTTAACCAATTCAATCTTGTTTGACAGAGCTCATTGAGCTCTGTCAAACTAGATTGAATTGGTTAAATTTCCAGTTGCATTATGGGAAACATTTGCACCTTCAACTTTAGATATTTTGACATCAGTGTGCAGGGGGTTAATAGAAATCTTGAAATCTATAAAAATGTTACCCTGACAACCACGGAATTCCCTTTGTTTATTGATCTATCTGGCATTACTACATCCAATACATAGTGTGGAACATGTGTAGCTTTTATAATAATAGGTGGTGAGAAAAAGTAAAATTATTGAATTGTTATTTCCAAATGTATTACTCACTTCATTACCTTATTTCTCTTTCTAGACTGTTCAGTTCCTCATCACTGACCAGATCTGTTTTATTTATCAGTATCACATCGGAAAGAGCTATTTGTCTAAAAATGAGAACGAAAAATTTAAAAACAGACTGAAAGAGAGACACATTGAAGCTCAGGCATACATAAATACAAGCATAACTATCTGCATGCACCCCAAACAAGCAAGCACACATACATGTATGATTGCACACATTCACTTACTCCTTGTTTATTATTTTCTCAGTCAGTGACTCAGTTGCTCATTTTAATACTTAACATGTTACCTAGCATAACAATCATGTCAGGTGGGCACTATTCACAAAAACTGACATTCAAATAGAGCTGAAATGGTTAACCGATTAATTGCTTAATGACCAATCTCTTGATTGATCAATAAAGCAATTGATTGATTAACCGTTAGTTCTGAACTAATGTATTATACGGGTTAACAAAAGAAGAAACTTGCTCCAAAACAGGAAAACATTGTCACACAGACTCACATCAGTTATATGAAACAGAGAACAGAATGCAAGTTATGTACTGACATACTTATTCACTTGCACGAGCATTATACTGTATCAGTAGCTAGAAATGGTCATTCTTAAACCTTTACCATTGCAGGTAGCAGACGATACTTGCAAAATAAATTTTTGAATTACTCAAAATTTTCAATTTTTGTCTCAAAAAAAGCTCCATGAGGGGTCATAAGCTATGTTATTGAGACAAAAAATTGAAAACATAATAAAATTTGAATGAAGATTTTTGTATATAGCACTGGCCGGTTTTGCCATTATGTTGGATAAAGGGCTGATGCTGTAAATCATCAACAGTACAGCAGTTATTCAGCTATATTTTTAGGCAAGTGATTCATCAGTTAACCAAGGTTAATCCATGTGATTAATTGATCAAGAAAACCCTTTAACCGTTTCAGCTCTACATTCAAATTTTATTATTTTTGCTTTCAAAATCTATTTTTTGACCCCTCATGGGAATGAGCTTATTAAGTTCATTCCAGTGAGAGGTCATAAGCTATATTTTTGAGCCAAAAAATAAAATTTTTGTTATTCATGAAATCTTTTTGCAAGTGTTGTCTTCTAGTCATGTTAGGGAAACAATTAACCCTTTAGGGACTGGAGATTTTTTGTACATTTTCGTTATACGTTCAAAGTCTACCTCCTGTGGCTTTGCAGTTGTTTCTTGTCAAGTCTTGGCTGCCTACAGAGCATCTGTTCAAGTTATTGAACTAACAAGCTCAAAATTCCTAAAAATTGACTAATTAAGACCCTTAACTCTGTAACAAAAAATCAGCTGGGCCAATTTTTGAACTCGCTTGAGATATTATTGCAAATATTAGTCAAATCGTAGAACGTTTGTTAAAGTTAATGCACTAACGAGCTCAAAATTCATAAAAACTGACAAATTAAATAAGGCCCATAACTTTGTAATGAAAAATCAGGCCAGTTTTTTAACTCACTTGAGATATTATTGCAAAAGACCTGTATGGCAAATATTTGTCAAATCGGAAAATATTACACTAACAAGCTCAAAATTTGTAAAAAATTAACTAATTAAGGCCAATAACTCTGTGACAGGAAATCGGGCTGGGCCAGTTTTTGAACTCACTTGAGATATTATTGCTGTATGGCAAATGTTAGTCAAATCGGAGAACATTTGTTAAAGTTATTCACTAACAGTGAGAGGATGCCTGGATACACGCTGTGGACGGACATTTTCTTTATATATTTTTAAAAATTTTTTAACTATTTCTTTGCCATCAAAAGTTCAGGTTCTTAGTTTGTTTTATGTTTGTGGCCTCATAATCTACAGAATAGCATGGGTGGTGGTGTATTTTGTCCCTTGAGTGCAAGAAGGCTTTGCAATTAAAAAACAGTTTTTGTTGTAATTAAAATATGCCAAAAACATGTAGTGATATGAATCTAAGCTTACTGCATAAAGTAATGTATGGCAAATGACAAAATCAAACTTAATCAGCATTCTATCTGAATAGGACTGAAATGGTCAGATCATTTTCATAACTGTCTAACCAAGAGCTATAACCAGATAATATCCGGTTCTCTGTGTCCATTATTTCACCGAACATGGGATCAAAACTATAGGAATTGGAAAGCATTATTTGCAGAAACTATTGCGTAATGTGTATACAAGCGAACGTTGTCAAATACTCGACACTGTTTGTTTGTATACATACTACTGAATAGTTTCTGCGATTACTCAGTACTCACAGAAATTGCCAATCATTAACAAAGTCTTGAAATCCCAAGACCACAAGAAAATGAAGGGTAACAAGTGTTTGACCACCGAGGTGGTATTAGTCCCCTACGGCGCTTTTGTGGCATAAGGTGTTTTTGTCACAGAAGACACTAGAGTATATAAGCATCTTGGATTTTGAAAAAAAAATATTGAGCATGCATAATCCCCTCACAACCCTTTATCCATGTACCATATATAAAAGGCGTAGCTTGAACCATGTTGGAGGGAGGGGTGGTAACATAAAATAGAGAAAAAAGCTTAAAAAACACAACAAAAATGGCTCCCATTCTGCCATCTTGGATTTTGAAAAATAAATATTGACTGTGCATCATCCCCTCAGAACCATTTATCCATGTACCAAATATGAAAGGTGTAGCTTGAAGCATATTAGAGGGAGAGGTGGTAACATAAAAACAGACAGACATACGGACAGACAGACAGATGTTAGATTTTGAAAAAAAATATTGAGCATGCATAATCCCCTCACAACCCCTTTATCCATGTAACATATATGAAAAGTGCAGCTTGAACCATGTTGGGGGGAGCAGTGGTAACATAAAATAGAGAAAAAGGCTTAAAAAATACAACAGAAATGGTTGCCATGGCGCCATCTTGAATTTTGGAAAAAAAATATTGAACGTGCAACATCCCATTACAACCCTCTATCCATGTGCCAGATATAAAAAGTGTAGCTTGAACCATGTTGGAGTGAGGGGTGGTAACATAAAACAGAGAAAAAAGCTTAAAAAACACAACAAAAATGGCCGCCATGCCGCCATCTTGGATTTTGAAAAAAAAATATTGAACGTGCATCATCCCCTCCCAACCCTCTATCCATGTGCCAAATATGCAAAATGTAGCTTGAACCATGTTGGTGGGAGGGGTGGTAACATGAAAATAGAGAAAAAAAAGTTAAAAAAACGCAACAAAAATGGCCGCCATTCCGCCATCTTGGATTTTGAAAAAAAAAAATTTTGAGCGTGCATCATCCCCTCAGAACCATTTATCCATGTACCAAATATAAAAGGTGTAGCTTAAAGCATGTTGGAGGGAGAGGTGGTAACATAAAAAACAGACAGATGGACGGACGGATGGATGGACGGACGGACGGACGGACGGACAGACGAATTTTGGAAAAAAAAATATTGAACATGCAACATCCCATTACAACCCTCTATCCATGTGCCAGATATAAAAAGTGTAGCTTGAACCATGTTGGAGTGAGGGGTGGTAACATAAAATAGAGAAAAAAGCTTAAAAAACACAACAAAAATGGCCGCCATGCCACCATCTTAGATTTTGAAAAAAAAATATTGAACGTGCATCATTCCCTCCCAACCCTCTATCCATGTGCCAAATATGCAAAGTGTAGCTTGAACCATGTTGGTGGGAGGGGTGGTAACATGAAAATAGAGAAAAAAAGCTTAAAAAACACAACAAAAATGGCCGCCATTCCGCCATCTTGGATTTTAAAAAAAAAATTTGAACGTGCATCATCCCCTCAGAACCATTTATCCATGTACCAAATATGAAAGGTGTAGCTTAAAGCATGTTGGAGGGAGAGGTGGTAACATAAATAAAAAACAGACAGATGGACGGACAGATGGACAGATGGACAGACAGACAGACGGATGGACAGACAGATGGACGGATGGACAGACAGACAGAGTGCAATCCTATAGCCACCATCAGAATCAAACTTGATCTGACCTACATTTTCTGCAGATGAGGCCACATAACAAATATGGTTTGGTTATGCTGAGTATAGCAAGTTATCACCTGGAAACAAAAAAAATCTTCAAACTTCTTACGCAATAAAGGGTAATAATACCATAATGGATTGCTGACAAACATAAAAAATGGACTTGGGCTGCATTTTCTATGGAGAAGCCCATATACCAAATATGGATGTGATATCACAAGTTATCAACCAGAAATCCTAAAGTGAATGGATCGATGCACAATTTATTTATTTATTTATTGGTGTTTAAGGTCACATACTTATGCACAATGGCTAATCATGACCATGACAGTTTTACGGGTGGAGGAAGCCGGAGTACCAAGAGAGATCTACCGAGCAACAACGAGCAGCTGCCAGCTCCCCAACATCATAACTCCACACTGCAGCACAGGCAGGGTTAGATTGGTTGAAGACATGCGCACCTTCGACGTGCAGTATGCCTTAGTACACGGCATCATTGTGCCCCCACAGGGACAATTGAGGTTAAGTGCCTTGCCCAAGGACATAATGCGGGAGTCCGAATCGATCACTCAGACGGTCACCCATCCGAGGATCGATGCACAATGCCATACTGTAATTTGACCGATTTTCTTGTGTATAAATCCTGTATGATGAAATACATGTACATTACCCACTGTAGTTAAATCTTATATCAGTTGTAATGAATAATAATCAAATACCTAATTGATTCATTCACTGTATTATTGGACCTTTTCTCCTCCATGTGCTACAAAGACAAAATAGTTTTTAATACTATCTTACATAAAATTATTTTCATGTTACTGATACATTATATACCATTCAAAAAAGATAAAAGATATTCACAGGTTATTATCTGGTAAATTCCATATCAGACAGGATATCAGCCCAAGGTAATTTCATAACAGCCTGAGACCAAAGGATGTGAATTTATCAAAGGCTGATCAGGCCTAAAAATAAGCAGTCTGACATTTGCAGAATGAGGTGCCCAGAGGGTGAATTTGATGATGCTATCTCATACAGTGTATCAATTTATCTTCTGGGTACCTCTTTCTATGTATTCTTGAGACCCTGATTCAGATTGAGGTTCAGAGGGTAAATTTAGTGATGCTACCCTGCTATAGCAGGGTAGCATCACTAAATTCACCCTCTGGGGACCTCATTTTGCAGATGTCAGTCTGCTTATTTTCTGGCTTCAGCTTGATATCTTGGCTGATATCCTGGCTGATAGGAAATTAACCAAGTAACTAGATATCACGGAGATGGAATCCATCTCTGCGGGCCCCGCAGCAACTAACTGATGTAAGGTATAAACTGATGTGAACCGTAATACTAAAATATTTCAAGCAATAGGTAAAATCTGATTAAAATCCCTTCCCGGACACGAACTTGTTAGAAAAAAAAACAAATTCTGAATAATTTGACCTTGAGGTCAAACTTCAAGGTCAAAGCATGGCAGCCTTGGTACGCGACACGTCGTCTTGTGATAATCTACCCACATACCAAATATCAAAACCCTATCTGTTAAGGGAAAAAAGTTACAGACCGGACACGAACTTGTCAGAAAAAAACAACAAAATCTGAATAATTTGACCTTGAGGTCAAACTTCAAGGTCAAAGCATGGCAACCTTGGCACGCGACACGTCTTCTTGAGATAATCTATCCACATACCAAATATCAAAACCTTATCTATTAAGGGAAAAAAGTTACAGATTGGACACAAACTTGTCAGAAAAGAACCCCGAATTCGGAATAATTTGACCTTGAGGTCAAAGTTCAAGGTCAAAGCATGGCAACTGTGGTACGCGACACATCGTCTTGAGATAATCTACCCACATGTCAAATATCAAAACCTTATCTATTAAGAGAGAAAGATTACAGCCCGGACGCACAGATGCACGGACACACAGACGCACGGACACACAGACGCACGGACACTCCAACATTTCGAGTTTATGGGCTACCAAAAAAACATTTTGTATGTCCAAAACCTTATTTTACCCAGAACCCCACCCCCTCCACCCTAGAACTTATATTTAACCCTAACCCCACCCCTCCAACCAAAAACCACACCCTAACCCTACCCCACCCTGACCCTAAACCCTAAAAGCTCAGACCCTAACCCCCACCCACCCCCAGGACCTAACCTCAAACCTTAAACCCTACTCTGGGTCTACCCCTAACCCTAACCCCCACCCCACCCCTGACCCAATCCCACCCTAGCCAAACCAATAGGATTAGGAGCTATTTTTCGGTTTAGGGGCTACTAAAACTAAAACCCCACCCTGACCCCAACCCTAACCCCCCCCAGGACCTAACCCTCACCAACCTTAAGCCCTACTATGGGGCTACCCCTAACCCTAACCCCACCCCACTCCTAACCCTAACACTACCTTAATTTGGAGGTAGCCCCTAATAATATCCCCTAAACCCCCTAAACCCCCAATGTTGGCCCGGACGCAAGGACGCACGGACAGAGCGATCACTATAGGGCGTCCACCTCACAGCGGGGCCCTAATAACCTTTTTATTTATTATACAATAACAAATAATTACAAAATGTTCTCAGATCTGTTAAAGTTTTGTGATATTGTTATTGTTTCTCATTCTTTTCATAAAGTTTGAAGTTTCCTCTCCTCCTAGTTCAGCCAATTAATTCCCCTGCGGGAAAGCCATGATGTTCTGTTAGCCAAACTTCCTCTCTGCTTTTAACTTTGAATCTTACTTTGCATTGAATTTTCTGAACAATTCTCATCTCTCTTCTCATCATCCACCTCATCCTTACTTAATGCCATCATTAATTCCTCACCATTCAAAAACTCAGCTTCAAATTATTCCATTATGCCCAGAAACACAAATTTTGCTGATTGAACTTGATGAGTAACTGTAAACATTTTGATGCAAACAAACTGGTTGTGCCTATGCACTAAGGGCAACAACTCTAGCTTTATTCATATCGACTGAGATCGGCATCATATCAACCAATTTTGAAGTCATATCACAAGGGGACTTGAAAATAGTATACAATCAGTGGATAATTTCAAGAGTGTAGGCTGATGAAAGGGCAGTTTCAAGTAGCATTAAGGGTCAAATTTTGAATCTGCATGCTGCCATTCATTCCTTTAGTGATGCATGAAAACTCTGTGAATCACTAGACAAATGTCTGCTCTTGCAAACAAAACTAGAGAAAGTCTGTCACTTGGTACATCCCCATCGTGGCATACCGCCTAGTGTGGGTGACTGAAAAGGGGCATTCAATTTTTCAAAGTAAAAACAAAAATCCAATATGCCCCCCCCCCCCCCCCCCCCCCCCCCCCCAGTTGGCCATCTTGAATTTGATCAGGAAAAAAATTATGTCACACACTGCTCCTCATTGTGTTGATCATTTATATTGAGTTTCATGAAAATGCAGCAAAAACTGTAGAAGTAGTTCGCTCCACAATTATTTTTCAAAATCCAATATAGCCACCAGTCAGCCATCTTGAATCCGATCTGGAAAAAATTTATGTCATGCACTGCTCCTCATCATGTCGATCAATTTATATTGAGTTTCACGAAAATGCAGCAAAAACTGTTGAAGTAGTTCGCTCCACAAGTATTTTGCAAAATCCAATATGGCCACCAGTAGGCCATCCTGAATTCGATCTAGAAAAAAATTAGGTCACGGATTGCCCCTCATTGTGCCGATCATTTATATTGAGTTTGATGAAAATTAAGCAAAAACTGTAGAAGTAGTTCACTCCTCAAGTATTTTGCAAAATCCAATATGGCAACCAGTCGGCCATCTTGAATTCGATCTGGAAAAAAATTATGTCACGCACTTCCCCTCATCATGCTGATCATTTTTGTGAAGTTGCATGAAAATGCGACCAAAACTGTGGAAGTAGCTCGCTCCACAAGTTGCAACGGACCGACGACGGCGATGATAGACCGACCGATCGACCGACCAACAAGTTAACTCATATATACCCCCCTAAACTTCATTTTGTGGGGATATAAATATTACAAGCAGACAAATATAGAAAGGAGTAAAGAAGAGGGGCCTATTAGCACACAATTATTTTGTTGTTTGGGAACAAATGCCTACGTTTGCCAAATAAACACAATGAGAAAATGACTGTATGGCAATACCTGCTAACCAAAAGTTGTTAACCCTCTACACGCTGATGTCAAAATATCAAATGTCAATCTGAAAATTTTTCCCACAATGCAATTGAGAATTTAACCAATTCAATCTTGTCTGACAGTGCCCACTGAGCTCTGTTGAACAAGAATGCATTGGTTAAATTCCAAGATGCATCATTAGAAAAATTTGCCTCTTGAAATTTTGGTATTTTCACATCAGTGGGCAGATGGTTAATATCCTTGAAGAATGTCTGAAACAAATTGCATGAGCACACTAATTTTGGGATGAACAGAGGAGAAAACAGAGAAATAGAGATTCTAGGTGAGGTGACCACATTACATTGAGTTATATCATCCTACACGAGCCATTATGAACTTTTGTTCCAACAGCATCAGCTGATCTGCAGTCCTTATTTTTATACAGTTCTCAAAAGAAATATCCTTTCAAAAATTCAAATCTTTGGCTTATTAAAAAAAATGTTTCTTTCTCAGGCAATTTTCCCTCAATTATGATGAGAGGATTTTTTTAAACTAGTTGGAAGTCTTAATTACCCTCCTTGCACTATTCTGTGGAAAAAACAATGTTTTCACCAGAGAAAATTTCCATACTGCAACCGCAAATTTAACCAACTATTTCTTGTTTGACAGAGCTCATCGAGCTCTGTCAAACAAGATCTAGTTGGTTAAATTTTTAGTCCTGCAAGTGCAAAAAAAAAGTATAACTGAAGTGATTTCCAGGTGAAAAACAAGAGCAATGCAAAGCATGGCATATGCCCCCGACGGAATCATAAAAGGGTAGGCAAGTCTCTCGAGGCATAACCAAATGAAAAGGAAGCTTCCTCTAGATGTCAATAATGGATCCAAAAAAAAAATTGATTTGAGTCAGCATTCATTAGTTATTGGACGGAAACCAAATTTAATGTGGCCATCATGCTGGCCATTTTGAATTGGTTAGCTGATTCAAAATTAAAAGGAAGCTTCCTCTAGACACCAGTAATGCATAACCAATTGAAATTGATTAGTCAGTATTCATTAGTTATTGGGTAGAAACCAAATTCAATATGGCCGCCATGGAAGTCATAATGAATTGGCCACTGGCAGCCGTCTAGGTTCAGCTGACTGGTCCAGAATCGGAAGAAAGCTTCCTCAAGACACCAACAATGCATAATTTAACTTGAGGCTCTAAAGAGCCTGTAATCGCTCACCTGGAACTACATATAAAATTGTGATTTCCCATAGGCTTTCCATGGTAACTATGAGCTGCAATTGAGGACATGTTTGCAACATTACATCAACATTACATGAGGGTCATTGGTAGAAGGTGTCCCAGTCCTCAATCATGTGAAGTTTCAAAACATTTTGACTTTGTAGTTTCAGAGGGGAAGATTTTTGCAAAATCCATCAGTCAGATTCAGAGAATGTCTCTGTTGACCACATTTTTCAACCAATGGGAATGAAAAGAGGATCGTTTGTAGAGGGCCTCCTATAGACCATTCCAGCAAAGTTTGGTTCATGTCAGCTCAGTAGTTCCAGAGAAAAAGATGAAAATGTGATTTCCCATAGAGTTTCTATGGTAATTTAAGCCGTAATTGTGGCCATGGTTGCAACACAATCAGCATTAAATGAGGATCATTGGTAGAGGTTGTCCCAGTCATCAACCATGCAAAGTTTCAAAACATTTGACCCTGTGGTTTCAGAGGAGAAGATTTTTCAAAATCCATCAATCGGAATCAAAAAATACTTCTGGCAGCCATGTTTTTCAATGTATGGTAACAAAAATGAGGAGCATTTATAGAAGATCTCTCATAGACTATCCCTGCCACAATTGCAGCAAAGTTTGTAACTCCATCAACATTAAATGAGGATCGTTGTTAGAGAGGGTCCCAGACATCATTTATATGAAGTTTCAAAACATTTGGCCTGGCAGTTTCAGAGGAGAAGATTTTTGAAAATCCACCAATCAGAATCAAAGAATGCCTCTGGAAGCAGGGGTCAGCCTGGCAGCTGATTGTAGGGAGAAGTGACTTCTCCCTCCAAGGACTTTAGGGAGAAGTCAGGGGCCAGGAGGGAGAAGTCATTGGACAGGAGGGAGAAATCAGAAAAAAACAAAATGTATATGACATTGTGACAAAATAAATGTACATAGAGGACACAATTGTGGAGAAAAAAATAAATAAAAGTTATACAAACATACATACACACACAAAACTAAGTCATGTAGGTTAAAATCCTCCCCCTCCCCTACAAAAAAATTGTGTCGTCCATGGTTTCTGAATACCCTAACTCTTTCAATAACAGTGATGACTAGGCCTGGGGTGACCATGCAGTTGATTTTGTATTTGCCTCAATGCAGTGGATTTGAAATTTAGCATTACCCATGGTGAGAGTGTTCCTCTCTGTAATAGAAGGTATATTATTTTTAAAAACATATTTAAAGTATTCAAAATAAATTTCAAGCTCATATAAAAAGCTGGGTCATTCGTGGTTTCTGAATATCCTTATTGAACTGAAAAGTGCAGTTAAAAAAGTTTTCGACATCCTTCGTAAATTAAGCGTCATTAACAATTTGAGTTAATTTATTTCTAAGGTAAATGACAAAATATTTCAGTTGTCTCCCTTACCTGCTGCGCTGGGTGATAACACTCTGTTCAGAAAAATAAATTGTTTCAATAAATGTTTGAAGCATTCTATTTTAGTTTTATTTTGGGATCAGGGTAGTTTTTAAAGAAAGCTATAAATTCTCATCCCTCTCAGATAATTTTTTAGCTAACTGGTTAGAAAATTCTTTTGGAGGCAATACCAGTTTTTAAGCTCATTTGACACAGTTTGGACACTTTTCCTTAAAAGAGCAAATTTCCCATGTTTTTGACTCAGTAGAAGCCAAAAGTTGGATTCTAATGCAGAAATGATTCTTTTATCTCATGAAAGTGGTAAAATGTCTCTTTGGTAGGGAGGGGGATGATTATAGGTATCACTGAACTAAATATCTGAATTGAAAATACCCGCCTTGAAATGTTGCACTCAGAAGTGATGCAATCTCTAACAAAATAAACAGCCTTGGGAAAATAAATTGGTTTCAATAAACGTTGGAAGCATTCTACTGACATCTTGCATTATTGATGAATATTCCAGATAAAAAAAGTGGGTGATTTGATGAGTTTTGGACCTAAAAAATACAATTTACATTTGGTGTGTTTTTGTAGGGAATTCCCTGAAAAGTTATGTGCATGTGGCCGGTACTTCCCTTGCTGTCAGTTTTCCTCTCTTATTTGTTGCATGACCCCTTGTTTTGGGGTCAGAAAAAGTTGTCTGAAGGGCTATACCAGACAAAGATATTTGAATGCCAAAATTAAAGTGATGCGATCATATTTTTTTTTGCCTGAACGTTATAATGGTCGCCTATGGGAAAATATTTAGTTCTGTGATACCAGAAGTTACCCCTAAAATTATGATTTGATCAAATAAGTGGTTCTTTAGTTATTTGATGGAAAACAAAAGCTAATGCTGGACGATGGACACACGGGTGGATGGTAAGACAGATGATAGAATGGATGGATGGACATAGTGAAAACATAATGCTCCTGAGAGAATCTCTCAGGGGCATACAAATTAGTTATGAGGCAGATTTTCAATGATGAGGGAGGTGCCTGTGAAACAAGATTTGTTTTTAATTACGTTAATTGAGTCTGGAATAAAATTGAAAATCCTTTCTGTTTAGCCCAAACGGGGTGATTATCCTAAGACGGTAAATCCAGTTGATCTTTTCATGTGTAGAACTGGATAGCCAGGTTGTGTCAGAGTTCTGTCACTCGTATGTTTCTGATTTTCTTATTCTCTGGTCTGATTTTTACAGTTTTTCATGCACCTCTTTGTCCATTCATTGTCATTTGGATGGGCAGCTGTTTTCCATTTTGACAACAGTAGTATTGGAGTCACTGTTAAGGTTGTGTGACAAATAGAGAGTAATCGCTTGACTGGTTACGTGAAATAATTCATGAGAGGTGAGGGATGTTGTATAAACACGAGTGCGTGAATGCGCACAAGTGATTTACAATATAGTCTATCGCCTCAAATGAATTATTTCACGTAACCAGTCCAGTCAAGCGATTACTCTGTTTATTACTTTTCATTATTAACGATAATTATATTATTTAACTCTTTACCTAACATAACGGCCAGTGCTATTCTAAAAAATCGTCATTGAGCTCGTTCCAATCAGGGGTCATAACCTATGTTTTTGAAACAAAAAATGAAAATAATAGCAATTCAAGAATTTTTGTTGCAAGTGTTGTCTGCTTTTCATATTAGGTAAAGGGTTAAAAAAAACAAAAAACAATGAAGTCCCCAATACACCCATGGCAAAGCGTCTTTGTTTGCGCGCACGGATACATGACACAATTGTTGATTGCATAATTCACTTGTGAAGTTATCATTTATAATCAAACCCGGAAATCCCAGTAAATCACACTTTGGAAAGTAATAAAAGGCTGTCAGTGTCGTGTCAACCTTTTGGATTTTATATTTATATTTTGCCTTACTGTATCTGTTTATCTGTCTATTATGTTATCAAAATCACGGTGTTCACATATTAACATTCAGAGAACAATACACATCACATACACATAGCTTCAAAAAATTTATACTTGCAGAGAGCAAAAGAATATACTGTTACTCACTTTATGACAGTGTTTTGCATCCACCATTGTAACTATACCTACAAATGAAAAAAAATTATCATGAAGAATACTCTAAACATTTCAGACTCAAGATTTGAAAATGGTGCAATTTCTTAATTGTTATCTTACAATAAGAATGCATTTCCCCCAATACAAATAAAAACGTCTAGACAAGATACAAATCTGTTTTGAGGATATCAACTGCATGTGCGATCATTCGATTCACAAAGAGAATGATTTTTACCTACACTCAATTGCCATCGAGTTATTACACATGTTGAGGCCACCGCTTTTGAAAACAGTAATCAAATGATAAATGAAAGTGTCAATGACACTGTAGCTCAACTTGTGTAAGACATGTACATGTATAGTATGTGACACAGCAATGACACACATCTAGGTAATGACCTGATAACAAAGGTACATGTAAAGTATTGTAAATTTCTGTACATAAATACAAATGTACAGGTAAAGTATTGTAAAGGTGGGTGAAAGTTAGATGCTAAACTAGAAAAGAAATATCCATGGGATTATTGCTACAATGGGGATCCTTATATGGTGCATCATAAGCCAAATGTTAGCAATTGTTTTGGCCTGTTTGATTCAAACCCTTCTATAGTTGATTCCTACTAATTAATAAATATTTGTCCAGTCCTTCTTAAAATATAGGTATTTGATTTTTTTATCTTTAGCTCTGTAATAGCTCATAGGGTTCCCACAGGTGAGGAGGTTTTATTTTTCTCATTGGAAACAGAAAACTAGGTTGTGTTAATAATGTTTACCCTCCCCAAACAACACCAAATATTAACACAGCCGAGACCAAAAGCACCTGTTACTGTCCCATGATAACAAACATAGTCCTAGAAGTTCTGTACAGAAAACTGATTGCACCTAATTTTGGTATAAAATGGCCACTGACAGCCATCTTGAATTTTGGACCACACCCCAAAATGCTCATTCTCATCCCAAGGTGATAACAAAGGTACCCAAGAAGTTTCGTGAAGATCAGTTCATAAATACAGCCTATAGCCTGAGCTGTATTGACATGTGCACTTACTGTGTATAAGTAGCGCTGAATAAATCAAAGTTCATCTAAGTTGCATAATTTCTGCACGAGAAAAAAACACGTATTTTTTGTAATGTATTCCATGTTACTAAACATTCATACAAAATTTATTCAAATCAGAACATGTACAAACGACTGATTTGCCAGCAACCATCCTGAATTTTGGACTGCACGCAAAAACACTCATTCTCGCCCCACGGTGATAACAAAGGTACCCAAGAAGTTTCGTAAAGATAGGTTCATAAATACGGCCTCTAGACTAAGCCATATAGAAGTTCTGTACAAAAAACTGATTGTACCTAATTTTGGTACAAAATGGCCTCCGGCAGCCATCTGGAATTTTGGACCGCACCCAAAAAAAACTCGTTCTCATCCCAAGGTGATAACAAAGGTACCCAAGAGGTTTCATGAAGATCGGTTCATAAATACAGCCCGAAGCCCGAGACGTATTGACATATGCACTTACTGTGTATAAGTAGCACTGAATAAATCAACGTTCATCTAATTTGCATAATTTCAGCATGAGAAAAAAACCTGTATTACATGTGATGTATTCCATGTTACTAAACATTCATACAAAAATTTATTCAAATCAGAACTTTCATACAGAAGTTCGTTACAAAAAACTGATTGCACTAATTTCGGTACAAAATGGCAGCTGGCGGCAATCTTGAATTTTGGACCACACCCCAAAACACTCGTCCTCGTCCCACGGTGATAACAAAGGTACCCAAGAAGTTTCGTAAAGATCGGTTTGACTTGTTGACGCTCGAGAGATGGACGACGGACGATGGGCCATGGCATAACCTCAAATTTGAGTATGTCAAAGTTGACCTAATAAATCATCAGCTCAACAAAATAAATTAGACTAGATCATTTTTTGCAATGGTATTTTTTATACAGCCCTACCATGCATTGAACATGAAAAACAAAAAAATTTATAGTAATTTATATATTTTTTATACTTACCAATGACCCAGACATAGCTGGTGCTAACTCTTAAAATATAGGGCCAAACACAAATTTTGCCCCCCAATCCCCAAAATTTGCATCTAAAACTAAAGAAAACATGTCCTGAAAGGCCCTCCACACTTCGCCCCCACTGCGCATGCGCAGTGTCAAGGACGTTCCGAAATTGGCACCATTAATCATTCTAATAACCAGTGCCTGGTAAGCGCTATGTACTCAGCGGGGAGGCAAGAGTTCCCAACTCCTGGAAGGGCCATCCCCGTCTGGGTCATTGGTAAGTATAAAAAATATATAAATTACTATAAATTTTTTAACATTTTTATACTGTACCAATGACCCAGACATAGCTGAATAGTAAAAAGGCTGGAGGGCCAAGGACATAGAGCAAAATGGAATACGCTCAATAAAATAAAAATAGAGTCATCCCCTGTAGGGAAAAAGAAGTAATAGGCCTTACATGTATCTTTCTTATTTATGATAAATTAGAAAGATACAACACCTTCCAAAATTGAGCTTCATACATCCATGTACTCTATTAATATCTAGTATAATCCTTATACTAATAATTTTTAAAGTAAGCCAATAAATAAAGTAAGTCTAGAGAATGGAGACTCTTATACTCCTAAAAGTGTCTGAGGATTGCATAATCATGTCTGTTGACATATGCAATATTCAAAAGCTATACTTTAAAAACTAAGACTTGAATGAATTTTAAAAACCTAAACTTCTCACTAAACAACCATCCCAATAACAGCTCAGAATTACTAACTCCGGAGGAGGTATCCCCTTGTTTTCATAGTAAAACAGGTGACCCAAGGGAACACCCTCCCCCCCCCCCCCCCCCTTTTTCTTGCCCTGGGTCAAATAGCCCAGAGCGAAGAGGGCAGCCGAACGGAGACACTGCCGAAACAGACAGCCTACCTAGCTATAGTAGCAACTGTTAAGTGAATGACATTCTGAGCAGTAGATAATAGACCTAACAATAGAGGCCTCCAGAAATGGACTCGATATTTCTGAGATAAAATTCATGAATGTGGATGGCTGAGCGCAATGAGCGGCCTTCAAAAATCTATAATAGCGACACTATTAATGTAAGCCCAAGAAGTAGAAGAACTCTTACTTCATGAGCCGAAATCTTAAGCACATCTGCTAAGTCAATGATATACCATAAGCAGTACCGATAGTTAATAGAATCCATTAACAATAAAATGGAGCGTAACGTCCTTCTACTAGACATCAAAGACAGAAGAAGCTTACGCCCTTGTAATAAACAGATATCTGTTTATAAATACATAAACTGTACCCGGAAAGAGTAAAGGCCTATGCCCATACGAAGACGGAAGGACCTTAAAATAATAGGTTCCGGATAATAGGAGCCTAACTCTTATGCAACAATCCAACCTAAATAGTAACGGAAGTATTGATTCCGAAACTATGAAAGTGAAAATCATCCATCGATAGTGCATGAAACTCACTGACTCTACAGTAAAAGAGAAACCAACAGAATTACTGTCTAAAAGGTCAGAATTTGAAAACTACTGTTTCCAGAGGCTCAAATGATTACTTAGCTAAATAAGAACCGAAGTTAAAATCCGTATAGGAATTTAATCTAAAGATTCTAAGTCTATTTATCAAAAAGTTACTAACTGACTTAGATAAAGAGACAAAAGACTCAATTGTAAACTATCGTAGAGTGCATAGGTATGAGGTAACATAAACCTATAACCTAAATAATAACAGGCTGCAGTAGATCTTGTGAAACAAGTATACTAAAAAATAGCAATGAGTAGTATGGAGGGATCAACAATATGAACATAATGATCCCTACACCACGACGGAAGAGCCTCCACTTTAGCCGCATAGAATAGCGAAGAAGAGGATCTCCTATAGTAAGAAATCGCGTCCAAAGCTCGTCCAGTACAGTGCTTACAATGCAATACGGACCACACAACGGAATACATGAAGGTTGCGACCTTGCTGGTTGTGATAAAGATGACACGATTTACCCAGTGAAAAAGATCCTCACATAGAGGAAGATTTCACGTTAAGACCCACAGTAGACAAGAGAGTAAATTACTCATGATCTCTGTGAAGATAGAGATGCTATCAACAGAAATGTATTGTGGTTGTTTATCTTAGCAATACCTGCTAAAACAACAGCGCCGGAGGATACGCGTATCCTATCATTCCGTCCTATAGATCAATAGAGCGTTAACAATATTAGCTCAGAGATCTGGACAAGCCAACACATACGTCTGCAATTGATTAGCAAGCTGTGTCATAAATAAATCATCATTGGGCGCTCCCATAGATAGCAAATCTGATTGAATACTTGTTTGTTGAGAGTCCATTCTGACAGCAACAAGCGACCCGTAAGAGAACGGGAGTCCGATAAAACAATCAGACGACCCGGAATATGACGGACCAAAACTGAACTTGGTGTACTATAACCAACAGACGGATTCTTTCCATTAAATTGAATAACGGAAACGAAAGAGTGCCTCCCTGGTTCCGGAGATACGCCACTACTGTCGAATTAAAGGACAGGAATTTGGGCATGCGTTTCTGAATAATGTTCATGCAATGACATAAAGCAAGCCTAAAAAACATTATTCCGCGGAAGAAAACTGATTGCTAAAGGACTGCGGAACCCAAAGACCCTGGCACTTCGAATCCGTAGGGATCAGTATTATATCCCAATCTGTTTGACTGGCAACCGTCATAACAGCCACACTCGGGTCCGGCAACTGCGGCGGCACTCTCTGAGTCAACCACCGAATGTTTGCCCCAGTCTGAATCTCTTGTAACACTAGATAGACAAGAGAACGTGTAAATCGAGCAATTCATGGATTGCCGAAAAGTTGCCGTCGAAGAGAAGCTCCTCCGAGAACGAAGCGACTCTGAGAGAGTTCTTAACCTTACTATCCACGCGTGTGGATGTAGCTAGGGCTGCGTCACGTCTAACTAACTCCAATCAGCCACTGAAGGGCGGAGTTATACGTGAACAAACTACTGCCCTCAAAAGAAATTACATTGAGAATAATATCCCGTAAATCTTTTCTTGAAGACGTAATGATAACGCCTCAGTAAGGCGGATTACGTATAATAAAGCGTCTAATTTAAGTCTACTATACATAATGTCGTTCCCAACATTGAAATTGGAAAAGACATAAACGGCGAAAAAGAATATATGCAGTCTTTAATCACACCGTCTAGACGCATATGAACTCTCGGTATGCCCTGCTCTGCCAAAATAAACTATTTGTATAAATGATAAAATGGCAGAAATGAGCAACGCGGACAAGAAACTAAACTATCATGCTTAGTAGCAGGCTTGTATATATATATATATAGCATCGAAAAATAAAACACATGTTGTAATGACAATATTGGACTGCGTCGGTAAGTCAGGGACAATGTCCCTGAACCGATCGAAAAATCCGAGTCCAATGACGCTATAAGTCTCTTATCCAAGATCGCAGCAATGAAGTCCGAAATAATAATAACTGGAAGATAATGCCAGAAGATATGAAAGGCATCTTCCGATACTACTAAAGGGAAAACTCGAAATCTTTCGAATCCCTTTCGCCATCCTGTCGGACCCTATAAAGCATTCGGTCGTCCGTACCTGATGCAACCGCGGACCGCACCGACCCAGCGCCATCGGATAATTCCTGATTCGACCGAGAAACTGTCAATTGCTGGGATGCTGCGAAACAACTGTGCTAACTCGGATAGCACGTCCGTCACTGAGGCCTGAGGAGAAGCGGTCTTACGATGCATTGCCGCTGGAAGCTCCGTGATCGTTACCCCGTGCATACTACCAATATGCGAGCGAACGGAGTGTATAGGCCTCGTGTCCCTTGGCTACCGTATGGCGCGACCTATTCGCCGTTGAATCACTGAATGCCGAAACTGATCGGATACTCGAGGTCACGTAGCCAATGTGCGGTCGTGTGCCCTGCTGTGAGGATGAGGAAGCATTAAAGACAGTCTCTCGGACTGTCAATATAACGGAGCGTCCCGACCAACGGACATATGCTCCGAATGTAAAATATCTGAACCACAACATGCGGTCCCCTATGCTGTTGGGCGAGAGAGGGACCTCTCTCGCTCATAGCCCGGACGGACCTGGACAAGCCAGGAACCGGACTAACAGGCTTCCTCCGATCTGTCCTCAATCTGCCGTCACTGGGTGAGTACTAAAGTAATTAAAGTGCTCGCATCACCCAAATCTCCTTCCTAGACCGCAACGGACAAACCCGGCAGCCGAACCATTCGATGAATGTACGCTACACCGGGTGAGCTAGCGAATGTCACTCCGTAGGCGATAGACATATTCCATGAGCACTTATTGCCGCTAACTCTTCATTAACTATGACGACAGAGGCACACTTTTGAAAGACATCTCCATAACTCTTCGAACAAGAAACCAGAAATGCTTGGTTAGCAAGCATAAAATAATAATATATATAGCGTCGTTCAATAATTCGAAAGATTGTGTGACATTATTGGACTATGTCGGAACTGAGGGACGATGTCCCTGAACCGAACCAAAAATTTCTAAGTCCACCGACGCTATCAGTTTCTTATCCGGCATCGCAGCATTCTGGTCCGACGAAAGAAGCTGTAGAAGACCAAGTCAGATGACATACACAACAGCATATGTTGTTCCGAAAGGGAAAGCTCGAAATCCTCCGAATCCCTTTCGGTATCCCGTCGGACTGGATGAAACTTTCGGACGTCCGTACCCGCTTCCGCGGAGCGTCCCGACCCAGCATCGTCGGATAAAATATATGCGACAGATTCAGTTGATGCTGGGATGCTGCGATAAACTGTGCTATTAAGGAAAGCACGTCCGTTCCCGAGGCCTGTGCAGTAGCGGTCTTACGATGCATTGCCGCCGGAAGCTCCGTGTACGTTGACTCCCGCACACTTCCTATGCGAACGTCCGGAGTCTGCAGGCCTCGTGTCCCTGGCTACCGGATGGTGTGACCTGGTCGCCGAAGAATCCTTGATCGGCGAAGCTGGTAATATATCGGCGGTCACGCAGCCAAGGTGCGGTCGTGTGCGCTGACGAGAAGAGGAAGCCTTAGCAGTCTCAGCGGACTGCCTATACAACGGAGCGTCCCGAGCGACGGACGTATGCTCCGCTTGCGACACATTTTGTACCACAACATCTGGGGCCAGATGTTGTTGAACGAGAGAGGGGCCTCTCTCGCTTGCCGTCCGGATGGACCGGAACGAGCTATGAACCGGACTAAAAGGCTTCCTCCGTTCTCCCTCCGATACGCCGTCACTGGGTGTGCATTAGGTTAATTTATAGTGCTCGCATCACCCCAAAATTCCTTCTAGACCGCAACGGACGAACCCGGCTGCCGAACCATTCGGTGAATGGACGCTACACCGGGCGAGCTAGCGGACGTCAAAGGCCGTCGAACCTACTAGGGTCCTCTTAGGCAATTGGCGTATTTACATGAGCACTTTTCTGCTAGCCCTTCATTAATTGTGACGACGGAGGCACACTGTTGGAAGACATCACAGATACATCACCCTAATCTTGATCGTCTGAAATAGAAATTGATAAAGTAGAGTGACCCTGCGGGGAAAGGACCGGAGTGTCCAAATCCCCAACAACATACCGTGACATACGCTTCCCATATTGTCATCGAAATCATACGATACAGAACAGGAGTTAATGCGAGTACACTGACCACATATAGAATGATAATAAAGTCAGAGGAAGACTTCCTCTTAAAACAATTGATCAATATCCTTTCAATGTGAAAAGAAAACAAGTCCTGGTACTCGCACTAACCCCTGGCAATCAAAATACATAATAATAATATGATCCATTAATATAGAAAAAATAATTGAAATCAAAATATTTTGAAAAAATATTTTTTCAGAACAGCCCAAGTTTCTGAAAAGTAATGTTGAGCCCCAATGGATCCCAAGCCTAAGTGTGGACAAAAATTTTAAAAATATTTTAAACAATTTATTCAACACTTACGAACAATAATAATGTATCTAGTTATGATTAAAATAACATCAAGATATTATTTTTTAGAAATCCCCCCCTCACACAGAGGGCTGTTGTAAATGTAAACAATGAGTGTAAAAACACTAAAATAAGACTCCAGGCACCCAGGCCCGAAATCAGTTACCAAAAATACACTATCTGATGCAAAACAGAGACTTCCAGGGAAGAAACTGCAGAACATCAGATGGTAGATGCAGAACACAACGCCTAACCACCCATAGGTGAAGACGTAAACATGGGGAAAGAACAGAATTCATTCTGTTATTCAGCTAAAACTCCCAAGAAAATTTAGTAATAATAATTACAAAAACTATGCCAAAAGCATGGGAGAATAGCAAGGGGGAACTTAAAGGACAGGGAGAGAGGAAAACACTTAAAAAACAGTGTAACTAAATAATCAGAATGACAACAAAATGGCTGCTGCCTTGAAAATAGGTAACTTAACATAATTTCATTAAAAAATTTTAAGTTACAGCCCTGATAATATTCTGTCACACATTCTTTTCCTCTCCTCCTTCTCTATCCTCCTTAGAATCACCATTTCACTAATATTTATGTGTCTGGCATCATTTAAACTGAGATTTATAAGCCCAAAGATCAGTCAGATGTTAACTGATGAAGGGCCAAACTTAGAATGATTAATGGCGCCAATTTCGGAACGTCCTTGACACTGCGCATGCGCAGTGGGGGCAAAGTGTGGAGGGCCTTTCAGGACATGTTTTCTTTAGTTTTAGATGCAAATTTTGGGGATTGGGGGGCAAAATTTGTGTTTGGCCCTATATTTTAAGAGTTAGCACCAGCTATGTCTGGGTCATTGGTACAGTATAAAAATATTGAAATGCACACAATGGTTCATTTACAAGAAGGACAATGAATGGGCATTACGTCATGCACAATGCAAGAATGCAATACTATGATGTCATGATCATCATTCATAAAAAAAATCAATTCAGAGATGCTGAAAGATTGTCAAAACCACCCAACTACATGCAATTTTACAAAAAATGGCCTGAGAAACAGAAGATCTACTTTGTGGGTCCTTATGCAACAAAAATACAGAAATACTCTAGCTTTGGCAACACAAAGTAGATGTGTTTCTTGATCATTTCTTTAGCCTAAGTGGTTGGGTAGGAAGGGTTTTTTTTTCATTCTATTTTTTTTTTATTAGGCCAAACAAAATTAAATAATTGATTATCAGGCAATTTTTTATTAAAACGAATGAGGGAGGACATTTTTTATTTTTACTTTTTATTCCTGATGGAATGAGCGCCGATGCCTAAAATCAAGTTATGAGAGTCTAAAATTAAATAATAAAGCTTCCATGTTGATTTCACTGATAGTTTATTGTTTTAATTTCCCAACAAATATTTTGTTTGTAGGTGTAAACTTTATTCAAAACAGCTGATCTGCCATGGAAAAATCAATGTGAGTTCGTGATAGAACCGGCAAATATTCCTATGATGTCAGGCACCAGTGTAACATCCTTTGAATGATAAACATTGCTAAAACGTTCTTGAAAACACCTCTGGAGGTGTCAAACATTTTCTCTCCATATTGAACGATACAATATCACTGGCATTATTTTTCATATTTATTTAAGTACTCTAAAGTTAAGATACTACCTGTTTGGGGGTTATATAAAAAAAAACAACTGCTTGTTTTCCATATTTATTTTGTGCATATATATGAGAATCGTGTCGCATTTCGCAAAGAGAATAACAAATTTTACCTCTGAAATATATATGCTGAACGCCAGCTGAAAAAACGAATGCGCTGCTGCCTGAGAATCAAAAGATTAATTTTGTTCAGCCTTATTATTTCTTTTTCTTATACTCCATTTGGTTTATGGATTTAAACTCACAATCTACAGAATAACATGAACAGTGGTGTTTTTTATAAATTTTTATCAACTTGGAGAATTATATGACAAAAGCCAATCGATTTTAATTTTCTTCACGCTTGCATAGGTATTAGGTAATAAAAAGAAACAAGTGCCATCCCATATGATCAAGGAGGAACACCTGAAAAAATGTGGGTTTTTTTCTTTTCTTTTTTGGGGGTGGGGGAGGGGGGGGGGGTCAAGAAGTCCAATATTCAAGCACTTTAAAGGGTTTGGAATTTCAGTTTTAAAAACCATGCACTTTTAAGCACTTTCGAGGCCATGTACAACCCAGATAAGAATGGTAGAATGTAATGTGAATGTGGGGATGCTCATGAGGTCCCAGCATTTGAAAACATTTGTGACTGATTAGTAAACAAGAACAAGCCAAGACCAATACCGGGTCTGGACCTGCGTCGCTGCATGCAATTGAATCGGCAAACAGGAAGTGGCTGCACGGCAGATCTGAAAATTGCATACACGATACAACTGATCATTATCAGGCTCCAGATGAAATATAAAATCAATCCCTTGCATAGAAGATGAGAAAATTTTGACGAAAAAATTTCAATGTTCAGTGGGTACAGTAAAATTTCAAAGTATCGGCAAACAGGAAGTGGCTGCACGGCAGATCTGAAAATTGCTTACACGATACAACTCATCATTATGAAGCAGCAGACCAAATATAAAATCAATCCCTTGCATAGAAGCCAAGAAAACCTTGACGGAAAATTTCCATGTTCAGTGAGTACTGTAAAATTTCAAAGTATCGGCAAACAGGAAGTAGCTGCATGGCAGATCTGAAACTTGCTTACACGAAACAACTCATCATTATGAAGCAGCAGACCAAATATACAATCAATCCCTTGCATAGAAGCCGAGAAAACCTTGACGGAAAATTTCAATGTTCAGTGGGTACAGTAAAATTTCATCATTATGAAGCAGCAGACCAAATATAAAATCGTTCCCTTTCATAGAAGCCAAGAAAACTTTGATGGAAAAAGTGTTTCAGACAGACTGGCGGACTGACAGACTGACGGACGGAGTCGAGCGGTTACTAGACCTGCTCTGCCGCTGGCGACGCAGGTAAAAACTGTGACCTCCTGCCCACTGATACCCCATGGCCTAAGTACCTATTTTGTAAAATAAAATGTTATTATTTAGGCCCCACAAAGTAGATCTTCTGTTTCGCAGGCCATTTTGTGTAAAATAGCATGTGGGCGGGCATTTTTTTTATTTTATTTTTTACTTTTGTATTTATTTCTTTGAAATCAAACGTTCATGTTCTTGGTTTGTTTTATGTTTTAGGCCTCATAATCTACAGAATAGCTTGGGTGGTGGTGTATTTTGTCCCTTGAGAGCAAGAAGGCTTTGCAATGCTAAATTTATCAATTTTATTAATTTGGTTAAAATATCAGACATTTAAAAACCATTTCATTTTTATTTTTTTAGGTTTGCATTGGTTAAATCAAGAGAGGAATATGGCAGCCAAAAAGACCAGGCAGGAGGGCTTGAAAAACAGATTTTTAACTTTTTTAGGCCTTATTGCTTTAGTTGCACAGAAACTTAACAACTCCCAGGAAATGATCTTGATTTGGACAGATATGCAAATGACATGGAAATATTATGTAAACGTATTATGTAAAATTCAATAAATTCTGAGACTGGAGTTTTAAAAATCGTGTGACCTCGGCCTTTGCCGAAAAAAAAAATGAGCTGAAAGCTTTTCACCGATTTGAAAAAACTGAAAGAAGAAAATATAATGAATGAATGCTAGGAGCAGCAAAGAGAAATTTTATAAACAAACCATCAAGAAAAACATCACTGCATAGTTCCTCATCTAACCAGAAGATGGATGCTATTGGCCCTATCAAAAGAAATAAAAATATCTGTTTATCAATTATGTCAGTTTGTAGTTTAATTTGTGTGAATCTTGAAAAATAATCAGGCATTTGTTATGCCTCCCTTTATCTTTTTCTCAATAATTTCTTATACGCCCGGCATTTTCCTTCTAATCAGATCAATTGAAGATTGGTCTGTAATGACAAAGACTTGACATAACAATGGGATTGAAATGTATGCTTTATCATACTTCGTCAAAAATTTATTTTTCATTTTTGAAGAATCTAAATTAATGAAAAGCCAAGATTTGTAGCAGTAATTAGCAGGGGCTGGGGTTTATTTTTCATTATTTATATTCCTTCCAAACAAATACTGTACCATTTGCAACACATGTTGAACACTGATTCACACAGTTTAACCCTTTATCTAACATGAAAAGCAGACGGCACTTACAAATAAAATTCTTGAATAATTAATTTTTTTTCATTTTTTGTCTCAAAAACATATGTTATGACCCCTCATTGGAGTGAGCTCAACGATATTTGAGAATAGCGCTGGCCGGTTTTTGCCATTACATTGGGTAAAGGGTTAACACTATCATACTCAATTTCTGTTACATATCTCTCAATATCAGTGTTCTTTTGGGAAACTGAAAAATGACCGACTGGGGGCTACTCATATTCCAAACAAGACTTTCAATCCTTGGAAATTATCAAATGTTAAATGTTCAACCTCCCTGCACACTTGATGGCAAAATATTTAAATTTCAAGTGCCATTTTTCCCATAATGTAACTGGGAATTTAACCAATTCAGTAAGCTCAGTGTGCTCTGTCAAACAACACCGAATAGGTTAAATTTCTAACTGCTTTATAGAAAAAACGTGCAACTGGAAAGATGAATATTCCGACATCCGTGTGCAAGAGATTTAACATATACTTTGGCACGGTATAACAACAATTTGTAACAAAACCTTAAAAACAAAAAAAAAATAAATTTATGTTCCTCAAGTAAAAATAAATGGACATATAAAAATGAAAGTGTCATTGACACTGTAGCTTAACTTGACTGAGTGTTGTGTTTGATGAAAAGGATAATGTTCAATATTTATGAAAGGATTATGAAATGTGACAAGAATTGTGATAATTGAGAATATGTTAATTTCTGTTCTCTGTATGCTATGTTTTCAATAAAAATAATTTGAGGTGTTGACTGCACTAAAGAACTGAGGGGTGGGTTAATGTGGCTCTCACAGTTAATGTATGTCAACCAAAGTTACCAAGTTATAGTGAAATTATTCCAAAAATGAGTCATCCTATCAAGTAATCCTTTCAAAAATACAGCCTGTAGACTGTGCTACAGCTTTTTAGGCTTCAGGCCTTTGTAGCCATCATGGTTGACTGATCGCAATCAGAAGGGGACAGCCTGTAGACTGCTACAGGTTTTTGGGCTTCAGGCTTGTGTAGCCATCACGGTTGACCGATCGCAATCAGAAGGGGTCATCCTCGTCTAGACATTATACTGAGTCATCCTACAAAGTTACAATGAAATCCCTTCATAAATACAACCTGTAGACTGTGCTAAAGGTTTTTGGGCTTCAGGCACTTGTAGCCATCACAGCTGACCGATCATGACCAAAAGGAAACGTTCTCATCTAGACATTACATGTAGTCATCGTACCAAGTTACAATTCCTCTATAAATATGACCTGTAGACAGCACTAAAGGTTTTCAGGTTTTGGGCTTGGGCGGCCATCATGGTTGACAGATCGCGACCAAATGGGGAAGTTCTCATCTAGACATCATATGGAGTCATCCTACCAAGTTACAATGAAATCTCTCCATACTAAATATGACCTGTAGACTGTGCTAAAAGTTTTTGGGTTTCAGGCTTGGTCAGCCATCACGGTGACAGATCATGACCAAAAGAGGACGTTCTCATCTAGACATTATAGAGTCAACCTATCACATTACAATGAAATGCCTTCATAAATAAGACCTGTAGACTGTGCTAAAGGTTTTCGGGTTTTGGGCTTGGGCAGCCATCACGATTGACTGATCGCGACCAAAAGGGGACGTTCTCATCTAGACATGACCTCAAACCTGCATATGAATTTTTGTGACGATGGGACAAGAACTACAGGGTGTAGCCTGTGCTAAAGGAATATGTGAACAGACACACAGACTAACAGACTTCTGCACGCGTGATGACAATAGCTTATCTTGACTCTGTCAAGCTAATAATACTGAAAAATTATTGAGAGATGCAGGAGAAGATGTTCTTTTATATATTAATGTGCCTTGGATGTCTCTGTCATGCAACTTGGGACAGTTTATCAGAGCAGGCATTATGGACGATTAGGCAGTATTGCGGAAATGCACTTCCATAAAATCATGCTGGTACTGATACTGGTAGGTTTCAGAGCAGAACAGGCATGCACAGAGATATTTGTTTAACCCTCAATCCAACACACAAAATATCAAAATTTATTATTTTAAATATTTTTCCAAAGTTTTCAAATAATTTCAACAAAACCATATTATGTGGCCTCTCTCATTCGAATGAACTCATTGAGCTCATTCCAATGAGGGGGTCACATGATATGGTTTGGTTGAATTTTGTTTTTCATCTGCTTCATCTGTATGTTGGGTGGACAGGTGTGGCCGATTTGTCAGGTAAAGAGTTAAAAAATTGAACCCAAAAAGATGCAATTTTAGAGTTGCCCAAATGCACTGTAGAGCCTGTGCCTCTCAAAATATTTTCGGTTCTTGTAACTATGAAAACTCTAAAAAAAAAACTTCACATTGCACCTTCCCTTTGTATACTCTCCCAAAAAAGAAAGTGTGCATGATAAAAAATAACACTAAAAAAAGATAGATATCATTTCCATTCATGGAAATTTTATTCAATCACAGATGAATCAATTTGTGATCAACACGAGAAATTTCATTACGCTACGACAAATACTCTTGGTGCCATGGAAAGTCAAAGACACTAAGGGTCAAACACAAAAGCCACACACTCAATATCTGGTATGACCTCCGTCTACATCGACTACTGCTGTGCATCTATGCCTCATGGAACAAGTTAGCATGGAAGTGTTGTGGGATGTTGTTCCATATTCTGATAAGCTGTCTTTGGAGTTCCACAAGCGTTGACGGTGCATGGGGAAGCCGGCGTAGCTGACTTTTCATTTCGTTCCATACGTGCTCAATGGGTGAGATATCGGGCAAATTTGAGGGCCAGGGAAGAACATTCACTTGTTGTTGCTGCAGATACTGTTGAACAACCCGAGCTGCGTGGGGCCGGGCGTTGTCCTGCTGTAGAATGACGCCGGGGCCGTAACGTTGCAGAAATGGGACAACAACAGGTGTAAGCACTTCATCACGATATCTGGCTGCATAGAGATTGCCATCAATAATGACCAGCTCAGTTCTGTTACGGGCAGTGATGCCACCCCACACCATGGGAGACCCTCCCCCATAACGGTTTCGCTCCACGACACATGGATCTGCGTAGCGTTCGTTTCGACGTCTGTACACTCTCTGGCGGCCATCTGATGATGAAAAATGGAAACGACATTCATCTGTGAATAAAACACGTCGTCACCAGTGTAAGGGATGCCTGAGATGTTGTCTACACCACTGCAGTCGAGCACGACGATGACGTAACGTCAAAATCGGACAAATTGCAGGTCTTCGAGGACGTAAGCTGACTTCTCTCAGCCGGTTGATTACTGTTTGAGGATGTTTCCGTCTCAGGTTAGGGATGTCCCTGGCCATCGTCGTTGATGTTTGTTGCCGGTTCCGGAGATGGACGACACGGATATACCGATCTTGTTCAGGGGTGGTAACTCAGGGTCTCCCAGAGCGAAGGTCGGTCTCGAACGTCATCATGTTGTGCATGTCGATGGACTAGCCTGTCTACAGTGTTACAGTGGCAGTTCAAATGCTGGGCAACCTCTCTGTGTTCTGCCAGCTCTAATCATACCCAGGGCAAGGAGACGTTGATTCATTGTCAATCTTGGCATGCTAATGTGGAGTCGTTTTAACAGCAGCGCAAGTTTGAATGTGAATGATAGGAAGGCCTTACTTTAGTGTTTAAATACCCAAGGATTCACACTGCTGCATGAATTTTCAGACTCTCCACGTGCAAAACATGCCTTTTCACAAACATGCAGCACGTCATTTAACGTTAATGCAATTTTAATGGGGAAAGCTGCTTTTGTGTTCAATATAACTTATTCATGAACAGGTTAACACTCTTTACACCTACAAAATTATTTTTTTGGAGTTTGATCAATTTCTGCAATGCACACTTTCTTTTTTGGGCAAGTATACTTTAACCTTGTGTGCAGTTTGGCGAAAACCACCCAGCCATTACAGTTTTGAATAAGACACAACATTTTGACAAAATGCAAAAAAAAATTGTAAATTAAAGGTATTCCAAGAATGTTTCTGCAAATGTTATTAACACTGGGTAGGTTAAGAAGCTTTCTTCAGAACAATAGTAAACTGCATAATAATAAAAAAATTTCAAATTCTAACTTCTGTAGTTTTCCTTCTGATTATATTTTGTGACTGCCCAAAAGAAAAAAAATAATGGTGAACTGCATTTCAGTGAGAAGACACTACTGAAAGATTTTGAGAAAATGTTTTAAAAATTCAGGCTTAGTAGATTTAACTGGAATATTATTAAAGTTTACCTGGATCAGCTAAACCAGTTGTTTCCAATAAAATATAATCAAATCGCCCTTTCTTGGTCATCAAATTTTCTATTGCCTTTACACCATTATCCCTGAAAAAAGACATGATGGACAAGTTGTCTTTGTTCATTGGGGTTCAACTCCTTGCATGGTGCTGATGAATATTCCTGCCCAGAACAGTAAATCTCTTGCCACTAAAATGAGTGAGTATTATTTGGGCACTTAAAACCAAATTGTGCCCTGTAAATTGAATCAATGACAGGACCTATTAATTAATTAACTTTCATTAATTTTCATTAATTTTTCATCAAATCTAGTCATGGCTGCTGTGTAAAAATAAAGAGTTAACCCTTTTACACAAAGCAACAGCCATATACAGCCAGAGTTATCTACAAAAACTGCATTTCATGTTGTTTCTTCTCTCAATTTCTGCCTCACAAAAACATTGCTTTTGACCTCTCAATAGAACAAGCTCATTAACTCTTACCCACTGAGTATTTTCAAGATATTTTTTATAAAATCTAGTCATGGCTGCTGTTAAGCAGCCATGACTAGATTTCATGAAAAATTCATCAATATTTAACTCAAGAAAGCATAGGTGAGGTGGGAATATTTGAATTAAATGTGTCAATTTGTATTTATTTTAGAGGCAAGAGATTCTGTTCTGGAGAGGAATATATGCCAACAGCATGAAAGGAGTTAAAAGGTTCCTTCACTTGATGAATCATCTTATTTATTGGGGTTTAATGACACTTTCAATAGCCAAGGTCACCTCATGTCAAACGAACGGTTTTCCAGATGGAGGAAGCCATAATATCCAGAGGGAACCACCCAGTAATGGCAAGCAACTGTAGACTCCCCAACATACTAACTCCACACAAGCAGGGTTAGCATTGGCTGAAGACAAGTGCATCATCGATGCGCAGTATGCCTTAGTACACATAGCCACCATGCCCCCACGTGAGCAGTTGGGATTAAATGCCTTGCCCAAGGACACAACGCAGTTACCACTCATGGGGATTGAGCCTTGGCCCTTTTGGTTTCTAGTCCAATGCCACAACCCTTGAGCCACCGTGCTCCCAATGAATCATCTAAATCCATCTGAAACAAAACACCAACAAATTTGAACAGCGTCACACACTTAATTGGATACTTATTATCTGAATAACCCTGTTAATTGTATATAACTTCCAAACACCAAACTATTTACCATACCTTCAGTACAAATTTGACTTGTTAAAACCACAAAGTTTCTAGAGTAAACTCCCATTAATAGAACAAAGAATCTTGTGGTCTGTTGATGAATTACTCCAGAAACCACCGAATTTCCCCCAGCTGTTGACTGTTCAGCATCAGCCCATCCTATGTAAGCATTTTAACCTATTACATCTTGTTTAAACAGTTCCATGAGTTCTGTTCAACAAGATCTTGAAGAAAAATGTTCAGTTTATACAGGGTTCTGTTCACAATAGTTAGTGGTGGGGTTGTGTCTGGTACTTTTCCATTCACAGCAGGGCTCGGCAAATACCGAATTGAATATGGCCATGGATATCACTTCAAATCGAATTTTGAATCAAATACCATAATGCCTATTCATGCCACAAACTAGTGTGACAAGACGGAAGAGATCGGTATTATGTCTTCATTGCGCATGCGTTGGTAACAAGACAAGACAATTCTATATTTTGGCAGTTATGCTCTACTGGAGCTGTTTATGATGAATGGAACAAAGTATAGATATGTCCGAAAATCGGAAAATTATTTTGAATTTTTTCACAGTTAAATGATCAGCAAGTCATACACAACTATTTATTATGTACTTAAGATGCCCCCTTACATGTTTTACCTATAATTTGGAGATAAAGTAGGTTATTCGGGGAATCTACTCCAAGACATACACAAAATATGATTGTCGAATCGATGACAATTAGGAAATTGTGTATATTCGATCAACTTCCAAATAGCAATGGGAATTTTGAATCGAATCGAAACCACTTTAGAATTTAGAATCGAATGGAATATCAAAGCTTCGCCGGGCCCTAACTCACAACCATGACTTTTGTCAAAAACTACTCTTTTAACCACTACTAAATCTCTGCAAAGCCATTTTTAGCTTGGGCTGGATGGTATTTTGATAGACCGGTAATAGCGGAATTCAAATCTTCGCTGGCTGAATATCGTCTAAAGAAAATGAATACCAGAATATCATGAGTAACGATATTCAATTTTAATCACACAATACCAAGATTTCTTCACCCTTCCAACTTTAAGTTACAGTTCTCAGTTCCTTGAAAACATTCATACAAGACAATTCCCCATTGCTATTTAAACTACCATAAAAATACTATAGGACTGTCAATAAGCATTTATGTAATCACTGAGCCATGCCATTGTTACTAATTCTTTGTTAGTTGACTGAGTGTGGCTTTAAGAGAAACAATTATATACATATGATGTATTGTCAATTGCCCTCTTGTAAAAAACATCTGAACATATGTAGGCACTTAAAACAAACAAATACACTACATGCAAATGATGATTACATGAATCGCTCCAGTCCAAGAAGTTATGTCCCAAGATTACTCACAAATTGTTAACTGGTAGAGTGCTGAATTATTTTTGGTCATCTAATTTGTTCACATATCTTTGCTTTATTATAAGGAATGGGAGAGTGCCAATAGGCACTCTCCCATAAATTGTAATGAGGCAAATCCTAACCGACTAAATAATTTCACTTCCAAGGGGATATTTAGAGAACATCCACTGAACATGAAGCCTTGAAGTTGTAGTACCGACACTTCAGCATAAAGCCCAAATATGGGCTTCCAGCACTCTACCAGTTAATGACAGTCAAGAGTCAGTGTCTGTCATGTTGTTAAAATTTCGGACATTCGCCGGCAATCAAATTATTGTCTGAGCTGTAGGAGTCCAAGGAAGAAGTGTACAACCAACTAGGCAACTTCTCCCTCATAGCAAATGCATGCGAGTAGTCGTTGAAGAGCTTGTGTACAGGTATTCATGGATTTGGAGTCCCATTGAAGTTGTTCTTTCTGATGTTTTGTGAGTTACCATGATGGAGATATGTCAATGTTGTGACCATGATGTCTTGCCTCCACCAAGCGAGGAAGATTCTGTCCCATGATGTGAAGAATGCTTCTTCCTAGGATGATGATGGCTGTATAAAGATCTATAACTTCCAGAGTCAGCGTGTTATCTTGGTGAAAGTTGTGTTGAGGCTGCAGATTCGAAGAAGAAAAAAGGAACTATGGTCTGTGATTCCATCAGATATAGTATCGCTGCTGGATTCGGACTACAAATATTTCCTACTTCCATTTTGGTTTTGCTATCACAGCAACCCGCAACACACACACGCATACCAAAATCACCCCTCCCTACTCAATTTAATCCAGATGTAGGCTAGTCCCCATCATTGGTGTCAATGGAACAGGAAAACGTTTTGGCTCTATATAATACAATAAAATATATATAGTAGGCTAGGGCCTTTCTGAGGTTGGTGGTGAGGAAAGGTGCTTTTGTCAGCACTTCGGTGACTTGAGAGGGAGGTTGCTGGGTCTCCAAGCTGCCAGTATCTTGTCAATATTCACAGACCACCGATCCATTGCTGAATCAGTGTATGTGTTGGCTGTCCTGTGATAAAACTCAGGTTGTCATTTAGGCTCACTTGAACCTTCTCCTTCATAATGAGACCTATTCTTATTTACTATTATTTTTTTCCAATAACTTGACGTACATTTTTGTTAAATGTGTCAATTTTGATAAAAGTTTGCTGAAAGCATATTTCCTGTTGATTGAATTGAAAGCTACATATGTTTCTTGCATATATATGCGTTGGTAAATTTTGGGGAAGAATGGTGATTTTAATCAATGGCAATAACACAATGATTTAAATTGGGTTAGTTTAGCGATAGAGTAAAGGCTTGTCCAGATTTT
Organism: Pictodentalium vernedei; assembly: GCA_031216915.1. NCBI lineage: Eukaryota > Metazoa > Mollusca > Scaphopoda > Dentaliida > Dentaliidae > Pictodentalium > Pictodentalium vernedei. The sequence continues at coordinate 263,802,514 of CM062291.1, read as the reverse complement.
CCCTACTCTTTTATCTTTTTCAAGTTTGTTCATGTGAATCTTTTTTTTTTTTGGAAAGGTTAGTTGACTAACAGACTACACACAATATACACCTTCAAAAAAACTTTGTGTCTCCATTGAGAAATACAGTGAAACCCTGTTAACTGAATAACCACTTTAGCAATGAAAATTATTCAATTAACAGGAATATTCAATTAACAGGGATTGTGTCACATTCCTCTATTCTAGAGATAAACTTAGCATTTATTCTATCTTGTTTGACAGAGCTCTATGAGCTCTGTCAAACAAGATATAATAGATTAAATTCCTGTACTGGATGTACTGAGGCCAAATAAGTCTATACCGGTAAACAAAGGGAAACTGGGGAGAGTCAAAGTAATTTCTTGACAGGTTACAAGATTTTTTATTCGTTTAACAGGAGTTTACTCTATAACCTATATTCAATTAACAGGTCAAATTTGTACTGGAGGTATGATAAATGGTTTTGTGTTGAGAAATTATATTCATTTAACAGGGTTATTCAGTTAAGAGATATCCAATTAAGTGGGCACCACTGCATTTCACTCACTATCTGATATTTAATTCCGATGATTTTATTTTACAGCTGATAGAATAGACACGGTAGCTAGAGCAGAGGTTATGTAACTAACCTTTTCCACAAAAAAAACGCAGTTGCATCTGATGATTGTTTGTTGGGAACTGTTCTGGTGTTCATCAGATCTGCCGGTGATTTTTTTAAAATGCGTCACTGCATCGGGTGTTTGAGATGGGATACACTTGATGAGTACTGTATATCAGGGTTTTGTTTGTTTACTTCCAAAGAATAGTGATGAAAATAAATAAAATTGAACCTGTGATGCTGTTAATGTTATTTGTTACAAAAGACCCCATTACATACCAGGAATATTTCATCACAGTACATGTAATTCTTTATCTGCAGACTTTTCGGTCATAGTTAAAAATACACTTGGATGAGAGCTTTGACTCAAGTCTTACTTCACTGAACAGCAAAGACAACCATTTCTAAGTTCCAGCCATTCTTCAAATAATTCGCCTTCAGTTCCAACAGACATACTCTTTTCAACAGAATCGCCTGCAAGGAAATATTTAAAAAACTGCATGGTTCTTCAACTTGATTTTTCTGCGCATAATAACAAATACTATGTGACGTAGTGGAGTTTCATTAATGATTCTGAACAAAATATACCTCCTTAAATAGGAGTAGTCCAGTCCTCATAACAAAAATTTCCTGAGTAAAGTCTCTGTTAAATTAATTTGAAAGCAGCCACAACCGGATTTTATTCATAGCAGGTATTTATTTATTTTAGGGAGCCAAAATTCCCAGAGAGAACCACTGTGCAGTGGCAAGCAAATATCAAACTCCACAAGGTTCTAACTCCAAACAAGCAGGGTTATCATTGGATGATGACAAGTGTTCCATCGATATGTAGTATGCCTCAGTACACAGCACAACCATGCCCCCCTCCCCATCCCCTGCCCCCTCCCCCACCTCACTCCTGGACAATCAGGATTAAGTGCCTTGACCATGGACACAATGCAGTTAACCCTGGTGGAGATGAAACAATGGACCTTTCTATTTGAACTTCAATGCTGCAACCACTGAGCCAGAGCGTGCCCCTTTCACAGCAGGTTAAGAGTTACCTACTTAACTCATAACCCACTGAGTATTTTAAAACATATTTTTCATCAAATCCACTCATGGCTGTGGTGAAGCAGCCATGACTAGATATTCACCAACAGCATGCAAGAGGTTAAATGTCAGTATCTATTACTGGTCTACAAGTTTATTTCATCAAGATAACTTTAACCCTCTTTTTGATCTCGGGACCAATGCTCTGACCAATAAGCCATAGTGTAACACAAGAATAAAGTTTAGACAATTGATTATTGCAAGGTTGCTTCCTTTAGATGATTTCCACCTCGGGTGGTAGTTGCCTGGTCCTATTATACACAGTATGAGTAAAACCTAACTTATTTGCCACTGTAGAGAAGCACTGTTCCACTTCCCAGCATTTTCACGAGGGACTACCAAGTTAAAGTAGAAGTCCAGTTTACCAGAACCGCAGCTGTATATCTACCTAAAATAAGCTATTAATTAACCCTTTCAACACTGGTGGTATCTTCCATGCTGGAACTAGTCAAATGGCAGAAATTGGAAGAGTCCATATCAATTATTTGGGGGTAGAGGAATTGATATTTTCAACAAGCAGCCTTCAAACTGAACATTGAAAATATTAATTATTCTACCACACACGTCCACTTAGTAGCCATCCTACTTAATGAAATTATGACATATCGTGTTCCTGGACCGGAAAAGCGGTCTCTCATGTTGAAAGAGTTAAATTCATCTATAGAGTATGATTTCATTTTCAGAATTCACTAAAAAACCAATGAGGTGTCTTAAGCCAAGTTTGAATAGTACTGAGTTTGAATACACTTGGATGGTTTTGGCCAATACATTAAGTAAAGAGTTGATTTAGATGCAATTTACACTGAGGCTGTACAGGTCACAGGCTTAATTGCTCAGTTGAAAATTAATTTTTTTTTTTACCAGAAAGTGTGACTAACCCTGTGCACTGCACAGGGTTAGTCACATTTTCTGGTTATAAAAAAAATGGGTAACTACCCCATCACACAATACATGAAAATTTATTATGCCAGTAATTGTTATTGACCAATCAGCTTCAATATCTAGTGACCGTATAAGAGACGGTGTATCATCGAGCTGTCTGTATATAGAGCTTATATACAGTCAGTTCCAACATTTTGTTTTTGACATCCAACGCTCGCTTCGATGTTCCTAATTCCGCATGTTCAACGAACAAATAATTTTGCGTGTGTGTCTGTTGAGCAACATACAACTATAATATGTTTCTTCCAGTCTTTGAGAAATTTTTATAAACAAATGTAAATAAATACAATAAATAAACCACTAAAACGACATGTATAGAAGCCAACTGACACTGTCTGAGACGAACTCAAGCGAGAATCCTTACACGAATAAATAATGGATGAAACTGTTCCCACTTAGCTTCTTGAAAGAATTGTTAATCCATTTGCTCCAGTTATTTTATTTTTCCAGTACTTAACACTGAATTAAAGTTGTGAATTGTTAATATAAATTCCTGATTATTGAGAAGAAAACTCCGTTGTTTCAGCACCTGCTACTAGCGTGACCTTCACATGACGTAAAACTGGGAAATTCCCTGATAGTGATAACAGAACATTTATGCTAGGAATCTGGGTACACTTATGGTTGTGTCTCTTTCAAAGGACTGGCATAATAAATACGTTATGGGGCTTTCAGTGGGCAGATGTGGTGTGATATAAGGCTCAGCAAGATCAATATTAGGCTTGGCCTTGCCTAATATTGATCTCACTTCGCCTTATATCACACCATATCTGCCCACTGAAAGCCACATAACTTATAATACACTGACTAAGGCTGTAAAAATGCACAGGATCGGCTGATTACGTGTTACATAGGGTGCAGGATTCAAGGAACTAAGGGAAATACTTGTACCAGATTGCTGCCAGATTGTGTAAATATTTGCAAAGTGAATTCCGAAAATGAAAACATATTCTATTTTCAATTAATAGCTTGTACTAAATGTCATGTCACTTAATCACTTATTAATCACAAGTGCCAGCAGAAAAGAAATGTTTCTTGTGAAAGTCCTTACAGTACTCTGTGTCCTCTTTTTGGGTACATATGGGAGAATTGTTGAGAGTTGGTGGTTTGCAGAAAAAAATAAGGCGGCAAGGTGGAATATTGAGAGTTTGTAGACTGCAGGAGAAAACTGATACTTTTCTCATTTATTTCCAAATAATTTACCCTAAGTTTGAAGCAAATGCTTCATTAAGATAATTGCAGGACAAATATGTTGATGTTATTGTGGAATATAAGATTAAAATAAAACTAGAGCTATTTCTAAGCATAATTCATATTGCCAATGCAGTGCTATACCCATGACTGAGTTCCGGATCTTTGGACAGAAGATTAAAGGAATTGGCAAAAACTTTTCAGCAACAGATTAGAACAAACTTGAATCGTCATGCTGAAGGCAACATATCAATCACATCTGGTTAAATTTGACAAGGGAAAAAAATGCAAGTTATCTCTCCTTTGGGAGCCCGAAATAAGGCATGGCACACATACTTGATGCACTAACATTTTATTTTTGAGTCCAAGGGCAACGTTTGGGCTCTCAAATGAGCCAAATAAGGATGCATTAACTTGCCTTAAACAAACTTAAATGTATGTAAGAGAAAGATGCATATTGCTAAAATTCAACACTTTCTGTACAATAGTTCCGAAGAAGATTTTTTAGTTTTATTGGTTATCTTCCTTTTTGGAGTCCCTATAGGGGCTGGGCAGACCAATTTGAGAAAAATTCAATAGTTAGGCTAAAGAAAATACATGTCCCAACTTTGGTTAAATTTGAACAAGAAGTGAAGTATTTAGCCTGTGATGGGACACGATGCAACAAGCATGATAGGGGTGATTCCTATATACTCCTCTATCAGGAGAATTAAACTAGAACTATCACTGAAGGTGATTAATACCCCCGCTTTGGGTTTTTAGAGGAATGCACTTCTGATCATGTAGGCGAAGGCCATAAGGAAATGTATACATAAAGATCATTTTTTGTTGTTGAAATTTGTATTTGCATGTGGCCTTCCACAGAACAGCACTGAATACTTAAAGAGCCCACACATATATGGTTTACATTTGGAAAAACACATTTACAATGTGCAACATGTATTCAAAATCGGTTCATTAATGTAGGAGGAGTTGCACACACAAGAATCCCATTTGAAAACCCATAATAAATCCAAGTTAAAGGGAGATAACATGGATAAAATTGTCGCAGATCAAAAATTTGGGAATATGTGTATGTTCACTTAGTTGTGATAATGTTTGAAAGGTTTCGTCAAAATTGATTGATAAATGTAGGAGGAGTTGCACGCACAAGAATTTCATGTAGAAACCCATAATAAATCTAAGTTAAAGGGAGATAACCTAGTTAAAATTGCCACAGCTCAAAAATTTTGGAATATGCGCATGTTCACTTAGTAGTGATGATGTCTGTAAACTTTCGTCCAAATTGATTGATAAATGTAGGAGGAGTTGCGCACACAAGAATTTCATGCAGAAACCCATATTAAATCAAAGTTCAAGAGAGATAACCTGGTTAAAATTGTCGCAGATCAAAAAGTTTGGAATATGCACATGTTCACTTAGTAGAGATGATGTTTGAAAGGTTTAATCAAAATCGGTTCATTAATGTAGGAGGAGTTGCGCACACAAGAATTTGTTCGAACGGAAAGACATAATAAATCTAAGTCAAAGGGAGATAACCTGGTTAAAATTGTCGCAGATCAAAAATCTTGAAATATGCGCATGTTCACTTAGTAGTGATGATGTCTGAAAAGTTTTGTCCAAATTGATTGATAAATGTAGGAGGAGTTGCGCACACAAGAATTTCATGCAGAAACCCATATTAAATCAAAGTTCAAGAGAGATAACCTGGTTAAAATTGTTGCAGATCAAAAAGTTTGGAATATGCACATGTTCACTTAGTAGAGATGATGTTTGAAAGGTTTCATCAAAATCGGTTCATTAATGTAGGAGGAGTTGCGCACACAAGAATTTGTTCGGATGGAAAGACACAATAAATCTAAGTCAAAGGAAGATAACCTGGTTAAAATTGTCGCAGATCAAATATCTTGGAATATGCGCATGTTCACTTAGTAGTGATGATGTCTGAAAAGTTTTGTCCAAATTCATTGATAAATGTAGGAGGAGTTGCGCACACAAGAATTTCATGCAGAAACCCATATTAAATCAAAGTTCAAGAGAGATAACCTGGTTAAAATTGTCGCAGATCAAAAAGTTTTGAATATGCACATGTTCACTTAGTAGAGATGAAGGTTTCATCAAAATCGGTTCATTAATGTAGGAGGAGTTGCACACACAAGAATTTGTCCGGACGGAAAGATGTACGGACGGACGTACGGACGGATGTACAGGGCGATTCCTATATAGCCCCCACTTCTTTGAAGCGGGGGTATAAAAAATGCTTAATTGCATATAAAAATACTTTTTACAAAAAGATATTTTAAGAAATGTTTATCTGAAAACAAAAATTGCATTTTCAATACAAACATAGCTGCTATAAACTTTTAAGGTAAGCCAATCAAAATAAAAAAATAATGGTATCTTCCTTTTTCATACTTGTAAACAGCTTACCAGGTTTGAAATACACTGCATTTCTGTTTTTTGGTTTGTGCTGCAAACAAGAAATTTAATTGAGAAATGGATAAATGAATGGCTTGACAGACAAAGAGACACCCTGAATGACAACTGTCCCCTCTGAATTTTTTTTTGAAGGAACAAAATATGATTGAAAAAATGTTTTGCAGGGCAGTATTTTGTGATGGTAATACACTGTTGCTAACAAACATCCCTCTTAGATAAAGCCCAGGGCATGAAATTTAGGACAAATGAAATTCACATGAAGGTTGTTCAAAATGAAGTAAAGTGAAGTGGGTAAAAGCCTGCATTGGATGTACTAAGACCTAACAAGTCTATAAACAAGGGGTACTTAGTGACTGTCAAGGAGGGTCATGCGAATATTTGAGATTCGATTCAATATCGATATCATATGTCTGTTTCAAGATCAATCCTGAATCAGATTTGATTTTTTCAAATTTCTCATGCTGAGTGCATTTTGTTACATTTCCCAGAAAAATTGGTTAAAACTGACATTAAACAATTCATGTAGGCTCAATTCATATTTAATTGAGTAATTGGCAATGTCTAATTGTTAGGTTACTAGTATAGACTATAGAAAGACCACGAGTCGTGCACAACATGCAGATAACTTCTCGGACCTACTTATCAATGAAAAATGATCTTCGGTTAGGAAAGTGTTCCGTAACTCCCATTTGTTGCAATACAAAATAATTTGTGTATTAAGATTCGATTTGAGATTCGATATCAATATCAGAGACAAGATTCGATTCGAGATTCGATTCAAAAAGAAAATTATAAATTTTAAGTAATTTGTATATTTTTTATACTTACCAATGACCCAGACTAGCTGGTGCTAACTCAAAAAATAATCCAGGGGCAAGCACAAATTTTGCCTCCCAATCCCCAAAATTTGCATGCAAAACCAAAAAATTAATGTCCTATCTGGTCCTCAATACTTTTCAGATCTGCGCATGCACAGTATCCAGGAAGACACCGAAATTGGCGCCAACCATCATTCTTTCTATAATTGCCTGTTAAATGTTGTAAACAGCAGGGAGGTATGAGCGCCCACTCATGGGAGGGCCATACCCGTCTGGGCCATTGACAAGTATAAAAAATATACAAATTACTTAAAATTTATAATATTTTTATACAACAAACAATGGCCCAGACTAGCTGAATCGTAAAAAGGCTGTAGGGCCTAGGACATAAAGAAAAATCCAATCTCTCAGTTACTTTAGTAAAGGATATCTCCTACAGGAGAATAGGAGAAGATAGGAAAGACATAACACCAACAATATAATTGAGTATTACATAACATATAAATCTCCATTTAATGCCAGCATAACCCATTATGCTAATTCAGTGAAGGAAAGCAAATATATAAAGATAGTCCAGAGAATGAGACTCTTTATACTCATTTAAAAGTGTCCGAGGATTGTATATTAACATTGACAAGTGACATATACAAATGCTTCACAGTGAGCTACACTTTAAAAACAGTACATAAATGAGACATAGTTATTGCTTCACACCCAGCTACACAATAAAACCAACCCAGCACTGACTCAGGACTACTGACACTGGAGGAGGTCTTCCCTTGCTTTTCACTATAAAGCCAGATGATAAGGGAAAAAGCCGTCCCCCCACCCCTTTTCCCTTGTTCTGAGGTACATGTCCTCAGAACAAAGAGGGCAGCGGAACAGTGTTACTGCTGGAACGGGCTTCCTAAATAACTATAGATGTAACCATTAAAGGATGACATTCTGAGCAACAGAAAGAGGACCTAAAGATCTAAGGTCACCTGAGATGGACTCAGGTAAAATTTGGTAAATGAAGAGGGCTGTGTCCAGTACGCAGCCTTCATGAGATCAGTAATGGCTATAATGTTAGAATAAGCCCAAGAAGTGGACAGCGCTCTAACCTCATGCGCTGATATCTTATTAACAGAACGTTGATCTGAAGATAGATTTTCATAGGCAATGCGTATTGCCAACTGATTCCATCTAGCAACTGAATGAACAGAAATATCTTTCCTCTTAGGAATCAATGAAAGAAAGAAACGTTTTCTTCCTTTTCTAATAAAATCTGAGCGACGTTTGTATATGCGCATAGCCCAAACTGGACACAGCAAAGGTCTACGGTTGTCCGAGGATGCTAAGAGAAATACCATTTTATAGGTCAAGAATTTGGACTCTACAACATCCAACGGCTCAAACACAGCTTCTTTGAAAAGCACACTGAAAAAACTTTTTTGTAACACCGAGTCTGAACTGACATTTTGGGTTTCTCAGAGCTGTATACATGGTAGGTACCTCATAATATGTATTAAGCGCCTACAAGGCCTAATTCCAATGTTGATCACTTTTGGTTGTAACAGAACAAGTGCCCCAAACATGCAGTTTCTGGATAAACTCAAAGTTACATTATAAGTACCTTGGCAGTTGTTTTTAGGCAAGTCTTGGCTGCCTATATAGGCAGCCAAGACTTCCCTAGAAACAAAAATAATGCCAAAATATGTACACGGTCACGGTGTAGTAAAAATGTATAAAAATCGCCAGGCATATCAGCATCAGTGTTCACGCATGCCTCGAAGTTGTCTGGTGCCAAACTTTTTTTGTCATTTGGGATATTTTAGTGCCAAACAAAGTGTTTTGGTGCCAAAAAGATCGTTGGAGGGGAGATCGTATTTTTCACTGTCTAATCAAAATAAACTGATCAAGTTTTGAAAGATGAAATGACAATTACTTTAAGAGTGAATGGACAATTGGTCATGAAAACAAGTGCATCACCAGGTGGTGGATCAATATAATACACGGCCGCTTATGAAGAAATTGCGCTTGTGAAGAAATTTTTAGTTGAACAAAAGATCAATAATTCTTTCAAAAATAGTTGTACATTCCTGTCTTATGACCCATTAAAGTTGAATATATTGTTTTCAAGTTATTGCGTGGAGAATCAAAAGTCACTAAAACTCCCAGTTGGTTGCCATGGCGGCCATATTGGATATGCCAGAATGCTGGTTATCAAAAGGAATCATCCTCTAGTCATGACTAATCAACCATAAAAAAACAGTATCTGTTGGATATATTGTTTTCAAGTTATAGTATGGACAAATAAAAGTTAACGGACGGATGGACGGACATTGATGCTGGTTATTGAAAGGAACCATCCTCCAGTCATGACTAATCAACCCTAAAAAAAACAGTATCTGTTGGATGTATTGTTTTCAAGTTATCACGTGGGCAAACAAAAGTTAATGGACGGATGAACAGTCAGATGGACAGACAAACAAATGGATGGATGGATGGATGGATGGATGGATGGATGGATGGATGGATGGATGGACAACGATGCTGGTTATCAAAAGGAACCATCCTCTAGTCATGACAAATCAACCATAAAAAACAGTATCTGTTGGATTATCAAATGGACAATCAAAGGTCCCTAAAAATCCAAGATGGCTGCCATGGCAGCCATCTTAGACATGCCAGAATGCTGGTTATCGAAAGGAACCATCCTCTAGCCTTATTAATCAACCATAAAAAGCAGCATCTGTTGGATCTATAGTTTTCATGTTATCGCGTGGACAATCAAAAGTCCCTGAAAATCCAAGAGGCTGCCATGTTGGCCATATTGGATATGCCATAACGCTGGTTATCGAAAGGAACCATCCTCTAGTCTTGACCAATCAACCATAAAAAAATAGAATCTGTTGGATGTATTGTTTTCAAGTTATCGTGGGGACAAACAAAAGCTGACGGATGGATGGACGGACATTGCCAAACCAAAAAACAGCCCACTCATATGAGCGGCCATATAAAAATCTGACAGAAGTCGAAAGTTAATACAAAATCCTAGGCAGGTGAAAAGGGATGTCACCTAAGTTACATCTATGCCATTTAATCAATTAATAAACAAACTGAATGATGTCAGTACCTATACCTACCTGCTGTTGCACTTAGATAACATATTAACTCTTTGAACACGAGAGGCCGCTTTTCCGGTTCAAGAACACGATACATCATAATTTCATTAAGTTGGATGGCTACTTAGTGAACGTGTGTGGTAGAACAATTAATAATTTCAATGTGCAACCTGAAATATTAATATTAATTACTCTATCCCCAAATAATGGATATGGACTCTTCAAATTTCTGCCATTTTACTGGAATGGAAGATACCACCTGTGTCCAAAGGGTTAATCAACTAATTACTGTTAATCCACTGGGCTTGGCAAGTCACAAATCGTTACAAAAGGCAGCATTTAATAAGATAAATACTTCATACCATCACTCATGGCATGATAAACTAATTAAATGCTGCTATTAGTAAAGTTAATAACCTACCAAGTTTTAATGAAAAAAAAAATGCCTCAACACCACTCACTGACAATTAATGTTGAGAGTTTGTCCAAACACTATTTCTAACACCTTATTGACAAAATCACTTGATTGGAGTGTCTTTTGTGAAAATGGGTTACTGTTTATTGCCAGCTGATGACTTTTTTCTACCAATACAGTGGAACCCTGTTAATTGAATAGCCACTTTGCCAATGAAAATTATTCAATTAACAGGAGTATTCAATTAACAGGGATTGTGTCACTTCCCTGTATTCTAGAGATAAACTTAGCATTTATTCTATTATATCTTGTTTGACAGAGCTCCATGAGCTCTGTCAAACAAGGTATAACAGATTAAATGCTTGTATTGGTTGTACAGAGGCCAAATAGGGCTATAAATAAAGGAAAACAGGGGAGAGTCAGCGTAATTTCCCGACAGATTACAAGATGTTTTATTGAATTAACTGGAATTTACTCTATAACCTATATTCAATTAAAAGGTCAAATTTGTACTGGGGGTATGGTAAATGGTTTTGTGTTGGGAAATTATATTCATTTAACAGGGTTATTTAGTTAAGAGATATCGAATTAAGTCCACTGTAGTAATAAAATATTTCATTTTTTTTGCATGTTTCAACATCGATCGCACTCTTCACTGCTGCTATGGCTTTGCTGCACGAGTAAAAGGAACTTTTATGGTACAAAACATTTTAGCCAATGAGGAATTTTTGGGGCAAAATCCAAAACGTTAGTGAAATTGGATAAATTGGCATCTGACAGCATGGACACTGATCAGCATTTATCACTTATTATGAAATTGAACAAAAAAGGCATTAAAAAAAAATCAAACCATAACATTGTTTGTGTTGTGCCTTCTAAGTTTGGAACATTCCAGTAATTTGTGGACACAAGTTTACTGGCATGAATTTGGTAAAATTTAAAGGCATGCTTTTAACTCAACAAGAGTGGTTGAAAGAAGTATTTTAGGTCACATTCAGTTCATCACAGTTCATTAACACGACAGAGGAAGGAAGTCATGAAATTATTCATAACTCTAGTGTCCATGTGAGATGATTATTATCATAGTTCTTCCTGTTTCCAAATCTATCAGGTATAGACAAGCACTGTCAAACTTCCAAGGTTTGTTATGTAATGCAACCCCCCCCCCCCTCCACCCCCACAATAGATAGCCCAGATATTAACCCAGGGACCCAATTTGAACAAACTTGAATCTGCCCCCACCCTACCCTACCCCCCCTCCCACCCCCATGTATACCAAATATTAAAGCATTCCGACTGGTGTATCTGAAGAAGATTTTTAAAGAAATTTCCTCACATTGCACTAAGTTAAAATTTAGGCTCCCCTAGGGTGCCCAAATATTAAGCCAGGGACTCAATTTGAACAAACTTGAATCTGATCCTCCTAGAGATGTTTTATACCAAATATCAAAAGATTCTAATAGATGGTTTTGGAGAAGATTTTTCAAGAAATTTCCTCATATTTTAGTAAGTTAAAATTTGGGCTCCCTTAGGGAGCCCAAATATTAATGCACGGACCCGATTTATTCAAACTTGAATCTGAACCCTCTTAGTGATGTTGTATACAAAATATCAAAAGATTCTAATTGATGGTTCGGGAGAAGATTTTTAAACAAATTCCCTCATAGGCACGGAAATAAAAATTCATACTCACATAGGGTGCCCAAATATTAACCCAGGGACTTGATCTGAACAAACCTTGACAGCTTCCCCCACCCCCTCCCCCTAACTCCCCAAGATGTTATATATGAAATATCAAAAGATTCTAATTGATGGTTCTGGAGATTTTTTTTAATTTCGGAAAACAATTTATGTGTGCTATCAGATTAATGCCCCTTGTGGTGCACCCTGTGGGTGTGGCAACTTTATTTGAACAAACTTGAATTGGCATATGATAAGCAACATCCATATCAAATGTGGTTTAATTCGGCCTAGTGGTTTATGAGGAGAAGTCAATAATGCAAAGTTCATGTCGGACAGATGACAAATGGATGATGGACAGAAAGTGATCACTTTAGCTCCCCGACTTTCAAGTCAGGTAAGCTAAAAAGTGAAAATATCCTCTATTTATTTACCTTCTCCAAATTCATTGAGTATTACTGCTATCTTCTTTCCATGCTGTTCAGTGAGTATATAATTCAAAAGTGTTGTTTTACCAGCACCTATAAAATACACAAGCAGTTCATGGTTTGAATACCAGAGAGAAATAAAAATAGCCACAGGATTCACCCTATTGTCTGTTTTTAATTATATTATCTGGTGTATTTAGCAGAATGAACAGTATTTCTTCTCTTGGGGGCTAAAGGATTTACTCCTTAACTCTATGGCTTACAGTTAAAACTAGAAGTCCTGTCATGAAATGTGCACAAAGAGTACGTCGATCTGCGCTTTAATCTACGTGTTATGACCATAATAAGGCTATCAAATTCTGTACATATGGCCTGTGCACAAGCAATGTTTCAGCCAATGGACCTCCGGGTAACCCGGAGGTCCATTGGCAGAAACATTGCCTGTGTTTGCTATGAGTAACCAGGAGAACCTGCCATGCTTTGGATGCCATTCAATATGACAATTGCGCACATTTCCTACATGCAATTAAGCATAGATAAGTGCGCAGTTCGCGACAGGTCTTCTAGTTTTAACTGTATCAGGCTTTTGAAGGCTGGCTTTTGTTTATAACATTCAAGATTCTCTCATTTTATTTCAAAAATTGTAAATCCATGTTGAGGAGGCATAATGCCTATGCCCCTATCTACCGATATGCATGAATTCCAAAGATTTTTAAGGATATTTTTAAGCAATTTCCAGGACCGTTGTTGAACATTAATTCAATCACCACTATGTTTGTGAATTCTGACAAAATCACAACCCAATCATGATGCCGTCAAAATTCTAGGACCACTTTTGTTATCACAGTACCGTATATAACTACATATACAAAGTAGAGATGTATTTTACCCCTCAACACACTGGTGTTAAAATACCAAAATTCCACGCAGAAAATCTTTCACATAATGCAACTTGGAATTTAAGCAATTCAATTCTGTTTGACAGAACTAAATGAGTTCAATTCCTAGTTGCATTATGGGAAAAATTTTCTGCATGGAAGTTTGGTATTTTGACATCAGTGTGCAGAGAGTTAAAGAGACAATACACAAATAATTTGAAAAAATATTGACTCTAGGCAGTCTAGGGTTTGCCTGTATGTGAAATGAGCATCTTAAAAAAAAACACTGTATGCAAAGTGAAAGACATCAGAAACTTGCAATTACTTAAATCTGTAATTAACAAGAAATGCATCGCAAAGCGATTCCAATCCCTTGCACTCAAATATATTCAAAACCAATCACAATCAGGCCCATAAAAATTTACATGATGATGTTTTCTCACAGAAAATTTGACATATCAGAATAGGCAATGAAGATTGTACTACTTCCAATTAACCCTTAACCCAACTCGCACAATATCCAAGTTTCTAATTTTATTTTACAATTTTTCAAATTTGTCTCCAAAATTTCAGCAACACTATGATGAGCTCATTTATTTGTTATGGTTTTCATTAGACAGCAGTTGTTCCTGAACTTGACATAGAAATTGTTGCTATAGAGACATATTCTAAAAGGAATTGAAATCTGCTTATATTGTTAAAGTCATACCATGAACAAGCTTAATACAATATTTTTTTAACAAAGGGCAATAACTCCCATAATTTTCATCAGATAGCGATGGTTTCTGAACATGACGTAGACATTGTTGCTATAGAGACATAAGCTAATAAGAATTGAAATCCAGTTACTTTTGTTAAAGTTATGCCATAAACAATCATTACACGATATTTTTTTAACACAGGTCAATAACTCTGACAATTTTCATTGGGTATTAGTGGTCATCAATCTTGACGTGGACATTGTTTCTAAAGAGATATATACAAAAAAATTGAAATTTGATTACTAATATTTAAGTTATTCCATAAACAAGCATTAAACAATATTTTTTAACAAAGGGTAACAACTCCCATAAGTTTCATCGAATATAGCAGGTCATTGAACTTGATGTACACATTGTTGTTCAAAGTTATGATGTAAACAAGGATAACATGATATTTTTTAAACAAAGGGCAATAACTCCCATAATTTTCATTGGATATTGGTTGTCATCAAACTTGACGTAGCCATTGTTCCTATGGAGAGAAACACCAACAAGAGCACTGCCTAGCGGGGCAACATACGCCCTTCAAAAGTGGAACATGGACGAGTTTCTCTGGGGTAAAGTTTGAAATTTTTGTTGACTCGACTATGTCTGTCCCCCCTCCATTCATTGCCCATTCCCCTTCCCTGTCTGGGGTAAAGGGTAATTCACCTGTTTTCACATTTTCATATTAAGCGATCTGAGGTCTTCACAAAATAAAACAAGAGGCCCCACGTGGCCTTAATCGCTCACCTGACAAAGTGACTCTAAGAAGTATTTTAGGTCACCTTCACCATGTCATGCCTCATCAACATTAACTGGTTGAGTGATAGATTTTGTTTGAAGTTTAACATCTGTTACCTAAAATTAGTTTTATTTAAAATCATTGGTGTGTGGCCAATCTCCAATGATTTTTAATAAAGCAAATTTATCTCTGCAGACGAACTGGTAAACTGGGTTAGCATGAAGCACAAACAAGGAATGTGAAGAGATAGCCTTGGACATCTCTCCCCAACTGTGGATATCTTCCATGTGCTACATGTATATATTTGCATGCAAGAAAACAAAAATTTTCACAAATTTTATTTTTTTTTATCATCATTGGAACAAGCTCAAACAGCTTATTCCAATAGGGGTATGGGAAGATCAGGTATATTTTTGAGACAGAAATGTGAATATATAAATAATGGTGTTTTTTTGTGAATGATGCTGGAGAATTTTGCGTAAAGATATGGTAAATGGTTTGTTCTAGATACAGAATGATGCAAAAGTATTTAAATTTGATTAGGCAAGTTGTTCCTATAATGCATTTAAAAATTGAAGTAACTGTTTTTTTGCTGACGAACTTTTAGATGTGTGTGTCTGTGTTTGTGTGTGTGTGTGTGTGTTTGTGTGTGTGTGTTTGTGGGGGGGGGGGGGGGGGGGGGGGGGGGTAAGAGTGTTCTTGCAAACAAAATTCCTGAATAAATGGAAAATTTTATTTTTTGTGTGAAAGACATAGTGCGTGAATGTTGATTGGAACAAGCTTAGAGAGCTCATTTTAATGTGAAGTCATAAAGCTGTGTTTTACGTACGAAATTCTGGAATAACTAAAAAAATTGCTTTTTTGACTCAAAAAGCATGGTGTGCGACCTCTCATTGGAATGAGCTCAAAAAGCTCATTCCAATGGGGTATTTACAAGCGATAAGTACATGTATGTTTAAGAGACAAAAATTAAAATTTGAATAGCGATTTTTGCGAAGAATGCTGACAAGTTTTGGCAGTTATGCTGGTAAAAAGGTAAGATATGCAAAGTGGTTGTTTTTTAGAGGCGACATTTAATTAAGGGGAATTAACCCTTGATTACTGAGGTAACTTCTAAAAGTACTGAAATTTCATGAAGCAATGTGAATAACAGACAACAGTTGCCTAAAAATTTCATGAATAACTAAAATTTTTATTCCTTTGTCTCGAAAACATGGCATATGACCTTTGTTGGAATGAGCTGAATGCGTGTGTTCCAATGAGGGATCATAAAATTTGAACGAAGATTTGTGTGAATAATGCATTAGTACTGCTAGATTTGGGTAAACGGTTCACCCTGGATACCACCCCTTCTATAGTAGATCTTTTCTGCAAATTTTGTCTAAGATTCTATCAACTTTACAAATAAATACGTTCATGAATCACAATCAGATCCACCCTACAATGTTGCATACCAAATATCAAAAGATTCTGCCTGCTGGATCTGGAGAAGAAGATTTTTTAAGAAATATGCCTGAAACGCACTAAGTTAAAATTTGGGCTCCTATACGGAGCCCAAATATAAACCCAGGGGGCCGATTTGAACAAACTAGAATCAGATCCACCCCACAATGTTGCTTACCAAATATGAAAAGATTCTGAAGCTGGATCTGGAGAAGAAGATTTTTTAAGAAATTTGCCTGAAATGCACTAAGTTCGAATTCGAGCTTCTATAGTGAGCCCAAATATGAAACTAGGAAGCCGATTTGAACAAACTTGAATCAGATCCACCCCACAATGTTGCATACCAAATATCAAAAGATTCTGCCTGCTAGATCTGGAGAAGAAGATTTTTTAATAAATTTGCCCGAAATGCACTAAGTGCGAATTCGGGCTTCTATATTAAGCCCAAATATGAATCCAGGGGGCCGATTTGAACAAACTTGAATCAGATCCACCCCGCAATGTAGCATACCAAATATCAAAAGATTCTGCCTGCTGGATCTGGAGAAGAAGATTTTTGAAGAAATTTGCCTGAAATGCACTAAGTGCGAATTCGGGCTTCTATATTAAGCCCAAATATGAATCCAGGGGGCCGATTTGAACAAACTTGAATCAGATCCACCCCGCAATGTTGCATACCAAATATCAAAAGATTCTGCCTGCTGGATCTGGAGAAGAAGATTTTTGAAGAAATTTGCCCGAAATGCACTAAGTTTGAATTCGAGCTTCTATAGTGAGCCCAAATATGAATCCAGGGGGCTGATTTGAACAAACTTGAATCAGATCCACCCCACAATGTTGCATACCAAATATCAAAAGATTCTGCCTGCTGGATCTGGAGAAGATGATTTTTTAAGAAATTTGCCTGAAATGCACTAAGTTCGAATTCGAGCTTCTATAGTGAGCCCAAATATGAATCTAGGAAGCCGATTTGAACAAACTTGAATCAGATCCACCCCACAATGTTGCATACCAAATATCAAAAGATTCTGCCTGCTGGATCTGGAGAAGAAGATTTTTTAATAAATTTGCTTGAAATGCACTAAGTTCAAATTTGGGCTCCTATACTGAGCCCAAATATAAACCCAGGGGGCCGATTTGAACAAACTTGAATCAGATCCACCCCACAATGTTGCTTACCAAATATGAAAAGATTCTGCCTGCTGGATCTGGAGAAGAAGATTTTTTAAGAAATTTGCATGAAATGCACTAAGTTCAAATTCGAGCTTCTATAGTGAGCCCAAATATGAATCTAGGAAGCCGATTTGAACAAACTTGAATCAGATCCACCCCACAATGTTGCATACCAAATATCAAAAGATTCTGCCTTCTGGATCTGGAGAAGAAGATTTTTTAAGAAATTTGCCTAAATGCACTAAGTTCGAAATCGGGCTCCTATACTGAGCCCAAATATGAACCCAGGGGGCCGATTTGAACAAACTTGAATCAGATCCACCCTACAATGTTGCATACCAAATATCAAAAGATTCTGCCTGCTGGATCTGGAGAAGAAGATTTTTTAAGAAATTTGCCTGAAATGCACTAAGTTCGAAATCGGGCTCCTATACTGAGCCCAAATATTAACCCAGGGGACGATTTGAACAATCTTGAATCAGATCCACCCCACAATGTTGCTTACCAAATATGAAAAGATTCTGCCTGCTGGATCTGGAGAAGAAGATTTTTTAAGAAATTTGCCTGAAATGCACTAAGTTCGAATTCGGGCTTCTATAGTAAGCCCAAATATGTATCCAGGGGGCCGATTTGAACAAACTTGAATCAGATCTACCCCGCAACATTGCATACCAAATATCAAAAGATTCTGCCTGCTGGATCTGGAGAAGAAGATTTTTGAAGAAATTTGCCTGAAATGCACTAAATTCGAATTCGAACTCCTATAGTGAGCCCAAATATGAATCTAGGGAGCCGATTTGAACAAACTTGAATCAGATCTACCCTACAATGTTGCATACCAAATATCAAAAGATTCTGCCTGCTGGATCTGGAGAAGAAGATTTTCAAAGAAATTTGGCTGAAATGCAGTAAGTTCAAATTTGGGCTCCTATACTGAACCCAAATATAAACCCAGGGGGCCGATTTGAACAAACTTGAATCAGATCCACCCCACAATGTTGCATACCAAATATCAAAAGATTCTGCCTGCTGGATCTGGAGAAGAAGATTTTTTAAGAAATTTGCCTGAAATGCACTAAGTTCGAAATCGGGCTCCTATACTGAGCCCAAATATGAACCCAGGGGGCCGATTTGAACAAACTTGAATCAGATCCACCCTACAATGTTGCATACCAAATATCAAAAGATTCTGCCTGCTGGATCTGGAGAAGAAGATTTTTTAATGTTTTTCCCATTGCCTACAGTGTTAAAAAGTGCTGACTCAGCACTTTTTCAAAGTCCCGAAACTGTACCCTATGATAAAACCGATGGCAATTTTTTTTTACCAATCCTTTCTGTTGGTCCTAAGGAAGCTGCACACCAAATAAAAATTCTCAGTGCCGTGCAGTTTTGGAGATATGGGCGTTTTAAATTTTTTCTATTTTTAGCTCCTGCGGTTCCCACGGGGCTGCGGGAAAATTTTTTTTTGCATAAATCAAGTACTCATGACCCAATAAGCCCTCACATAAAATTTGGTTCAAATCAGCCTCTCGGTTTGGAAAATAGAAATTTTGGGCGGGGCAAAAAATTTTGCCCCTCTCATAACAACGTCAAGTATAGCCCCACAAACTTCTCTTGAACAAATCTGAGTCTACACCTCAAAAGGAAGCTGCACACCAAATATCAAGTCTCTGCTACTGCTGGTTCATGAGAAGAAGATTTACAAAGATTTTGGTGCCCCTTGGGGATGTGGCACCACCCAGGAGGAGGGGCAACTTCATTTGAACAAATCTGAATTGGCATTAGGTAATAAACATTTAGCCAACATTTGAATAAAATTGGGCTAGTGGTTTAGGAGGAGAAGTCGATAATGTAAAGTTAACGCCGGACGGACGACGACGGACGACGGACGACGGACGCCGGACGACGGACGACGGACAGAAAGTGATTAGTTAAGCTCCCCTTGAGCTTCGCTCAGGTGAGCTAAAAAATGGTAGCATCCATTTTATTCATAAGATAACTTCTAAAGGGCTGCAAGGCTGCTGTAGAAGATTCTCCTCACCGTTCATGCTAGCGTCCATTCATTGACAGGCTAACTTCATTGGTAACGATTGATGATAGGTAGCACCAAGGAAAAGGACATTTTGAGGATCATAACAGCCATAAATGGCAAGGATTCTCGTTGTTTAAAAATAAAATGGTGTTATCTGCTCCTGTCACATGCACAATGACAACTGATGATCAACATGGGTGCAAAGTTTGAACAATAAAGCAAGTAAAATGTTGGAATAGGCGACACAATAGTGTAATGTTTAAAGTACTAAAAGGGGGCATAACTCTGGAAATACAAAACAGAGTTACCTGCTCTTGTCACATGCACAACGGCAATTGGTGAACAACATGTGTGCATAGTTTGAACAATATAGCATGTAAAATGTTGAAGGAGTAGATGACACAATACTGTAATGTTTTAAGTACTAAAAGGGAGCATAACTCTGGAAATACAAAACAGAGTTATCTGCTCTTGTCAAATGTACAACGGCAATTGGTGATCACCATGTGTGCAAAGTTTGAACAATATAGATGTAAAATGTTGAAGGAGTAGGTGACACAATACTGTAATATTTTAAGTACTAAACGGGAGCATAACTCTTGAAATACAAAACAGAGTTATCTGCTCCTGTCACATGCACAATGGCAATTGGTGATCAACATGTGTGCAAAGTTTGAACAATACAGCATGTAAAATGTTGAAGGAGTAGGCGACACAATACTGTAATGTTTTAAGTACTAAAAGGGGTCATAACTCTGGAAATACAAAACAGAGTTACCTGCTCTTGTTACATGCACAATGGCAATTGGTGATCAAAATGTGTGCAAAGTTTGAACAATATAGCATGTAAAATGTTGAAGGAGAAGGCGACACAAAACTGTAATGTTTTAAGTACTAAAAGGGGCATAACTCTGGAAATACAAAATGGAGTTACCTGCTTTTGTCACATGCACAACGGCAATTGGTGATCACTATGTGTGCAAAGTTTGAACAATATAGCATGTAAAATGTTGAAGGAGTAGGCGACACAATGCTGTAATGTTTTAAGTACTAAAAGGGAGCATAACTCTGGAAACACAAAACAGAGTTACTTGCTCGTCACATGCACTACAGCAAATGGTGATCACCATGTGTGCAAAGTTTGAACAATATAGCATGTAAAATGTTGAAGGAGTAGGCGACACAATACTGTAATGTTTTAAGTACTAAAAGGGGGCACAACTCTGGAAATACAAAACAGAGTTACCTGCTCTTGTCACATGCACAACGGCAATTGGTGATCAACATGTGTGCAAAGTTTGAACAATTTAGCATGTAAAATGTTGAAGGAGTAGGCGACACAATATTGTAATGTTTTAAGTACTAAAAGGGGGCATAACTCTGGAAATACAATACTATATCCCTCCCTTGTAGGGGGATAAAATGCTTTAATTGCAGACGAAATTTCAGAAAACACAATATTTCAAACACATAAACAAAGTTACCCAAAAGTTATTTGAAGTAAACAAATTCAGGTGACATCACTTCTGAATACACGCAATTTTTAATTTAACCTTTGCTGCTGTTCAAATAAATGACTACAACATACAATGATTGTATATTATTTTAGCAATAATTGGGCATAATAAGAAAACAAAAACTTTGTATTACTTCAAGTAAATTGCAGTGATGTATCCAATAAAACCAATAGTATGTTTATGGACAATGGCAATCTGAAATAGATTTCTTTATGCTATAAATAGACCCACATGGACACAAAGTTCACCTTTGTCCTTTGGAGGAAGCTAATTTCGAAGAATATAGAAAAAGGCTTTGCTCATAATTTTCCAGGATTGATCGGCTAACCATTTTCAACTGAAAAACTATGGCAGCATTTTTAAATGAAAGTGTCAATGACACTGTAGCTCAACTTGTGTAACACATGTACATGTATAGTATGTGACACAGCAATGACACACATCTAGGTAATGACCTGACAACAAAGGTACATATAAAGTATTGTAATGGTCTGTACATAAATACTGACTGTAGCTAGGGCTGCACAGTATTCGGATTTTAGTACTGGTGATGGTATTGAGAACAATACCGTGGTATACCGTGAAACAGTTCAGATTGAAAACAATATAAAACTTAAATACATGTCCCTCCTTACTTTTCTGAAAGTGCTTGATAAATGTTATGTACAAGGTCCCAGGTGAAAAACAACTCATGTAATTCGGTACATTCTAAGTTTTGAGTTTACTTTGGATGTAAAAGAATTTTGAAGTTCATTAATTCGTTGTTTGTCAGCAATCTGACACAAAAATGTTTCAAATCTCACATATTAACAATTGCGAAATGTGCAACAATTTTTGTCAAATATGACAAAAGTGTGACGCCATCACTGGGAGAAAACATTGTCAGCTGGTGATTGACACCTGCAGACTATCATGAAACTGAAGGGTGATCACGTCTTGGAGGCGTGCTTAATATCAACAGACCGACTAGCCTGACATGTGACAGATGACATTTGACATTGTCATCTGAGGAAGTTTACTGCTGGAAGATAGGAGAAGGGGAGGAGCTACTACTGGTTCTTTGTGTAACCAGGCCCTCGGAATTCCATCAACTGGACACCCGTTGTTTTGATAAAAAAGTTCTGTTTGCCACTGTTTTTCATGAAGCCACACATACGCCGTTAACACAATGTGACAACTGACTGGCTCAATAATTAAAAGCTTATCAGTCAAGAGAGGTTGACCATGTTTTTACAGGAATTAAATTGACAAAGACTAATTTACTTATATCCCAGATTTAGATGAAAGCCAGTAAACCCATGATAATTTTAAGGCTTATTTTCGTATTAAACAATAGGTTCAATAACTTTGTAGACATAGATTATTGTCGTCTTCCATTCAAATCACTCATTTTCCCAGAGCAGTAAGTGATACTTCTATCTTTTACTCCAAAAATATCTTTTTTATTCATGATATCCCTTGCATTTAATATGTGTTTGCCATATTTTTGCGCATTATTTATATTTTTATTTCAAGAAAGCGTGAATTTCAAATCGTAATACCGGACCCCAAAATTGTATACCGTTACTCTGGGTATACCTGTATTCATTTTTGATGGACGGTTTTGACAATTTCAATACCGGTACCAACCGGTATACCGTAATACCGTGCAGCCCTAACTGTAGCCTGTAACAAATGTATAGGTAAAATATTATAAAGGTGGGTGATAGTTATATGCTAAACTAGAAAAGAAATCTTCATGGGGTTAATGTTGCAATGGGGATCCTTGTATGGCGCACCATAAGCCAAATGTCAGCAATTGTTTTGGCCTGTTTGATTCAAACCCTTCTAAGGTTGATTCATACTAATTAATAAATATTTGTCCAGTCCTTCTTAAAATATAGGTATTCGAGTTTTTTATCTTTAGATCTTTAGCTTATATTTTTCTAATTGTAAATAGAAAATTGTGACTTTTATCGGGTTGTGCTAATAATGTGGAACTTGGCTTCAACACATTTGAATATACACATCCTAGAGATGCTGAATTCAAGAAACATTATTTTGTCTGGTGTTTTTGGAAAATATTTTTTAAACATCTCCCTTTTCGAGTCCCCAAGTGGGTCTGACTGAACCCCAAAATATTTGTTCTCATAGCACAGTGATAACAAAGGTACCCAATAAATTTATAGCAAACGTTACTGACATAAAAAATCTTGTTTACAGGTTCTGTAAAAAAAATGTAATACACACACAGGGTTTCTGCTAGACCGGCTGCGGGTCCATCGACTGGACCCATTCCCCCCCACCGATCATACTATGATCAGTCAGAAAAGCTGGTGGTTAAAATGTCGAGTACAATGCTGTATCATAACGACATTCAAGATCCTTTGTTTCCACGTAATATAGGCATAATTATGTTGTATACTATGCCTACTATTAATGGCGACAACCTGATACTTTATAACCCCCAGACGAGAGGGGGAAACAAAGTTCAAATCCTAAACATCGCCTATAAAATTTCGGACTCAAGTTGTCAGGTTTGGTCTGAAATCACTGGCTTTTATTTTGAGCAATAAATGATGTAATTGCATGTGGTTGACGTCACACGTCCGCATCATGGTTCTTTTCGAATATTACCGCAAGTGGTTGTAAACAAAGCTCAGTCACTGTCAGGATTCGTGGATTTTGTGTTGTTTTGGGTTTGTATTTTTATGAAACCTCCGACCAGAAGTAGTATTGTGTGTCCCGTGGGAATTCAGAGAATGGTAGGAGGAAATAATACATATTTTCCACTTCAGTTATTCAGCATTTTAGCGACCAGAATGCCCCCAGAGAGCACCTAAAAATCAAAATTTTACTGGGGGAGAACCCCCCCCCAGACCTCCCTCTATACGCATGTGCCTTTGGCACGTGCGGCAGACATCTTCGGCGTCTTAGTTTCACTTTCTTTAAACTACCGGACCCACAAATTTCCCCTAGCAGAAACCCTGACACACAATTCCCGTAAATATGACTGCCAACAGGCATTTTGAATTTTTGGCCGAGCCCCAAAGCACTCATTACCATACCATGATGATAAACGTAGTCCGAGAAGTTCTGTACAAAAAACTGATTGCTCAAAATTTCAGTATAAAATGGCCATTGGCAGCCATCTTGAATTTTGGACCACACTCCAAAACACTCGTTCCTGTCCCAAGGTGATAACAAAGGTACCCAAGAAGTTTCATGAAGATCGGTTCATAAATACAGCCTCTAGCCCGAGCCGTATTGACATGTGCACTTACACTGAGTAGAAGTAGCACTAAACAAGAAGGACGCCAACGCCATATAGCTCACCATCATTCCTCGTTGATAGTAACTTTGGCAAACACAAGAACTGTATCAAACAGGCTCATAACATGCAACAAAGCTTACCTAAACACAACCTCTTAAAAGTAAAACACAGAAACTGACATAAACACTAAGTTAAACATGAAATTCTGAGCTAAACAGAAAACTAAACGCAACTAAAAATGTGAAGAAAAATGTTTAAAATGCAGGGTATGAGGGGTTAATCATGGAACAATGATACTGAGGAACATGTATGATGAATATAAGTGCCATTGGAAGAGAAGGAGCACAGCAGCTGACCTAAACACTTAGTTAAACATGAAATTCTGAGCTGAACAGAAAACTAAACGCAACTAAAAATGTCAAGAAAAATGTCTAAAATGTAGGGTATGAGGGGTTAAATCATGGTAAAATGATAATAATCATCATATAGCAGCATTATAAAAGCCATGATATGGAAATAGGGCGAATAAGTGACCTAAACAGAAACTTTAACATTATTGGACACGTACGCTGACGCCGACCGATCGAGCCATTCCATAAGCTCACACAACTAAAGTTGGTGAGCTAATAAATCAAAGTTCACCTAATTTGCATAATTTCTGCACGAGGAAAAAACCTGTATTATATGTGATGTATTCCATGTTACTAAACATTCAGACAAAAATTTATTCAAATCAGAACTTTCATACAGAAGTTCTGAACAAAAACCTGATCCCACTAACTTAGGTACGTACAAAATGGCTGCTGGTGGCCATCCTGAATTTAGAACCGCACCCCAAAACACTTGTTCTCATCCCACAGTGATAACAAAGGTACCCAAGAAGTTTTGTAAAGATCGGTTCATAAATATGGCCTCTAGCCTGAGCTGTATTGAATTGCTGACGGGATGGACTACGGGCCATGGCATAAGCTCAAATTTGACTGCGTCAAAGTTGAGCTAAAAATCTGATAAATTCTTGCTTTAAAGTTAATCTATTTAAATGAATTAGACACTTTCATACAGGCAGGAATGATATTTGTGTCAATATTAAGTGTCAATAACACTGTAGCTTAACTTGACTGTGTAGTGTTTGATGAACAGGATAATGTTCAATGTTTATGAAAGGATTATGAAATTTGACAAGCATTGTGATAATTGAGAATATGTTAATTTCTGTTCCCTGTATGCCATGTTTTCTGAGGTGTAGACTGTACTAAAGAACGGAGGCCTGGATTAATGTGGCCCTCACAGTTAATGTATGTCAACCAAAGTTACCAAGTTGCAGTAAAATTATTCCAAAATGAGTCATCCTCCCAAGATACAATGAAATCCCTTCATAAATATAACTCATAGACTTTGCTAAAGGAATCTAGGTCACATGACGGCTCGGCGGTCATGGTTGATCGATCATGACCAAAATAGAAAAGTCTCATCTAGATATCATACCAAGTTATCCTACTAAGCTACAATGAAATTGCTTCATAAACACGAACTGCAGACAGTGGTAAACAAATCTACATGTAGGTAATCTGACTTATTGTAAGTTATCTCCGCCAACATGCATGGTATATGGAGATTTAATACCTGGATGTCGGTTTTTAAACACTGAGCCGCAGGTGAGGTGTTTGAATAAGACATCCAGGTATTATATCTCCATATACCATACATGTTGGTAGAGATAACGTTTTTTGCCCCTTTGAAACAGAATACAAACAGAGTAGAAATAAATTTGTGGACGCTTTTCTCAGCTCCACTATCACTGGGACCAAATTCGTGATAATTATTTTGTTTTTATAATCGCAGAACACAACAGATAGTGTTACATTCCTTGGGTCATTAAGGAAACGAGTAAACAGTATTTTGTTGACATATTGTCTCCTGAATTCCAATGTGTTCTATGTGCCTACTGGCACATAGAACACATTGGTACTCAGGGACAAATTATTTGCTCTTATTTTATTTTTATGATTGAATTGTCGGAAACCTGATGATATTTGTGACTATTTTCGGGTTTTTTGGTTCGATTTTTATTTCGAGGCGAGCATTTAAACCATATATCCCTGATGTTTCGTGTGCGCTTATACCCTGGATGTTGCACGCTCTCATATACCTTGGATATTGGGTGCATCCTTTGCCATGGCTATTTGTCCAAGGCATTCTGGCCAATCAAAAGACCGAATTTATCAAGATATAGAGACAAGGTCCCTTTACCATACATGTAATACAGTATTGTAATCATAAAAGTGGACATGGGATTTTGACTGTACTGCAGCCAAGTTGTGATCCAGTCAAATTTCTCAGTCCACTTTCCTTTTCGCAACATGGTAGAATCTCAGATGTTGAAAATGAAATGTGAAAACACTGAATGTAAGATTCTACTTTTGCTTGTTTTCTCTGTGTTTCATATAAGAAATCATGACCACGGGTGTAAGTGTGTAGTGATAAAATCGTGATCTGATTGTGAAAAAGAAAGCTTTTGACATCAAGGCAGTGTAGATTTCCTTGAGAAATACCTATATTTCTGTCCATAAAATTCATTTTCACACAATTTATTTGAAAGTGCCTGTTGGCAGACAGTATAAGCAATTCAAAAATTGTAATGATTTTTTATTGGAGTTTAATGACACTTCTAATGTAACTGTCAGACTCTCCAACTTACTAACCTGGCATAAGCAGGGTTAGCATTGGTTGAAGGCAAGTATACCATCACTGTTCTCTACACCTCAATACACAGCACCACCATGCTCTCACATAGGCAATCAGGTTGAAGTGTTCTTCCCAAGGATATAAAGCAGATGACACGTCAGGAACAAACCGTTTACCTTTTGCAATGAGCCACCATGTTCCTGATAAAAACATTTCTTAAGAACAAAAAATTTGAATGAAAATATCATGGTTACAAATATAACGTTACTCTATGTGATATTAACCCTTTAGCTAATGAATCTCCCACATCAGTCAGCATAATATGCAAATAAAGCAGTTGAAAAATACTATTTTTCCAAAAATTTCAACAAAACTACATCTTGTGACCTCTCTTTGGAACGGGCTCATTGGGCTCGTTCCAATGAGACGTGACATGATATGGTTTTGTTGAAACTTTTGGAAAAATTTTAAAACATGATATTTAAAATAATAGATTTTGATATCGTCTGCATTGGGTAAAGGGTAAACTTTATACAGGTGACTGTATTCTTACCTAAGTATCCCGTTATTACAGTTATTGGTACTTTCTTATCATTTTTTGTTGGATCAGATTGGACTACAACTGGTACTAAATCTGGTATGTCCTCTTCTGAATCTGACATCCTCAGGGCGTTCTCTCTACAACAATTGTTGTTTGTTCAACAATAAACTACAGCTCTATAAATACAAAAATGTTAACACTTACTTAACAAGTTTGTTCCAATAAATGGTCATAATCTATGTGTTGGAAGCAAAAACTGGAATGATAATGATAATGTTTGTGAACTGCACTAGCCAGATACATCTATGTGTTGGAAGCAAAAACTGGAATGATAATGATAATTTTTGTGAACTGCACCAGCCAGATACATATGTATGGCCATTATGTACATGTAAGGTAAGTGGTTAATCCTTTTACCTAATGAATCTGCAACATCTACCTTCATAATTCACAAACTGCAGACCATAAAATTTGAGAGGAATGATTTTATCGTTCCTCTGGTGCTTATCTAAATGATAAAAACAGATAACTGAAATTGCTGTTCAACTGGAACTACAAACAGTTCTTCAAAAAGTTGTCTTATCACCTTATTTGAGAGCACTGTTTTATAATGTTCCCGTGGAAAGACCCCTCTCTTCCATGCTCAAACTCCCTAAGACAGCTGACACCCACTGTGCTTGTCGCAGATGCTTTCAAAATCTGTGAACTGTCATACAGTTGGACCATTGTGGACGGGTCAAAATCAATTGGTTGTAATTTTTTCTATGCATATAATTCAGAAATGATCTGCTATGACAGCTATCAAAATTTCTACCAATGAAGCACCGGGATTACCTTCATTAGTGGAAATTTCGCTAGGTGTCATTGTGGATCATCTCTGAATTATATGCATGCAAAAACACCCACCCACAGATTTTCACCCCTTCACGATGGTTGCACTGTAATCAGTTCTCTTATTATATCCAGATGAATGGTAAATAGGTTACCTCAAAATTCGAGATTTTATTCTCTGAAACTGAGTGGTTGAAATAAAATTATTTTTCACTTTGCAACAGCAATTAATCCATTTTCATTTTTTCCACAAAAACATAGTTTGTGACCCCTCATTGGAAATTGGCTGGTGATCTTCTTCCAACATGGGATCACAAGGTATGGTTTGGAGGCAAAAAAAATTGATAAAACAATAAAATATGAAAGAAAACTTTTGAGAATAGCGCTGGTTGGATTTAGTTCCATTTGGTATATGGTTAAATGACAAATTTGCCAACTAATTATAAACAGAGTTTGAGATTTATTCATTTATTTATTGGTGTTTAAGCTCACATATTTCTGTGCAATTGCTAACTGTGACCGCAATATGGAGATAAAGTCAAGTTTAGACAAATGTTTACACCCATGTTGCCCATTTTAGATGACTTCCGTACCAAGCATTGCATTGCTAACCAGGTCCAATTTTACCAGTAAAAAGAGCGCTTCTTCACCACAGGAAACAAGGTCTGCTTCACTTCGTGGGGCTCCCACAAGGGACAGAGCTTGAGATACATGTAACTGCAGTTACATTGAGGCTGATTTGGAAATTTCTTGAATTGTCATGATGTTCTCAAATTTTTCTATCATCAGGTCTCCGTTTTAGAATATTTTACTTTTTTGACTGATTTTCCCAAACAGATGCATTACCATTGCATACAATACTTGAGTGGAAACTGATAATATTTATGGTTGTGATAAGGTGCAATATCATCAAGGATGTTCCACTTCTGAAACTATGAATATTTTTTAACTGGTTGAGTGCTGAATTATTTTTGGTCATCAAAATTTGTTCACATATCTTTGCCTTGTTACAATTTATGGGAGAGTGCCAATAGGCACTCTCCCATAAATTGTAACAAGACAAATCCTCACAGACTAAATAATTTAACTTCAAATATGATATGGAGAACATCCATTGAATATGAAGCCTTTAAGTTGTGGTACCGGCACTTCAGAATAAAGCCCAAATATGGGCTTCCAGCACTCTACCAGTTAATATTCTGCTTTTTTGACTGAATTTGCACAAACAAGTGAGTTACCATTGCAAACAAGAATTGAGTGGAGACTGACAATATTTACGGGTGCATTAATTATAGGATATTAATTGGTTAGTTTCATATTAGCCAAGACATCATCCCAAGATAACTTCACATTAGCTTTACTTAGACAGAAGGTCTAACTAGACCATCCATCTTTATCGATCTTTTGTCCAGTGAATCCAGGTTTCCTGACTGCCTTCGGTGATGAAAAACGTTTCATTGTAAACAAATTGGTAGCGCCTTGTAATGCATGAAGGGGAACAACTCCAGATTGCTTCATATCAGCCATGATCCCCATCATATCTGCCGAGTTTGAAGTCATATCAGCTGAGCTTGATAATGAGCAATTCTGGGAAGAAAATTATATCTATGAAATAAGGTGCAAAATCTACAGCTTGGAAAGGCCGAGATTCGATTGAGATTGGATTCGAAAGTATCTGCCCGATTGGATTTGACCCTAAGTTTGTTATTTTCAGAGCCCTGTTATTTTTAGGTACCATCCATTACCATGTTCATGAAATTTGGTTAGGCAAACTAATTACTGATGATGCAGAAAAAACTGACAATTTAATACCTAAGACTGACAAAGAACCCCATGTGCTGCAAGAACTCAAAAGATATTACAAAACAATCCAGATATATCAAAACAGTCATATCACAACTGTTACTTCACCAGCAGCACAATGGACAATGAGTTTCTCTTACACTCCACGCACCCTCACAAAACACACACACGTACACCCTTTTTTCCACCTGCCTGTCTTTACAGTTAAAACTATAAGTCCTGTCACGAACTGCGCGCTTATCTAGGCTTAATTGCGTGTATGAATTGCGCGCAATTGCCATATCGAATGGCATCCAAAGGACGGCAGGTTCTCCTGGTTACTTATAGCAAACACGGGCAATGTTTCTGCCAATGGACCTCCGGGTTACCCGGAGGTTCATTGGCTGAAACATTGCTTGCGCACAGGCCATATTTACAGAATTTGATAGCCTTACAATGGTCATATCGCGTAGATTAACGCGCATATCGACGTGCTATTTGTGCGCATTTCAGGACAGGACTTTTAGTTTTAACTGTATACAAACAGGGTATAACAATTTCACATGGCATGATAAATGGAATACTCCTTTACCATTTTTCTTTAGTACAGTAGAACCTGTCTTGAGAGACTGCTCTTTGGGCCACACAAAAGTGGTCTCTCAAGACAGGTGGTCTCTCATAACAGGTTTCAGGTTTTCTCAAGTCAGTGAATAACCAACCACAAAATTCAGAAATGGAGAAGAATGGATTTTTGTAATTACTTTGTAGTTGTTCTTTTTTATGAAGTTTTTGTAACAAATTGAAATGGACTGTTATAAAAATTATAAAAATAAATTAGTGTTGAAAATCTTCATTGAAGATTTTCAATACTAATTTATTTTTATAATTTTTATAACAGTCCATTTCAATTTGTTACAAAACGATTTTCAACACAAATTTATTTTTATTCCTATCTGTCACATTTCGGGTATGTATGAAATTGTTTATTCAGCAATAATCCTAATCTTTTCACAGGGGTCTTATAAGAACATCTCAAGCTTTAATGAGTTAAAAGCTCTTAATTGGGTTTCAGTTGCTAATACTTTTAATTATGTTAGTATAACCACAATGGATTTTCCAATTCCAGAACAGGTAAAAAGCTTTTGTCATGGTTTCTGTCTCCATTCATCACGACATTAGATCCATTTATCACGACATTAGTTTCGCACCTCTGAACTCAGAGTGCGAGCATCTTAATTAGAATCTCAATCATGGAAACACTGGAGGAACTACCAGCACGACTGAAGAAAATGATAGCAGCTCTGGGCGTCTCTTGCCCTATTACCTAGACTATCCAGGAGACAGGCAAGATCGTCCATCTGTCTCTTGAGTCCAAGATCGAGGAAGACAAGAAATCACCACCCTACTTGGGAAGAGGTAGTACCTTTGATGAGAGGATCCCCTCTCACACTCGTCCTCACCCGAGTAGGTCAGGAGGCCCTGAAAAGAGAAAGAGAAGAAAGAAGAGCCTGTCCACCAAGCGGTGGGATTCCCAACACTTGGAGGCATTCTTGGAGATGAAGAAAGAGAACGGTGAGGAAAAGAAAGAGCCAGAGGCGGCCACCACTTCCCCTCCCACTCCCACAGACAGCCCCATCCAAATGCCGGCTTCCCAGCCGGTATTGTCGGATGTGGAAGAGTCTGTGGAGACTGAGGTGGAAATGGAAGCTGCCCTCTCACCTCTTCCTGATCCCCACTCGCCTCTTCCTTCTAAACCAGAATGCCGGGACGTGGATGACAGGATAGAGAACATCTTACCAGAAAACAAAATACGAGGGGACCTTCACAGGCAAGAGATGGACAGGAAATACCAAGTATTCCTCCAACAAATCGAAGAAGCCAAAAAACTAATAGACGCCAGAAACCCACAACAACAAAAGACTCAGCAATCACCCACAACCACTCCAGACTCGGCTAGGACCAGACCCTTCAAAACTCAACAACCACCATCAGGCAGCCCACCAACAACACCAACTACCACTGTCTCTCCTTCCAAACCTCCACCTCTGAAAAAGAAGCAGAAAAGACACAAGCGCCGCTAACAACCCACAACTTCTCCTCCTTTACCACGGTCTGAAACTTCAAAATTCTACAGCTAATGAGGGTCGAAAGGGGCTTGCTCCTCAAATCGTCCCTGCACGCCTACGGCGTGCGAAACCATTTGATTTGGATTTCCATCTTCAAAGGGGCGGTCTCTCAAGACAGGTCCATTATGGCATAAAAATACAAGTTGGTACCAGGTCACAGTGGTCTCTCAAGACAGGTGGTCTCCCATAGCAGGTCCATTATAGAGTAAAACCAAACGGTGCCTGGCAGATGTGGTCTCTCAAGACAGGTGGTCTCTTAAGACAGTGGTCTCTCAAGACAGGTTTTACTGTATCCAATTTGATAAATTTCCTGATATTTCCTTGGTAGACTAATGTTCCTAAATTATTTAATTTTACTTATTAGGGTTTAATGATACTTTCAACGGGCAGGATTGCATTAGACAGTTTTAAGAGTGGAGGAAGTAGGAGTACCCAGACAGAACAATCAAGCAACAGCATGTATCAGTTGGACTCTCCAACTTATACATGTACCAACTCAGCACATACATTATTTTTTAACACTATGCCATCATGCTTTTTAAGTGCTGTGCTCAAGGACACAACATACATTACTTTGATCAGAACTGAACCAACATATGACCTTTTCACCTGAAGTTGAATGCTCTAATCAATCAACCACCAGCCTCCCAATTTTCCTGTATACTGGAACATTATGAGCCAATTAATAAAAAAAAAATTATTTTATTTATTTATGGTTTAAGATCCTTTTCAGTATCCAAGGCTATATTGTGACCATAACACATTATAAAGTCAAGTACAGCCACTTTTTTACCATCATGTCCTCTTTAGAGAAACTCTCATCCCAGGCAGGCCTGAAAATAAGCAGTCTGACATTTGCAGAATGAGGTCCCCAGAGGGTGAATTTGATGATGCTATCCCATACAGTGGGCCAATTTATCCTCTAGGTACCTCTTTCTGTTAGTTTCGAAACTCTAGATTCCGACTGAGGTTCACAGAGGGTAAATTTAGTGATGCTACCCTGCTATGCAGGGTAGCATCACTAAATTCACCCTCTGGGTACCTCATTTTGCAGATGACAGTCTGCTTATTTTCTGGCTTGATCCCAGGTATTGATTACCCAAGTCTATTATACCAGTCCAGCAGAACTTGGCTTCCACAATAATCAAAAACTGCACAGTATTCCTCTCTGAGGTTCCCATGGGAGGAGGAAGAAATAATATGATAAAGCATTTAAATTTTATCATTATTGTACATGTACACAGTCTGGTCAAATGTAAATATTTTTACAAATAAGAAAGGTGATTAACAAAACATATTCCCCCTCATGCTAACTTCAATATTTTTGATCACATTTCAGCAAATATTAATATTAATGAGATGTTCACCATATGTCAAAAAATCGTCATGCAAAAATGATAATGAAATCAAGATCATGGAGACAATGTGCACAAGTTAATTTAATACTGAAGTACTCATAAGACTACACATTGTTTACTTCTTGGAGAGAATAGATTTCAACAGTTTTCTCACTACAAGTACTGTACAGTTAAAACTAGAAGTCCTGTCATGAAATGCGCACAAATTGCACGTCGATCGGCGCGTTAATATACGCGGTATGACCATAGTAAAGCTATCAAATTATGTACATATGGCCTGTGCACAAGCAATGTTTCAGCCAATGGACCTCTGGGTAACCCAGAGGTCCATTGGCAGAAACATTGCCCGTGTTTGCTATGAGTAACCAGGAGAACCTGCCATGCTTTGGATGCCATTCAATATGGCAATTGCATGCAATTCCTATGCGCAATTAAGCCTAGATAAGCGCACAGTTTGTGACAGGACTTCTAGTTTTAACTATAAGTGGACCACAATTCACTGGAGTTCAGTCATGCAGATTTCACAAACTGGCATAGCATAAATACAGGTTCCATGAATTTGATGTCTGGACACCACATGAAACCTATTTTGGGGTTCCAACAAGAAATATCAAGAAAACCTATTTTCAAACCTTTCACTCTAGTTTAGTAATCAAGTCAATTTAATTAGGACCTGCAGAAGTTCAAAAAGGTCCTTGAATGTGTATTTACATGTACTGCATGTACCAAAGATAAGAGGTGTAAAAATATACAATGAACAAGGAAATTGAAAAAAAAAGGAGAAAAAAAATCCAATGTAGGCCCATGAGAAGATAATGTTTTTCTGTTTTAGTTTTAGTTTAAGAAAAAGAAAAAGAAAAACTCTTGGCAGGTTCCAACTTAGAATGGGTATGGGGGGAATACCAGCAAAATTTATTCACATGTCTTGGACTTGTTACAATTTAAGGGAGAGTGCCCACTTTCCTATAAATTGCAACAAAGCAGATGCTTACAGACCAAATTACTTCACTTCAAAGATGATATGAAGAACATCCACAGAATTTGAAGCCTTTAACTTGTGGTACACCCACACTTCAGAGTAAAGCCCAAATTTGGGCCTCCAGCACTCAACCAGTTAATGCACTCTTGCATGTAATCATGCACATTCTAATGAGACTAAATTTCGTCCTTGGACTTATGTTATACAACCAGTTAGTCATAGAAATGGAGGTCTGTACATGTAGTACCCAATTTGAGATGCTGAGGGAAAGCATGATGATTACCAGTACGGTACTTATTAATTAAATAAGATATATCACAATTACTACATGTATATTTTATATATCTAAAAATAAATTTCAAAGAAGTCTGTAGTTTTTTAACTATAATTCTGATTGTCTGAGATTACAACTACATCATTAAGGCATGGCTTCATCACCTTGATGCTGCAGTTGGCATATTTGATCAGTCAGGATTTGAGACATCACAGTCTGGACAAATCAGGTAGACTACCCACCCCTCCCAAATTGGTCAGCTTCATGACACTTGACAGCAGTATACAAGTAGGCATCAGAGGCCAAGAATACACATATTAGAAGTTAATGTGACCAAAGGAGCAGCATACCCTGCAGGGATAAGCCAAAGCCGGCTGAAACGGAGACTGTAGAAGTCACCGACTGAGGCATGCAGGAGTAGATATATCGGTAGCTGTTGACAATGGTAGGAAAGCAGAGGGAGAAACCGTGCTCAGCTCCAAAGGAGGAGTCACAACCCTAGTGACAGCCTCAGATGTCAACTGGAGGGGAAATTAAGTCCCGGCACTAGGAACCTCTTCGCAAAGAACGTTAAGAGCTACCACAGATTCCACTACCAGAAAAGAATCCCCAATGAAGGGGGTAGAACACTCTCCAGACAAGGTCAGTTGGGGAGGCCCTGAATGACCATGTTCCCCTTTCCCACGGGTGCAAATATGTAAAACACAATTGATGCCCAAAAGGTAGAAGATCAGGAACCACACAACCCAGAGGGTCTTTCAACAGAGCACCCATTGCAAATGGAGCATGAAGCAGGGGAGTTGTCAACATGCTTCGGCAACAAAGATTGCCCACAAGGACCCATCTGAGGCATATCTGGGGAGAGCAATTCAGGTGGAAAGGTGAACCCAAAGATAAAATTATACAAAAGGACACCCCCAGCCACCAGAGGAAGGTGTCGGGAAACTGTGGCCTGACAGGAACAATATAGTACCCCAACAGCCAAAAGGAAATTCGACTCTCAAAAGAGGAGAAAAGCTGTCACAACAGCTCCCCGCTGACACCCAACTCCAACAAAAGAACCCAAAGGGTTAACATCAATCAGAGACTGAAAAAGCACAGTACAGAACACAATCATCTTCAATAATGAGTCAAAGGTATCACTGATGAGAGCAATCACAAAATGCATCTTCACAAGATGGTGAAAGAAAAAAGAATGACATGTTGATATTACACGTGCTTTAGCCATGGGATTGGAACAGAGAGGAGCATCCCTTACTGGGTGTGTGCCAGTCACACTCACCCCAGTTTTAGAGCTTTTGCACCATTTTTTCTTTTCCAGTTTGTTTGGAAAAGAACAAACATAGAGAGTATACATCCCAGTTAGGGAAACCATATCATGTGACCCTTCTTTGGAACGAGCTCATTGAGCTCGTTCCAAAGAGGGTTCACATGATATGGTTTTGTTGAAATGTATTAAAAAATTTTTTTAAAAATGATATTTAAAATAAGGAATTTTGAAAACATCTGCGTTGGGTAAAGGGTTAATGGGGGCACCTGAGTTTACAGCCCATGTTATCAATGAATTGAAAGACTTGTAGACTGACCTGGTTTTAGTACATTGAAAACTCTGCCATCCGCAAAGCCAGGGTTCAGTGGAGAGAGTCAATGGAGACATCAAAGACATGCTGGTGGCATAGAAGGTAGACAACACCACCTCAGACTGACATTTGACATTTTTATCAACACTGATATGCATTAATGTATTAATATTTCTGATATAGTAGTAAACTGTAACCTCTTAATATTAGAGCTGTTGGTTTTTAAATTTCTTGTTCGGTTTCGGTTTTGGTTTTTGAGGTGGAGTAAAACCTCGGTTCGGTTCGGTTTTCGGTTTGTTCATGAGGCCAAATAAAATTCAATAAAACCCATTCTTTTGTCCGGAGTCATAACTGAATGGCAGTGAAATTGAGTGAAACTCAATGAATGTCCGAAATAAGCTATAATACATGAAGAATCAGGAAGGCCAATATAATAATTACCTAAATATATAGAACTTTTACTGTGCTTGGCCATTTTTCGAGGTCTGACACCTACACGCAACTTGAGGAAAGCTGCAAACACAACTGAACTGAAATGTCGGAAATTCACAGAATGTAGCCTTCCCAGAGTAGTGAGAGTACCCAGACACTGCCATTGGCAGTGTCTGGGTACTCTCACTACTCTGGGATTGGCAGTGTCTGTGTACTCTCACTACTCTGGGATGGCTACATTCTGTGAATTTTTGCAGCAAGAGAATATCTAATAAAAACGAAAAACCTTAGATTACGGGATGTCGACGGTTTCGGTTTTTAAAAAACCCTAAAAACCTCGGTTCGGTTTCGGTTAACCTACGGCTCTACTTAATATTTTATATAGACGATTGCATCCTTGATTATTAATATATTGTACATTAAATACTGTGTTATAAAGGTAATAAATGATTTACTTGAAGAGCTACCTGCTCTTTGTACTGTAACAGGAGGAGAGATAAGTGTGGGAGCCAGGGGTTCGAACCATCGGTCTCTAGCACACAAAGCGACCAATTTACCAAGAGATTAAGAGATCCGGACCAACCAGGCTGGTTGGTAAATGGCCTTTATACCTCGACCGAAACACTACTCTCCCCTTCTTTTGAGATTCACCATGTGAATCTCACCCCAGATTCCACCTCAGAGCAGTGGAAACATCCACCATGCTCCACCACAGCATCCACAACACCACCAACTGCTGAGGATCGGATGAACCCCCAAATGTAACAGGAGAGATAAGTGCGGGAGCCAGGGTTCAAACTGTTGACCACTAGCACACAAAGCGACAGATTTTCCACAAGACTTAGAGATCTGGACCAAAGCAGACTGGTTGGTAAATGGCCTTTATACTGTGACCACAACACTACTCTCACATTCTTTTGAGATTCACCCTAATCCACCATGAATCTCACCCTGGATTCCATCTCAGAGCGGTCGAAACATCCACTATACTTCAACTACTGAGGGCTGGTCATGGCATCAATGTAACAGATCAAGAGAGAAGTGCGGGAGCCAAGGCTCCAACCATCAATCTCTAGCACACAAAGTGACTGATTTACCGCAAGACCAGACTTGTTGGTAAATGGCCTTTATACCTTTATACCTCGACCACTACAGTACTTTGTGGTTTAGTCAGTTCATGTATTAACCCTTTACCCTTCGCAGACGATATGAAAATTTATTATTTTAAATATAAATTTTTCAAAAAATTTCAACAAAACCATATCATGTGACCCCTTGTTGGAACAAGCTCGATGAGCTCGTTCCAATGAGGGGTCACATGATATGGTTTTGTTTAAATTTTTTGAAAAATATTATTTTTTTAACTGCTGAATTTTCTTATTAGGCGGGTGGATGCGGGCAATTCGTTAGGTAAAGGGTTAACCAAGCTAAAATTCCAGTTAATACTGGTATTCTTGGTAATTTTTAGTCAATTCTGGAATTCCCTAAGAGAAACAGTCAATACATGTACTGACTGAAATTTTTAGTTAATACACATATTGACTGGATTCACAGATTTATTATAACATATATACATTTAAAACACCTGTGTTCCAACATACAAGCTTTTGACGGTCTTATCAGTGGAAGTTTTAGTGCCTTGACAGTGGTGTCTGTTGAAGTCTTGTTTAAGCTCTTAATTTGAACCAGGTGATTTTAGAGTATCGAGAATATTATTATCCCAGATGGGTGAGGGTGTGAGATGGGGAAATCTTACCCGAGAGAAAGATATTTGGGCCAGACATGAGGCTTGCCAAGTATCTGGTCCAAATATCTTGTCCCAAGGGCGAGATTTCCCCATCTCACACCCACCGGAATCATCGATAATTTTTCTCCCCCACGAAAATACCCTGATGTCATCAAAAGTAATTCAGGGATGCATGCAGCTATATCAAACAATTTTGTTGTCCATTTCTGAAAAAAACTGATTTACTTATCGGAAAGAGCGTGCACAAATGTTCTGTAGATACCACAGGTATATACCATGAAATTAATTACCAATGCCGACAAAACAAGGGTTCAAAATTTGTAGCGAAATGAACATTGACACATTCCAATGACATCATAATGAATTCTGCAATGTATTTGCATTAGTTTTGACAGGAACTCTGACTCTCCACTCATAAATGTAATGGCATTCACCCCAAAATTCAAGCGTCCGTCTGCTAATATTTCCGAAACGTGACACCATTTTATTTGTTTACAGAAGAACGTGCAAGGATTGAATAGTCCTGCGCTCATTAAATATGCTAATATGCCGGTCATGTGAGATGGATATCTTATCATATCTATATGACATGGCTTCTCACATGGGACATACATATCTTGCATAGGAAGTGGGAGAAGAAAAGGTTATCCTAGAAAATTTTGGACAGCCATTGGAGGAACTTCATGCATGGTTATTCAATTTGTGCCTCTCTGTACATGTAGGCATCAGCAGTAAAGATAGAAGCTAGGGCTGTACTCCCACTCCAGAGCAGATAGTAGTGACAGGAGACAATGATAGCCATAGAAGCTGCTGTACATGCGTAATTTGTAAATTGAGCAGTTGAAAAAAAGTTAAAAAATTTATAGTAATTTATATATTTTTTATACTTACCAATGACCCAGACTTAGCTGGTGCTAACTCTAACAAAACCAGGGCCAAACACAAATTTTGCCCCCCAATCCCCAAAATTTGCATCCAAAACAAAAAGAAATCATGTCCTAAAGGACCTCCATACTACGCCTCTACTGCGCATGCGCAGTGACGCAGACGTCCCGAAATTGGCGCCAATTATCATTCTTACTGGCAGTGCCTGGTCAGCGCTATGTACTCAGCGGGGAGGCAAGAGTTCCCAACTCCAGGGAGGGCCATCCCCATCTGGGTCATTGGTAAGTATAAAAAATATATAAATTACTATAAATTTTTTAACATTTTTATACTGTACCAATGACCCAGACTTAGCTGAATAGTAAACAGGCTGGAGGGCCTAGGACATAGAGGAAAATCCAATAAGCTCAACTATATAGTAAAGAGGTAACCCCTTAAGGAGAAAAGGAGTATTAGGCTTTACATGTATCTTTCTTATTTAATATTAAATTAGAAAGATACACTACCCTTAATAATTGAGCACAATAACATTCATGTTCTCTATTAACATCCAGTATAACCCTTATACTAATTATTTTTAAAGCAAGCCAATAAATAAAGTAGTCCAGAGAATTGAGACTCTTTATAGTCATTTAAAAGTGTCCGAGTATTGTATATTAAAGCCTGTTTGACACTTGACATATACAAATGCTTCACACCGAGCTACACTTTAAAAATAAGACATGAATGAATT